>JASPKZ010003051.1:232500-832500 GCA_030220185.1 Diploptera punctata
GTTTCCCGTATAATGTATCATATTTATATTATTATTATTATTATTATTATTATTATTATTATTATTATTATTATTATTATTATTATTATTATTATTATTATTATTATTATTATCGTATCATTATTGTTATTACCCTATAAAATGTTGTTTGTACATGACATTTACATTGCTACATTTATTGTATCTTTAACTGTTTATAATGAGTATAGTGTGTATCTATATTTGTCGAATATTTATTTGTATTTGTGCTGGTTGAGTGGAAGAGAGGGCCTTATGGCCTTAACTCTGCCAGAATAAATAAAGATATTATTATTATTATTATTATTATTATTATTATTATTATTATTATTATTATTATTATTATTATTAATATAACAAAACATTTTTCCCAGTATATAGTTAATACGGCATTCTGTATTACAATCATGAAATAAAGCTGTAATATACACAATGAAAATTGATAAATTAATTAAATTGATAAGTTCAAATTACATTAGGCTTAAAGCCTGTATTTAGGATGAGTGGAACTATACAGTTAATTATTGTTTATTCATGCGACAAACATACAAATTAAAACACTCCTATAAATTAAAATTAGGAATATTTTACTTAAATTTATATCGTAATATAGTTTTACCCTATCACAATTTCATTCCACCATTTCTCTACACTCATGTCATCCATTACATTTCGTTCATCCGCCCCCATAATGGTGCGTCAGGCTTGGTCGGGCGGCACCCTTGTCATTCACAGACCTCATCTCTCGACCCGAACCTGAGTTGGACACGATTTTAGGATATTATAGGGTAAATCTAATTTTGTTTAAATGACAGGATATTATTTAGTGAAATGTGATGAAGTGAAGAATGCATGATGGAAGACTACCAAATGCTGTTTATGCATGGAAAATTGAAAACAGGAGCAGAAGAGAATGATCAAGAACAACTTGGAAGAATAACATTCAGAATTCAATGAGGATATTTGGTTAACGGATGAAGACACAGAGGGCAGAGAACGATGGAGAACTTTAATTAAGGGAAAATTGTGAAAGTGTGTTACAAACTGATAGTCTGTAAGTCCATAGTCATTTATGTACTTTTAAAAAAATATTTTAATCACTAAGATTGGTTGGAGAAAACCTTCAACGATGAGGAAAATTCTCAAAATGAATGAAAAACGTGATCCCTATTTATGTCATGTGTAATAAAGGTTTCACAGTTTAAAATGTGATTTTTTAAGACTTATGGTAAATATAATTGTATACATAGAACCATTTATACCTCTACTTACATTGATATTTTTATTTTAAATGCAAAAGTTTCATTTTTAAAACTACAGTTTGTTGTTTAATGAAAATAATGTCTCTCTAGCTCAATGTAACAAAATATATCTTGAATCACCAGGGTACACTTTATTTGTTAACGAAAGTTAGTTAAAATGTTAAACCATAGCGTACAATTTGAATCGTTGCAAAAGAACTTAATATATTTCCCGAATTGCACAATATTAAAACCAAATAAAGATTTAAATATATTTATTTAAAATCAATTATTTCAATACTATCCGGTACTACTAGCGTAGTGGTTAAGGCACTGAGCTACAAGCCGGAGGGTCGAGGGTTCAAGTCCCGTTGGGGTCAGGATTTTTAAACTGACCCAAACCCTCTGGCGGCACTATGACCCTGGGGTCGACTCAGCCTCTAATTGAAATGAGTACCAGACACTTGTTCTGGGGGTAAAGGCGGCCGTCACGCAGAGCTGACAACCCGGCTGACATAAAGTGCCGATTATCTAGAAAAAGTGGGAGCCTTAACCTCCTACTACTCCAAGGGCCTCCGGGTCTGTTGTGGGATCACTTTACTTTACTACAGTAATACGAATTATTTAAAACTATTATTAAAATTATTCTGCGTTCAGGTAAATCATCTCATATTAACAAACATGCTGCAAGTGTTACATATGCTTAACGCTTACATGCATAGTTGACCAGAAAAAGGACACAACATTTTAAATTAACTAATTTTATAAATATTCAACATACATTTAAATTGAATACATGAGAACAATGTTTTTAGGAACATTTTTGGACCAAAGAGAGAAGAACAGGCAGGTGAGTGGAAAGACTACACAATACAGTGAACTACATGATTTTTATAGGAAACCAGGTATATGATAATCAGAACCGATAAGTCCCGTAGATTGCGATGGGCAGGATATGTGGCATAAATATGGAATGAAAGATGGGTATAAAACTCCTTGTAGGAACCAGAGTTTCAGACACTTTTGAAATCCAGAATGGGTTGAAGCAAGGAGATGCACTATCTGCTCTACTATTTAATTTTGTACTAGAGCATGCCATTAAATCTTTAGAGAATGAGGAAGGCTTACAACTGAATGGTATTAATAAGCTGTTAGTTTATGCTGCTGATGTAGTACTACTGGCCGATAGCGAGGAGACACTAAAGGCCAACACGCACACACTATTGAGTAACACTAAGAAATTAGGACTGGAAGTAAATATCAATAAAACTAAATAAATGGTCACACGTAGAAATACATTATATAATGGAAATGGACAGCTAATGAAAAAATGAGGGAAATTTTGAGGAAGTGGCTGAATTCAAATACCTAGGAACAATAATCACAAATAGGAATGAGATGCACAAAGAAATTAAACATAGGCTCAATTCTGGAAATTCATGCTATATGCATTGCAGAGACTTTTAATGTCCCAACTCCTTTCAAAAAACACTGAGCTGAAAATATATAAAACTATTATTCTACCAGTTATATTATATGGGTGCGAAACATGGACTCTTACTTTAAGAGAGGAAAGGAGATTACGAGTATTTGAGAATAAAGTTCTTAGGAAAATTTTTGGACCTAAGAGAGATGAACAGACAGGTGAATGGAGAAGACTACATAACAATGAACTACATGGTCTTTATAGGAAGCCAGATATAATAAGAACAATTAAGTCTCGTAGACTGCGATGGGCAGGACATGTTCCACGTATGGAGAATGAAAGACGTGCATGGAAACTTCTTGTTGGAAAGCCACAAGGAAAACGCCCTGTTGGTAGACCAAGAAGGAGGTGGGAGAACAACATTAACTATGATTTGAGTGAAGTAGATTATACAGGGAATGATTGGAAAGCATTAGGTCAGGATAGGGATGTATGGAGAGCTTATGTCCGCGCGGCCATGAACCTACGGGTTCGATAGTGCCAGTGAGTAAGTAAGTAAGTAGGAACCAGAGCAAAAGCGCCGAGCTGGTAGGTTGAGAATAACATTAATCATAAACCTACAAGTTGGTTACTTAGGAATATAAAGATTAACATATTTTTCATTATGTTTATTATCTATCTATCTTCGGGTTTTTACAGCTGCCGCCGTCTTCCCGTGCTAAACCTCCAAAGCCTACGATCTTGGGCATCTTCAATGCTTAGCCCTCTTGTTTGCATTATTATCTTCATGTTTTCCTTCCATGTTAACTTTGGTCTCCCTCTTTTCTTCTTTCTGGTCGGTTGCCACTGATATAGCTGCTTCGGTCATCGCTCATCTTCCATTCTTAAAATATGTCCTAACCACTTTAATTCCTTCTCCTCAATTCTTTCAGTTATGCTTTCTTCTGCTTCCATTATGTTTCTGATTTCCTTTATTTGTGACATGTTCTAGTTTTGACTTTCTGGCACTTCTGCGCAAATAATCAATTTCTAGAGCTATTAGTCTAATCTTTTAGTACTTATTGATGTTTATTATAAGATATTTAAAATCTTAGGAATATTACTACAACTAAGGAAAACAATTTAAATATATTTATATTCCAGTTCCTATTATTTAACTTGAATAGACAAATATCTCAGTAATTTCAATACGTAATTAATCACAATGTATTAATAGTTGTTGTATTACTGCAAGATTTATATTTATGTCGAATAAACCTTTATAATATTTTTTTTTCCGTTTGTGTGATATTAGAAATTGAGTTCTCATTTTGGCCATACACACACAGTTTTTTTTATTTCGGTAATACCGGTATTAAAAATATTATATTTTGAAGTACGGTACTGAGTTTTCTTTAAAAACCATCTGTCGCATTAGTTTGTATTAGCCTCCCTGAGACTTTAAATGAGGCTGGAATAAACATATAAAAATTCAACAAAAATGTAAAGTCTACCCTTTCGCACAGTATTTACATAAATAATAGTATCTTACGATGCGAGGTTGGGAAGTGGTTTTTACAGAAATTAGGAAAATGTTTAAAAACCGAGCGACAGCGAGGGTTTTAATTTCCGAGATTTTGTAAAACTCATTACAAATGTGCATTACACATTATTTTTTGCGCGATCGTATTTTCAAAATAATAAATAGTAGTAAAATAATATGTTTGTTGCAAATATTTGCGTTCATTATAAACAACTGACTAACGTTAACGGTGTGGGTAATGTTTATTAGTTGAAACAACAGGAGGCTGTGAGACCAATTTAGTGATAAGATGGCGGCAAGTACGTATTTATTGTTTCAAATAAAGTTCAGTTCGTTTAAAATGCAGTGATTTGTTTCGTATAAAGTGTATTAACACTACCTTTTGGATATTTTTTATATATACATTGTGTCTAGTATACACAGAGGGCAGTGGTTTTACTTCCCACACGAGTGTTTGTAATACAGTATGTAATATTACAGTATAGTTATTTTTATTACAGTATAGTTATTTATGTTGGCAACCCCGAAATGTAGGATGTTGAACTTTCAATCAAGGGGGTCATTGCTGTAAGTACTACAAAACGCACTATCGCGCAAAATGCTATTTATTGCCGAAAATAGACAACTATATAATTTTTCTTACATTGGTTCACTGTGTAGTAATTTATGAAGGAAATGTAGCAAGTCAGAGGCCTTCAGAAACACGATTCTGGGAATCATGTCACTGCGTAATCCAACACTTGCCATTAACACCAATATAATAGAGATAATCATATACATCAATCTCTCTATCAGATGTAATACCACTGCTAGATAACCTGAGATACTCATTCGATCAATAAACGTATCAGTATACATCCAGTGGAAATATATGTAATGTGTTAATATTTTAATATTCACAAACACAATTGTTGTAACATAATTTGATAAATTCTTAGTTACTGTTTACAATGGATATCTATAAAGAGTTATTTAGTGATATTGTAAGATATTTCGATTACCTTAGATTCCAACGATTATTTTTACTACATATTTAGGTCATAATTTACATTCTGAGTTAAAAATAGATAATAGTTTAAAAAACTAAAACAACCGCTTTATTAGAAAACCGAACTAAAAATGAAAAATAATTTTAGTTTCCAATGCGCTTGGGATAAAATTAAAGTGGTCAACAAAAAAATCATCTCCTACACATCTAGAATAAAACTAGAGTTATCTACAAAAAATTATCATCAAAAGCGTGGGGATGCTCTTTATCAATTAATATATTTGATAATAAACATATATTGGTGAAAGTAAAGTCTCTAAGAAGAAAACGTAAAAAAAAACTCATGCTTTTGATGGTAAAATTATTTTTTTTGGGGATAACTCTACTTTTATTCTAGATGTGTAGGAGATGATTTTTTTGCTGACCACTGTAATTTTATCCCAAGCGTGTTGGAAATTAAAATTATTTTTCAATGTTTAGTTTGGTTTTCTAATAAAGCGTGTTGTTTTAGTTTTTTTAAACTATTATTTATTTTTTTAGGTTAATTGATTGTCATAAACCTGAATTCCACGAACATTTAATTGCTTACGATATTTTTAGTATCCAGGCACGAATAAAATTATTTTTAAAAAATTATTATCTAAAACTCCTCCGGGCCGGATTTGAACCAGCGATCTATGGATTACTGAAATTATATACCACTACAGTCCACCACTCTACCAACTGAGCTATCAGAGGTTATAATATTAATTTCTTACAACGATGGACTAAAAAGTCGATAAGTCCGCAACCTATTATATATTATATATGAGATTATTGTATTGTCATTGGTCCTTTACAAGTATACAACGTTTCAAGTCGATCCAATATTTTTAAGTGGGTGAAAATCGTGTTGAAAGATTCCATTACATACATAAATAGATACAGGTCAAGCTAATATAAAGCGTGTAATGACCGCCTTCCTCTTTTATACATTCTACACATAATACAGTTCCTTCTGTTTCCCTCTCGGAGCTCTGCCATACCTGATTCCTCGATGGACTCACAACAGCGGCAGGGTGAATCTCCGGGTGGCGGATAGGGTGGAAACGTCTGTCCATCCGGGTAAGTCGAAGTCGACTCGCAGACCATTTGTGGAGTATTAAAAGATTCCGGGCTATGTGGCCGTGGTCTATAACTGGTGTTTCTTCCAGACGTCTCTCCCTCAACTGCGGAGGACATCTTCACTGGCGAGTGCTTCTAGGTAGTGTTCCCTTATCGTAGCTTCGACTCACTCAAGTTGAGCCCACGATAAGAGAAGATCCCCTAGAAGCACTCGCCATTGAAGATGCCCTCCGCAGTTGAGGGACAAATGTCTGGAAGAAACACCAGTTATAGACCACGACTACATAGCCCGGAATCTTTTAACATTATGATTGCCGGCCATGAAAGCCTGAATTCCACATTTGTGGAGTCTTTAGAAGGTGAGTTACTTGGGGCACTAACAGCCCAACTTACTGTGGAGCACTACTCCGCGTTGGACCCACATGAACGGGAGGACATGTCTCCAACTAGGAGACAGCGGGAATGGTAGGCGGATGTGCTTGTCCAGTCCTCCCGACTAAATCCAATGGACTCGTGGATCATTTGTGGGGTCGATACAAATCTGTTCCCTGTTGGAGCTTGCGTATCTCCATACAGTCTCACAGCAGTGCCAAGACGCGTCCTCGCCTGACGAACTGGGGCAGTAGTTTCGGTGGACTTCGTTGACTGCCGGCTCAGTCGTATGAAGATTAGAAACTTCTAATAAGAAAGCCAGAGGGAAAACGCCCAATAGGTATGCCAAGGATGAAGTAGGATATATTATAATCGTTATTTACATTTACAGAAGTTTCAGTAGACCTATTTCACTCACCATTCTTCCAGTGTCCTCTGCGTTGCAACAGTAAGCGCATATAGTGGACTGGGTATTTTAGTTTCCAGGCGGCATCAAAGGCAACTATTTCCCTCTGGTTTAAAACATACATTGTTACTGCCAGACAGAGCCGGGGAGCTATTGTTAGAGGCTTCTAAGACGCCGCTCCAATCACCAAAAACTGAAAACAGTTCTCTGCCAATAATGTCTTCACAATATAATTGACGTTTCCATGTCAACGTCACATGGATATAATTATCTTAACAGTATATTGACTTAGGTTTTCACGGCCGGAGTTATTATGATGATCTTGTAGAAGATTTCCGGGCTGTTGGCCGTGGTCTTGAGCCTTGTACTTCCCCGACGTTTCGCCAGAGACTGTGTGCAGTTGCGGCCAAGTGTATATAGGCACACTAAACGCAGAATCACAACCAGACTTAAACGACACGAAATATACAGCCGTCTTAAACAAGTGGAAAAGTCGGCAGTAGCAGAATTGAAGGTCATACAGTACAATACAACAACACAGATATATTATTTAACTGCACACACTATTTACCCGTCTGCAACGAGAAACCATTGAAATATTCAAACATCAAAATAGTTACAATAGAAAGGAAGAATCGTTAAAAGTCAACAAAGCATAGATACCAGTCTTAAAAAAACCAGATGTATACCCCTAATAGAACAATCTACTACAACATCAGACAGAAACCTCATTGGTGCAATGGAAGACCCTAATGCTAACCAACCAGAAGGCAGATATAACTTACGAAGTAGCGGACCGCGCAGAGAACACGTGGCGGATAAATTTATAAATAGGGCAGGTAATCGACAAGATTGCCAGAGGCTAGTTTATCTACTATGGAGAAATTCCTCTTCATGCACAAAATATTTAACCTATGTTCCATAGGTTAAATACTGAGGAACCTTACATTATCCATATGATATTCTAGAGAGAAAACATCTTCCTACTATGGCTAGGTTTAACATAAGTCATGAACCCCATATTGATAGCCATAAAGAAATTTAGCTGCATAAGTCGCCCATTGGGTAACAATACGCAGTAAGTGGGATGGTGCTAGCTATCTCCGATTAAAAAGAAAAGAAGAAAAATTGCCAGTCTCAAGACAACCCTTGAGGATGCCGGACGCAGTCTCTGGCGAAACGTCGGGGAAGTACAAGCCTCAAGATCACGGTCAACAGCCTGGAAATCTTCTACAAGATTATCTTAACAGTGTTGCAGCTATTTTTTTGCAGTATTATTATAATATGGTATGTTAGTGCCAGTGAATAAAACGTGACAACACCGCTTGATATCCTAAATATTTATGAGTGCAAAGTATACCTACCTAAACACAAAGCAAAGCGCCGGAAAACTAAAATACTGAATCACTATACATAGTGGCGATTGTGACAGGCACCGTCCAAGGTGCTGCATACTATAGCCCACGGGCGTTTCTTGGCAGCTAACACCTTCATGGCTAACGGAGATGGGGTGTGGTTCTTTAACTCTTGCCATTTTGGCGGCAAGATGTATTCGCATGATGAGTCAATGTTGGGTAATAAAAAGTGGATATTATCAGACTAGAACAGGGCGTTAGAAACTGTACTGCCAGCAAGCACAGACTCCGAAACCAAGTAGCGCAGAATGAGCCTCACTATTGTAAGTGAGTGAATCTCGAACGATACAAGTGGTAGGCCATCCAAGTAGAATTAAGCTATACTTTTATAAGTCCAAAGGCCGTCTATGCATAGACAATTGAAATAAAGAGCAGAAAAGGAAGACCAGAACAACCTGAAAGAATAAAATTCAGAATTCAGTTAGCAAATTTGGTGAAACAGATGAAGAGACAGAGGGCAGAGAAAGATAGAGAACTTTAATTAAGGGAAATTTGTGAAGGTTTGTTACAAGCGTCCAAAATGGATCCTGGACAACACTTGACCGGCGAAAGCTGATAGGGCGCGCGCGCGCGCGCGCGCACACACACACACACACACGCACACACACACACACACACACACACACACACACACACAGAAAACATTACACAAGTATTTAATTATAATTACAACATTGGCATAAAATGTGCATTAATAAAATATATTAATACAACGAATTAAAAACTAATAACTAATCTTACTGCTACAGGTTCATTCCACCAGTTCCAGAGAAATTGACATCACCTGACAACTACGGATAGAACAGCAACAACAACTGGAGAGTAAAAAAAAAATTAAAAATGCACATGTTACCATAATTGTATGAATAATTGCAATAATCTGAAAAGTACGCATATTAGATTTAAATAAAGAGAAGCCTGGATGCCCTCCTAATATAGAGCCATCCAAAAGCCAAACTTGGCAAGATCCCGCGTGATCGACTATTCCGCTTGAGGTTTTAAGCGGTTTCCCTCAATCCAAAGAGCAAATACTGGAATAGAACCCCAAAAGGTCCGCTTCCGACTTCACTCTGCTAATTAACTTCAAATTTGAATTCAAAATTTAAACCGGGGCTAATGTATTTTACAGGAACCCGGGGTTCTACCTATTAAGGAGGACCAAAATGGATCGCTCAACGCCAACACTTAAAGTGATGGCCGCAGAGCTTTCCATCTATCCATCTTAGAAGCTGATAGTATTTTATGCATTTTTTCAATCTCATGTTAATTATTGAGATCGGTTGGGGAAAACTCTCAATGATGAGGATAATTCTCAAAATGAATAAATTTTATAAGTCGATCCATGAAGAAGAAACGCTCCATGAGATAAGATAATTCAGCCAACAAGGACTGAATATTCGATAGCATCCTCTCTGCATAATCGCCTACGTTTGATGTTAACATTTGTCCGCCCTGAATTTGAAGTGTGGTTCACTTTTGTATTTTGTGAAGAGGTGTCAAACTTTTATGACCTCAGCGAAGGAAACTTACTTATACACCTCAGTGATAGAATTCTTTTAACAATTAATAAATTAAATTATTTATGAAAATAATATTAGGATTAACAAATATTTTCTTTTGCTTTGTTTTAAATATTGTATAATCGTTAAATTAGTTTTCTATATCACATTATTTTTCTTTGTTTGTTATATGCATTAGAGAGGGACAATTTAATATGTCTTGCTTGTATACATTTTATTATTAGTTCTAGTCTTAATTTTAACTAACATTAACTGGTTGCATTATAGATCGTAATATAATAAATATTATCTTTTAGATCAAATTTTTATTTAGTATTTAATGTTAGAGTTAATTCAAATTGCTATATTCTGATGTAATATATGTTTGTCCTGGTGAGTGGAAGAGAAGGCCACATGGCCTTAACTCCACCAGGCTAAATCAAATCTAATCTAATCTACAGTAGGATTTACCTTCATCGGGTGAAAGTTCTAGGTTGGGTTTTAGATTCAGGAGTTTTTGCACGTATTACGAATGAATGAATAGCGCATACCAAGAAGAATGTAATTATAAACCAAAAGGGAGAAGAATGTTGGAAAGACCATTGAAAAGATGGAAGGACCATTTCGACCTATAATGAGATCGGAACAGGCAATTGGGCTTAATTCTTGTTGTTGTTGATGATGATGAGTTTTTGCAACAGGAAAAAGGGACGTGGGGAGACCGAGGAGGAGATAGGAGACACTGTGATGACGAAACAGACAGTTAACCTAATCCATGAAGTGGAGTAGAAGAAGAAGTTTTCCCTTTTCCATTGTACTCTGTAGAATGGGCCAATTAATTGAATGGAAACTTTATTTTTACAACATACCGATCATATTAGTATAAATTAATGATTATAGATGAGTTAAGTTCAGTTTTTTTTCTTCTAAAGATACATTTGTGTAGTAGACATTATATGTGCAAGCATCTGTATCGAGTAAATGGGAAATCGCATTCCATTCTCTCTATTTGTCGTAGAACGTCACGAACAAATTCTATTATCCTATTACATTCACCACATTACCTGTCTATCGAGGTAATTTCATTTATAATCAATTTTAAATTTCGCACCAGCAGTGCGAATAAAATTCAAAACAAATAGAAAATACAACAGCTGCATCTGAAAGTACTGCGCAATATGACAGTTAACACTTCATAGAACATTTCAAAGACTCCGACAGGTGTTATTTTCATACAATTTAGTAGAACATTAATGGATTTTGTTTAGTTACTGAGAATGTCTACGTTATGAATAAATATCTAGTACCCAATACACATTTTTCGCGCCGTAGCCGAGTGGTTAAGGCAAAGATGCCTTGGCGCAGAGCTACGGAACTTGCGCTTGTTCGGGTCCCCATCGGGGTAGAAATTTTCCCATGGAATTTCGGCCAGTATTGGACCGGTGTCCACTCAGCATCGCGAGGAATTTGGGTACCTACAATAAGTAGAGACTCCAGGTTCCAGATATAACGGCTGGAGGACTCGACATGCTGACCACATGTCATCTCAACACTAGCAGGATGATCGTCTATCTCTGTGATTAACACTTGTAGATGTGAGGCAAGAGTGTTCTAGACCTGACGCGCCATGCAGTTTAGAGTTTTAATGACACGTTTTACCAATCTACGTACACACTCCAAAAGTGTAAAATTTACCTTTTATTATGATACATGTTCCGCGCCATAGCCGAGCGGTTTAAGGGATCATGCCTTGGTGTAGATTTGTGGGAATTGTACTAGTTCATGTCCCCATGAGAGTCTCGGTTAGTAATAATAACACTGGTCAACATGATTTTTGTCTCATGAGTACCAATAGTTATACTTAAAGCAGTTTTTTATCGCATTTTCAAATATGTATTCGGAATTTCCCCATCATCCACAGTTTTTCTTTATTTCAATTTCAATTAATGGATTTAAATAATTATTTTTAATAAACTTTTTCGTTCATTTGTCCATTGAAAATAAAACCAAATTAGCTAACTCAAATGGTTTCAGCTATGGAAAAGAGATATTAAGGCAAATAGAATCTTAATATGCTGGCGATTATTGTTGGACGGTCAAGAGGGATGCTCCACAGGCGAAATATAGCAGAAAATCGTCATTTCTTACTTTCTAGGTGAGTCCGAGTGTTCGAATATTGTGTAGTTACGAATGTAGAAAGTATTAAAGTGTTTGAAATTATAAATTCCTATTTCTCGGAAACCTTGCGTGATGGAGAAAAACCGATATATTTGAATTCAGGACGAAAAATACTATCAGAATCACATATTTTTGTTTTTGAGACAAAAAAAACTTCTTTTTTTGTTGCTCAGTGTTATTATTGATCTTTGTTTATACCTAGCTAGAGAAAGAGTTCCTGATGCACTAAATACAAGGATTTCATCAAAAAAGAAACTAGAAAGAAATACGAAAACAAATGGAGTCTCGGTTAGTAATAATTATTTATATACTGCAGCACTAAAAAAGTAGTCTAGACAAATTCCCAACGTCTTTAAAATTTTACACATGTTCATTTCTCACAAGTCTCGTGAGATTTTCTCGCCTAAACCAGGTGTCATTGGTTTTATCTTGATTTATATGTAAAGAAAAGACGGGAAACAAGATCCGACTGGGTTTCTTGTTTCAATTTAAAGCTCTAGTCTGTTGCTCAGGATCTATCGGAAGGGATCTACTGGAATTAATAAAATATATAACTTTAGTACAGATACTCAATGTTACTTAGGTTATTGCTCAAAGCATTCGTAAAGTGAAACGAAGAAAGAAATCCGAAGAAAAGAGTTCGATATTTATATAATTTTTCACATATGTTATTTGCTTTACAACCGTAACAGCTCAATTTATTTTCACGTTAAAACCGTAATTGTAATAATAATAATAATAATAATAATAATAATAACAATAATACTACTACTACTACTACTACTACTACTACTAATAATAATAATAATAATAATAATAATAGTTTTTTTCAAATGCCCCAGGTTTGTCTTTCGACATTCCTGGTTTCTCTCCTGGCATGGCGTAGTTGTAACCCACTTCTGAGGTCAGGGCGCCTGGAAGGCGGGGTTATGTTGCCCCGATGATATGATGGATGATGATGATGATAATGGAGTCCCTAATCCTAAGCTTAACCTAAGATGAATATGAATGATGTTGATTGCGATGGCCATATGATTTTGGAGACCGTTTGGGCCTTAAAGTTTTCCTGACATTTGTCTTACAGGTGAGGAAAAACCCCGATAAAAACCTCACCCAGAAAAACTGTCCCGACCGGGGATCGAACCCGGGCCCATTGCGTAACAAGGCAGCACGCTATCCCGAGACCACAGCGGTGGACATAATAATAATAATAATAATAATAATAATAATAATAATAATAATAATAATAATAATAATAATAATAATAATAATAAAACACGATCACAACATAATCTTTTGCTTAATATACCGCAACATAAGATATCTCCTCGCTCCACATCATATATTACACTGGTCAACATGATTTTTGTCTCATGAGTACCAGTAGTTGTACTTAATGCAGTTTTTTTATCGTGTTTTCAAATATGTATTCGGAATTTCTCCATCACCCACAGTTTTTTTATTTGAATTTCAGTTAATGGATTTAAATAATTATTTTTTTAATACACGTTTTTTCGTCCATTTTTACATTGTAGAATAAAACGGGGAACACTTTCATCAGGAGATTTCAGCTATGGAAAAGAGATATCAAGGCAAATGCAATCCTGATATGCTGGCCGATTGTTGTTGGGCCATCAAGAGGGATGCTCCACAGGCGAAATATAGCACAAAATCGTCATTTCTTACTTTCTAGGTGAGTCTGAATGTTCGAATATTGTGTAGTTACGAATGTAGAAAATATTAAAGCGTTTGAAATTATAAATTACTCTCTCTCGGAAACCTTGCGTAATGGAGAAAAACCGATATCATATTTGTATTCAGGAGAAAAAGTACTATCAGAATCACATATGTTTCTTTCTGAGACAAAAAAAGTTTCTTTTTTTTTCTCAGTGTTATGTCCACTTCTCGCAAATGGAATTATCTGCCACAGAAAAATCAGGGGGTGCCTGATTTTTGAATAATTTAAAATAAATCTTACCTCATGTAACGTATGGTACATGTATTAATTGGTGTTCCCTGTTTAATTTATTATATTATTACTGTTATTATAATAATGATTATAATGTTTATTGTATGAAATATTGTTTACACATGAATTGTAAACTGCAATTTTAAATGTTTTTATTCAATTATTATAATTAGTATTAGTTATTTTAATTTACATATAATATATACTGAAAATATGTATTTGTATATCTGTGCTGACTGAGTGGAAAAGAAGGCCTTCTGGTCTTAAATCCGTAAGAAAAGACTATTATTATTATTATTACAACTTTTTTAATGTAAGAGGCTCGTAGACTGGGATGAGCAGGACATGTAGCATGAATGGAGAATGAAACAGGGGCATGGAAACTCATACGAAAACCAGAGGAAAGTGCCCACGTGGTAAGCCAAGAATGAGGTGGAGAATTACACCAACCATGATTTAATGGAAGTAGTTTGTACAGGGGATTAGGTAACAGTAGCTCAGGTTAGGGAAGTATGGAGAGTTTATTTCGTCGTGGCCACGAACATATGGGTTCGTGCCAGAGAGTTAGTTATAGGGATTATTTATTGAAACTATTATCTCAAAATTTGCATATTAATTTCTTTACTTTGATGTATCGTATTTTTCTACTGGTTGGGTAGAATTCCACAAGCTAAATAAAAAACTGATACTATTGTTCTGGAATCTAAAGTAGTTTTAAATATATGTGGTTGTGAGTAAACTCGAACTTCTCTTATAACAAAGGAAGAGAAGTGAGGCAGTAAGTATAAAATTGAAAAAATACTGCGGAGACAGCGAGGAAGGGGTGTTTGCGTGTACCCACAAATTTACTAGCGCAAAGTTCGATCCAAACACACATACAAATAAATACAGACGTCTTTTATATCTCCAGAAACTCTGGTTTTTATTTCATTGAGGTTTTTAAAAGAAAAACGACACGAATTATTCACAGCTAACTATAGATTGTTTAGCGTCTTCATGAGAAAAAAAAACTAGAGACAAAGATAGAATTTCTGTTAATATTACTTAGAAACGTTTCAGTCAATAATATATACCATCAAAGCACTTTTTTTATATACATTTTACTTTATACAACATGAAATCAGCGGCTGCTGATGTTGGAAACATTTTTTTTAATCCTTCCCCTATGGAGACTCGAACCAGAGTAAGTGACGCAGTTCTGCGCCAATACTTTTTACCTTAACCACTCGGCTACGGCGCGGGACTTTCGTTTACGCTGTTATTCACTTTTGTTTTATCTTTGTTAATATTTTTATCTTATTCACACATACAAACACAAGACAGGACTCACACCCAGACCCATGGTGGAGATTTAAAATCCCCTACCCCGCCGCGAATCGAACCCGGGTCGCCGGAGTGGAAGGTAGGAACACTACCGACTACGCCACGGCGACGGACATATTTTATGACTTTTTTCTTTTTCTTTCCTTTACACTGTTCTTCCTTTTTTGTTTTACCTTTGTTAACCTTTTTATCTTATTCACACAAACACAAGACAGGACACACACACACACACCCAGACCCACGGTAGAGATTTAAAATCTCCTACCCCGCCGGGAATCGAACCCGGGTCACCGGAGTGGAAGGCAGGGACTCTAGCTACTACGCCATGGCGACGGATATTTTTTATGACTTTTGCTTTTTTTTTTCTTTCCTTTACACTGTTCTTCCTTTTTTGTTTTACCTTTGTTAACCTTATTTATCATATTCACACATGCAAACACAAGACAGGATACACACCCAGACCCAAGGTGAAGATTTAAAATCCCCTACCACGCCGCGAATCGAACCCGGGTCGCGCCGGATTGGAAGGTAGGAACTCTACCGACTACGCCACGGCGACGGACATTATTTCAGATAAACTGACTCATTGAGACTATCTTTTTTTTTTAATTTCTTTATTTGTCTTTTCTTTCGTTTACACAGTTCTTCCTTTTTGTTTTAACTTTGTTAACTTTTCTATCTTATTCACACATACAAACACAAGACAGGACACACACCCAGACCCAAGGTGGAGATTTAAAATCCCCTATCCCGCCGGAAATCGAACCCGGGTCGCCGGAGTGGAAGGTAGGGACTCTACCGACTACGCCACGGCGACAGACAAGAAAGCTAAATATTTGCTTTAGCTTTGGTTTTAATATTTGTTAATACATAATCAGATAAAACAATTAGGTCTCTAAAGCGGCCCCTACACGATCAACATTTACCAATATACTGCACAATAACTGACATTGTGCAATAAAAATGAGCGTCTGTAGATCACATTGAAAGATTGCGCAATATATTGAGTCAATAAAAACAGTTTGATTTTTATTGTGCAATCTAGTAAATATTACGTCGCTGTTGGCAATATATTTTGTTTCTAAAAATCTTTCTAACATTCCTATTATCTGGCATTCTCTTCACATGGTCCAGAAATTCCAATCTAATAACCGTTACAATATTGGTGAATTGTATTTATTTTCTAACTAATAATTTACTCTGCTTCTCCACCTTCCATTCTCGCATACGGGTCCTTTTATTTTACGTAAAATCTTTCTTTCCAATATTCTTAACAAATTTTCCATTTTAGCTGTCAGCGTCCAAGATTCGCGTACATACAGAACTATTTGTCTTATTACTGATTATTATTGTTATTGTTATAATTATTACTATTATTTACACATAGCCAGAGGTTCATGGCCACGCTAATATAAGCTCTCCATACATCCCCATCATGAACTAATGTTTTCCAATTCACCTCTCTAAAATCATTATTGGAAAATCTACTGGATACTTTGCCTCTTATTTTCCTGCAAGAAGTTTCTATGTTCCTCTTTCATATATTATACTCGTATCTGCTTTTTACTTTATTATTATTATTATTATTATTATTATTATTATTATTATTATTATTATTATTATTATTATTATTAATAATAATATTATTACTATTATACATACAAAGATGAAAAAGATTTTAGTAAAAAATTATTAAATTTAACAGAGTAACAGGAATTATAAATAACATTTTCAAGCCAAAGCACAGCACAGCAACACACACGAACTAGAATTTATAAAACACTGGCCAGACCCATATTATGTTACGGCAGTGAAGCCTGAACAATTTGCAGTGTAGATGAACTAACTGCGGTAGAAATGAAATTGACGAGACGTACTGCAGGTTACTCACGAACAGACCATAAAAGCAATTGTGAGATCCTCAGAAAATTACAAACATAATCGGTCATGTAATATGTACAAAGATACAGAAACGACTGAGAATCTCAAGTAAGAAGAATGAGCAGATCAAGAATACCACGTCAAATCTTAAATTACCAGCCACCAGGCAAGAGATCTCTGGGCAGACCCTTCAAACGTTGGATTGAGGCCGTAACAGACCACTAGGTCTATTACAAGAAAGGAAGAAGAAGACGAAGAAAAAGAAGAAGAAGAAGGAAGATTATTATTATTATTATTATTATTATTATTATTATTATTATTATTATTATTATTATTATTATTATTATTATTATTATTATTATTATTATTATTACCACCTCTGTATGTGTTACTGTATTTGAAACGATAATAGGCTAGTATATTATGCGAGACTATTATGATAGTAACTAAGACGCCAGTACGTTTATCAAATAGCGCTAACTATTTTCATAAGAGCTTCATAATTGCCACTACAGCGAAGTTTCTTACCACCATCTATCTTTGACCATAGGTCAAACTTTAAAATATAGCCTACATACATTAGATTTCTGTGATTCTAACCTCGCCATGTTGTTTGTCGTAATGAATGTATTCGTGGTCTGATGTATATTTTAAGTTAATTGTTGTTGTAAGTCATTTTTCACATGACAAACTTCAGGATTCGGTTTTATTAAGATAATAAAATATTTATATTTTAAAGCAAAGAATAATAAATACAGCTCTGATATAAATGTGTATATCCCATACGTCTCATGTGGGGGCATGAGTACTCCCAAGCTAATTTAGTTACGCATATTTACCTACAGATGTCAACGAGTTACCTGTGGTTAGCATATCGCCTTTAAGAACATCTAGTTGGAAACTAAGGTGGCTTATTACTGGGATGGTTGAAGCGCGGTTAAATTTTTCACAGAAAACTTCTTATTCAGGCTTGCGGTTCTTTTACGAGCCTGAAGATCTTGAGACTCGGGACCCAGAGCTTTAAAATCCCTCCCGATGGACTTGTTCCTTAGATTTGTTCCAAAACCCGGCCACGTTTGTACCCGCGTCCCTCGGGATTAGAAGCATCTGTTTTAAATATATTTTAAAAAATTATCTTAAAACTAGCATTTCTATGCAAGTAATAGTAACCTATATTTTTAAAAATATTGATAAAATTTCTTTGTTACATGAGGATCTTCTTATAGGTGGAATACTGGCACTTCAAGAAATAAGCGAACTTAAATAAAGTTCATTAAATTACAGCTATCTGTCTATAATTACAGTAAAACTTGTTTAATCCGGAACGTGAATAATGCGGAAATCTGTCCAATGTGGACACATGTATTGGTCCTGGCGAAATAATAGTAATTTTAAGTGTATTTATTTTGCATAAAACGGAATCTGTCCAACGCGGAAAAGGGAAGGATATTTCTAGACAATTCATGAGAAAACGTATAAAGCAGAAAGACAGTTAGAGAAATAAATTAGTTTACACTAAACTGCATTTCCGCTAGGCCAAAAAAAATATGGAATGATACCTGCCGCCGGGTGAATTATAGATTATACCCGTACCTGAAATTTTCTTTTGGCCTCACTGCACACCCGTTATGCGAAATAAAGACACCTGTCTTACAAATAACTATTACACTGTAAAATCCTAAATAAGTTAAGTACCAAGACCGATCTTTCAGAGGTAGCGTTCTGAATTTATGGAATAAAGATGGCTGAAACATATTTATAATTCTCATTAAACGAAAGAGTGAAAGTGATTCAAGATAAATCTCCAAATTTCCGGACCGATGTTCCAAAGTCAAGCTCTAGCTCTTGCTAAATCCCTAGGGAATAACGATTTCAAGGCATCTTCAAGTTGGCTGTACAGTTTAAAAGACGACGCATTGTAGTGTGGAATGAAATTTGCGGGGAATCAAAGGATGTGGACGAAAGTGTAGTTAATGAGCGAAAACCGAAACTGCATATTTTAATTTCAGGATACGCGCCTAAGAGGCATTTTTATTGCTGACGAAATGGGACTATTTTTTCGCGCGTTACCGTCGACGTCGCTCGTACATAGCCTATTATACTTCACTTTTTAAAGGCAGCGGAACTACAATTAATCAAAGGTGAAACGACACATACGGTAATCTATAATCTAAGATTATTTGCAAGTTTTAGTTTTTTATAATGCGGAATTTTGTCCAATGTGGAAAAAAATGGTCCCATGCGATTCCGCTTTGATAAAGTTTTACTGTACTACTTTTCGGCATGTACAAATAAAAAATAATATTTTTTAAAAGTATAAAGTGAAACTTTACACAATTTCAAGCCAAACGTTTTCGACTTTTCACGAACTTAGTTAAAAAAAACACATTAATTATGCAGATTTATGACTTGTTTGAATTTGCTAAATTAAAATTACAAAGTGACCATAAAAGTGTAGTTAATGTCATATAGCGATATCGCCGGATTAAAATCAGCGCCGGTCACGCGATCTTCATGTGTCACGCTAATGAAGAATTTTGCACAGCCATTAAAGTAACACATGCTTTTACCGACAGATACCGTATATCAACATAACACTTCCCTTCTTGTACTTTCCACATTATTAATGAAATATAGTTAATGTTAAATTTATAGAGTACTAGCTAATACCCGGCGTGCGCTGCTACGCTTAAATACATGCAAATTAATGTGTTTTTATGTTCAGTTGAATAAGTAAAAAGTAAAGTATTCCCACTACAGGCCTCAGGAGGCCCTTGGGGTAGTGGGAGGTTAAGGCTGCCACTTTTTCTGGACAATCGGCACTTCATGTCATCCTACTTGTCAGCCCTGCGTGACGGTAGCCATTTTTGTTAGAGGTTGGGTCGACCCCAGGGCCATAGTGCCGCCAGAAGGTATGGGTCAGTTTAAAAATCCTGACCCCACCGGGACTTGAACCCTCGATCTTCCGGCTTGTAGCGCAGTGCCTTAAACAACTATGCTACGGCGTAGTGCAAGGAAAAATGTATATCGTAATTATTTTAGATACCCCGTGCTGTTTACCCGGCGTTGTCCGCGAATCTACTCATCCCAATCTTCTTGGCATAAATTATTTGAAAGAAAAAAATTAATGCACTTCTTATGATTAGTTGAAAAAGTAAAATTAAAAATAATTATAAATGTATATCCTAATTATTTTAAGACTATTCGTGCTGATAACCCGGCGTTGCCCAGGATTCTACTTATCTCGATCTTCTTGGCATAAATGAACTAAATGAGAAAATTCGTTATTGTGAGTTATCCGTGAAAGAATATCCGCTTCTATGCTTGCACAGGAATCTATATACTTGTCTCGATCTTCTTGGCATCAATGAAAGACAAAAATGGTTATTGTGAGTTATCCGTAAGAGATAAACATATGTAGTCGCGGACTTTTTTGTAGGGCTTTTTGAAATATTCAATTCTGTGTACATTAATTTGGTGTATTTGTTATGGTTTAGGCAGCGTAAGCCATTTAAGCGTCCAAAGAGGTACTTTTCTACGTTTTCCAATACAAAGGACGATTTTAAGGGCGTAGGAGTTGAATATCACAACTCTCTTATTGCCTATGTTCATCCCGGGAATCTCCTGAACATTTGGCAAAAAAGTCTCATCACAATCGGATCAACGGTATAGTCGCGCATAAACTACGAACAAACAAACAAACAAACAAACATTCATTTTTATATATTAGATTTTGAAATGGGTTTCTCAAGTTTATTTTAGTGCATAAGTGGAGTAATTGTTTGTAGTTATTGAGACATTCGGCGACAGGTACATTTACCTGTACCAATATTAAAAATACCCTTCAGCACAGAATATCTATGGAAAATTGAGGAAACATTCAAGAGACGTCGAGTCGCTACCAGCAGATAGCCGTTATCTTGCACCTTCACATTACCATCTGTTTCGATCCAGGCCAAATTATTGCGAGACATTTCGAAAACATTGTAAACGTTGAAACTGTAAACGTGGATCCAAAATATTTCTTCAGGTCGAGAACTAGAGACTGGTACCGTCACGGGGTAATAAACCTCGATTAATGATAGCTCAAGACCATAAAAACTGATGGTTTTAATTTTGTTAAAAAAAACATTACTTATGAGACAGTATATATATGATCTTCTGGCAAGCCCATGTTTCCCTTAACAGAGATTTAGGCGCTCTTCCCCTACAGGGAAGAATTTGAACCATACTAATTTAGTTACACTTGTTTCCTTATAGATGTTATTTGAGTGGTCCGTGGTCAGCGTTCCGCCTCATACTGACATCTAGGAAACCAAGGTAGTATTAGGACGGGAAAATTCGGTAAATTTTGCTTAGAGGCCTTTTCATTCAGGCTTGAGGATCTTTTACGAGCTTGAAAATCTTCAGACTCGGGACCCACGGCTTAAAGTCCCTCCAGGAGGACTTGCTCCTTGGATTTTTCCATCCTAAAAAATCCATCGACCCCGGCCGGATTTGAACCCGCGACCCTTGGGACCAGGGGCAAGGAGCATAACCACTAGTCCACCGCGGCCGATATGAAAAAAATGAATGCTTGAGTCGGGATTTGAACCCGAGTCTCTAAACTCTGTACGTTTAGCACTCTAGCCGACTGAGCTACTCAAGTATTCCAACACAAACATACATTTTTCTTATATAGTAGTATTCTCAATTCACACAAGAGGTAGCGGGAAGTCGTTCCAACTGACATCTAGTGGCCACCATAACATGTAAGCAATTTTTTTTAAAGATAATATTTACTTTATAGCAATAATAGGGCCTATATATATATATATATATATATATATACTAACTCACTGACACTATCGAACCCGTAGGTTCATGGCCGCGCGGACATAAGCTCTCTCCATACATTCCTATCCTGAGCCAATGTTTTCCAATCATCCCCTGTATAATCTATTTCCCTCAAATCATAGCTAATGTTATTCTCCCACCTCATTCTTGGTTTACCAACTGGGCATTTTCGTTCTGGTTTTCCTACAACAAGCTTCCATGCACGTCTTTCATTCCCCATTCGTGCCACATGTCCTGACCATCGCAGTCTACGAGACTTAACTGTTCTTATTACATCTGGATTCCTATAAAGACCATGTAGTTCACGGTTAAGTAGTCTTCTCCATTCACCTATATATACACACATATAGAAACTATAGAAATAACTAACATCATGTAGCCATATCTAATACAACAACACACAAGAATATGTTTATACACAACCTTAGCTAGACCTGTACTATGTTAAGGAAGCGAAGCATGGACCATTAGGAGTACTGTTATAAGCAAAATAACGGCTAGTAAAAATAGATTTTCTTAGAGCAACACTAGGATATACTCCAATGGACCGCAAAAGAAATGAGTATATCATGCAAGCACTTTAATTTACAAATAATTTCAAAATTTATCAATAATTACCAGCTACAGTGGAAAAACTCATGAATCGTGATAGACTTGCAAAAGTCATGCTTCAACACTGTCCTCAGGCGAAGAGATCTTTGGGACGTCCTAGGAAAAGACTGACCGAGAACGCTCACTGAAACCGTAATAGACTTTGAGCCTTGAAAGTATTTGGAAAATTATATATATATATATATATATATATATATATATATATATATATATATATATAAAGAGAGCGACTTCAAACGTATACAGGGCTATTCAGAAAGAAGGGCCAGTCTTCAAATATTTATTTCTTCCGAGGAAGTATAATTACAAACCGACAACTTCTTTCCCCAACCCAAACTAGTAATTCAATTGAATGATTTCAGATTTCAAAATACCCCTCCTGCAGAGCATAGCTATTACAAAAAATAGAAACATAATTCCACTTTCCTGGAAAGAGAAAAACTCAGATTTCACTACTTTATGCATTCAATATGAGCACCATGTGTTACGCGACAAATATCAAAACGGTGGCTCATTTCTTGTCACACACGAATCAGCTAGTCTCTAGTTATCGAATTCACAGCTTCAACAATTTGATGTCGTAGATTTTCAAGAGTGTCAGGCATAGGGGGGGGGATAAAAACACGATCTTTTACGTAACCCCACAAATAAAAATCACACGTGGTCGGGTAATGAAGTTGATGTACTGCTTCTCCTCTTCCAGTTCAACGTCCTGCTGTGTCGCAATTTTAATACAACAAGCAACAGCGCCCATGCGACCGTGATCAGAACTTCAAACATTACTCTTTCCAGGAATGTTGGAATTGTGTTTATATTTTTTTGTAGTTAGGAAAAAATAAATGTTTGAAGTCTGTTCCTTCTTTCTGAATAGCCATATACAATTGTGTACAATCATTTAAATGAAAAAAAAAGGATAATTATTGAATATGAACTCTTCTTCCCTATTAGGTTCGTCTTCCGGGCATATAGGCCGTGGTCCAGTCGTTCTTCTACTCGACGTTTCGTCTACTGCTGCGGTAGACATCTTCAGGAGATACTGCGTGCTCTCTGTGTCTGCAGCCGACTGTTGAGGAGTTCACAGAGAGCACGCAGTATCTCCTGAAGATGTCTACCGCAGCAGTAGACGAAACGTCGAGTAGAAGAACGACTGGACCACGGCCTATATGCCCGGAAGACGAACCTAATAGGGATCAAGACGCCGGCCGTGAAAGCCTACAGTTATACATGAACTCTTCTTCTTCTTCTTCTTAAACTTAATTTGTAGGATTTTCATCTTCTTTATTTAAAAAATCACTCCTCGGAGGAAGACGTATTGGATGTGCATTCACTGTCTATCCATCTCTTGGCTGGTCTTCCTCTTGTTCTTCTTCCGCCCATTGGTCTATCTTCTTTAGCTCTTTTTGTAAGTCGATTTTCTTCCATTCTTTCTATATGGCTCTTCCAATATTTTCGTCTGTCTATAATCAATTTGGTTATGTCTTGAATATGACATTTGTACCTAATTTCTGTGTTGTGTATTTTATCAAATAATATTTTCCCCTGAATAGTTCTTAAGATTTTCATTTCACACGTGCTTATTATTTGTTTAGTTTTTGTTGCATCAGCCCTAGTTTCTGCTCCATATACGATAAATGGCCGAACTGTCGTTTTGTATATGCGGGTTTTGTCTTCTATTGACATGTTTGTTGCGCCAAATTAAATCTTTCACATATCCTGATATTTGTGCTGCTTTCTCAGCTTGTTTCTTTACTCCTTTTATTAAATGTTTAGTGTTTGTTATTAATGAACCCAATGTTATTAATGTGAAATTGTTGAATTAATAATAAATATCCATTTGGAGAGCTTTTGATTAAAATGTGATACAGAATAATAAGCGCGGGAAACAACATAACTTCTATCTTCAGTATCTCTGCGGCATTAAATTAACAGACCAGCGTAACTTACAGTTTTCATTACGTCAGAACGCTGCAGAGCTTCAAGCGCAACGACAGAGAACAAAAGTGATAAATGATGTTAAAATCAATGGAAGGTATTTTCATTTAAAGCTGAAGTTGTTAGTAGTTGAAGAATCTGCACATAGCAAAACTTTGGTAGCATTGAGCGGTTGTCGACAGCGAAAACATACATAGTTCTGTTCAGTTCTCTCTCTCTCCTGTTTCACAATCTAGATGAATCCACAAGGCCGACAGATATTACATTATCGACCACTACTTTCAACATTTAAGAATATATTTGATTGAAAGTATCAACATAAAAAATGAAAGACATGACGTGAAGAAATAGTAGGCCTACATTACGATGCGAGGTTGGGAAGTGGTTTTTACAGAAGCGAGGAAAATGTTTAAAAATCGAGAGATAGCGAGAATTTTAATTTGCGAGATTCTGTAAAACACTTCACAAACTTGCGTTGTACATTATGTTTTGCGCGATGGTGTTTTTTTTAAAAACATAAATAACAGTAAAATAATAACATATTTGTTGGAAATATTTGCGTTCATTATAAACAACTGACTAACGTTAACAGTGTGGTCAATATTTATTAGTTGAAACTACAGCAGGCCGTGACACCAATCAGTGATAATATGGCGGCAAGTACGTATTTACTGTTTTATATTGTTTCAAATAAAGTTCAGTTCATTTAAAATGCAGTCTTTGTTTCGCATAATGTAGGCTATATTAACACTGCCTTTGGATATTTTTTTGTATATACATTGTACGTAGTATACATAGAGGGCAGTGGTTTTACTCCCCACACGTGGTTTGTGATATGTAATATTACAGTATAATTATTTTATTACAGTATAGTTTATATAGGTTGGCAACCCCGAAATGTAGGAAGTTGAACTTTCAATCATGGTCGCCATTGCCGCAAGTACGACAAAACGCACTATCGCGAAAAAAATTGCACTCTAATCCAAAACTATACCTGTTTGGAGCTCAATTCCAGTTTTAATATATACAAAGCATATGTATGTCTGAATGTTCATTGATCGAATAATGATTTTACCTTTGAATGTTTAAGAAAATGTAGTTCCCTCTCTTAATACTTGAATTATAGAAAATAAAAACAATAAAAAATAGATTTATTAAAATACATAATTACAATTTTAATAGATTAAATAAGCATAACGAAACGGATGGGATCCCCTCAACCCGACCATGAGTTGGAGACGAGTTGATGATATTTATTCTTATTAAAAAACATTGTTTTATTCTTATGCATGCGCAATGCAGTATGCTTGGTTTTCAATTGTTTCAAAATGACCGCTTATGTACACATTTTTAAAACATTGGAAAGGAAAAAAATTGAAAAACGGAGAGAAATAAATGATTGTTTCAAACAGTTCGGTGAAAAAATCTTACATTAACTTATACATCGAGGATGTGGTGAAAATAACAGCAAAATGTATGGCGAGTCAGCATGGAGTATAAATTCTGATCTAATGAAATTGTAAGTAAAGAATATCTTTCGATATCATGGAATAATGGAAACGTCTGATTAGGTGGACCCATATATATTTTTTATCATAAATAAATAAGAAATGGAGGAAGTTCCTAATTATTCGTACCAACTTACCTTGTATTCAGTCTTATTTCCCGTAAAACACGATGTTGCCTAAGAACAATGTTTCTATCGATGACAGTCTTTCTTCTTCTTCTTCCTTCCAAGTATTAGGCCAAGGCCTGTTATGATCCTATAGAAAATTTTCCCTCCAGCGTTTCATAGGACGGCCCAGATATCTTCGTCCTCTTGGTATATAATTATAAATAGCTTTGGGGATCCGATTTGAACTCATTCTTTCTAGATGGTGTTTCCAATTTAGTTAGTACTGTTTAATTTGGTGTAGTCTTCAATTGTTTTAAGATATCGGTGTTCCTTTCCCGATCCCATCTGTGTAATCCACTGTTCTGCGCATGAATATCGTTGACAGTTCTGTACACATATAGCAGTTTCCCCAATAGACGGAGTCGGCGAAATAATATCGTATGTAAGTTTGTTTACAGTACAAAAGGAACTTAACTCGTAATTGGTACAGTTACTTTCTGGATCTATATTACAGATTGCCTTCCAAATAAAGGGTTCAGTACAGCGAAGTTGATGTTTTTGTCGAACGCAGTAGAAAACCTAAATTAAGTTTAAGGTATTCCACACTTATTCCCTACGTTAATTCCTTCGTTCCGAATAATAATTTAGCCTTAAGTCTTTCAAATACTTATTTGAAAGAGTATATACTACTATGTCCACCGCTGTGGTCTCGAGGTAGCGTGCTGCCTTGTCACGCAGCGGGCCCGGGTTCGATCCCCGGTCGGGGCACTTTTTCTGGGTGAGGTTTGTTATCGGAGTTTTTCCTCACCTGTAAGACAAATGTCAGGAAAATTTAAGGCCCAAACGGTCCCCGAAATCATATGGCCAACATCATCAACCTTCATCGGTGTGGAAAGCAACGGGAAGCTACCACACCTACAATTCCCTAGTAAAGCTGCAAGCATAGCATGAAAATGCTATGATTGCAGTGAAGGACCTGCCTTCGGGCAGAATTACTATGGATGGGATATACTAGTATATACATTAATATTAATCTATGGCCTTTGGTGTAGTGATATTTCAAATATTATGGTTCTATTAGGCGATATAGTTATATTTTTATAATTTATTATACATCTTTTAGGCATAGTTATGATAGGTAATGCCATTTTTACTATAATATGTATTCTTGAGTAGCACATAGCTCCGGTGAGTGGTCTTAAAAATTTATGCGCATTGGCCAATTCCACAAAGTAGGATGTAAATATCATATTGTATTTTATAATTTATTTAATTTCTGTTATCTGCCGTGACATTAAAATATGCTCCTAACTCACTGGCAATATCGAACTCGTAGTTTCATTACTGCGCGGACATAAGCTCTCCATACATCCCTATCCTGAGCTAATGTTTTCCAATCATCCCTATATAATCTACTTACTTCTAATCATGGCTAATGCTATTCTTCCATCTTATTCTTGGACTACCAACTGGATGTTTTCCCTCTGGTTTTCCTACAAGAATCTTGCACCTTGATACCCCATTCGTGCTACATTGTCTGCCCATCGCAGTACACGAGACGTAACTATTCTTTTTAATATCTGAGTTCCTATAAATATCATATAGCTCACTGTTATGTAGGCTTCTGCATTTTGCCTCTCTCTTCATCTATCTTTGGTCCAAAATTTTTCTTAAGAACGTTATTCTCAAATACAATATTTTCTCCTCCCTTAAAGTAAGAGTCGATGTTTTGATCCATGTAACTCGGAGAATAACAGTTTTATACATTTTTTATAACGTTGTTTTGAGAGAAAAATATAACCTAAATATTTGAATCTGTTACATACCTTTATTAATGTCTTTATCCAAGTGTAAATTATTGCTTCTCTCTCCAATTACTAAATATTATGTTTTGTCTGAAAGCAGAATAACGGCTTGTGAAATGAGATTCATGCGCAGAACAGCGGGTTACATAAGATGGAATCGGAAAAGGAACTCCGATATCTTAAAAGAATTGAAGACTACGCCAATTTTGGAATATATTAAACAGTACCAACTAAATTGGAAACACCATCTAGAAAGAATGAGTTCAAATCGGATCCCCAAAGCTGTTTATAATTATATACCAAGAGGACGAATATCACTGGGCCGTCCTGTGAAACGCTGGAGGGAAACTTTTCTATAGGATCGTAACAGGCCTTGCCCTAATACTTGGATGGAAGAAGAAGAAGAAGTCTATCTTAATTTTAATGCCAAATTTTCTATATTCTTTTACTTTTCGCAACAGATAAGTCGAATCGTCTTCACACTAAGGAGAGGTTAATGTATGCTTTTGCTCTACTTATATCCTTCTTAATTGTAATTATAACAGAATTTGATTGTTAAAGGAATTAGTGATGCATCTTCATTTTCACATGTAGTTAGAGAGGAAGGGTGAGAGATACAAAGGGGAGGGGAAGGAGAGAATAATTCATGTACAAAGAACGAGCACCCAAACAAAGCTAATAGTGTATTCCGCACGTGTTACATAACACTGCTAAAATTATATCATGCATGTGTCCTTTTTTTTTCTGGCTCTTTGTTTAACAGTGCATATTGTAATGTAATACACGTTAGGTAAATATTTCTGTACCACTATTTTTCAAACCATATGCAACACATCCATTTTCTTTTGTGTAGAAATAACTCAACAAAATACAAATTAGAAAACAGATAATTAATTTTGATAACTGAATCGACTTCATGAGCATAAAAAACAAAGTAAAGTTGAAAAAACGGCTGAGAGGAAGAGATAGATATTGCATAGATATTGTATCAATCATCTAAATACAGGATGCAGCATAAGTCAGTTAACCGAAATTGAAAATATATTATTTTCTGTAGCTTGAGATTTTTATCGGGGTTTTTACACACCTATAAAACAAATGTCGGGAAAACTTTAAGGCCCAAACGGTCCCCAAATCATATGACCATCGCAATCATAATGATATATTCATCTTAGATTAAGCTTAGGATTAGGGACTCTCCTGGCGCACCGCTATCATACCATCATTACCCATCATATCATCGGGGCAATGTAACCCCGCCTTCCAGGCGCTCAACCTCAGAAGTGGATTACAAGTACGCCATGCCAGGAGAGAAAGACAACCTGGGGCATTTGCAAAAAAAAAAAAAAAAAGTTGGAGTGTTCGGTACCTGGCGGCGGTGATAGTATTCTAAATTAGCACCCAACATCGAGAGGAATTTCTGTAGCTACAATAAGGACCGGCTCCACGTTGAGAAACACAGTTATAACGGCTGGTGGACCCGACATGCTGATCACATGTCACTCCTACATTGGCAAGGAGATCGTCTACCTCTGTGTTTAACACATGTACATCTATTGTTTTCCCATAGTTTAAAAGGGAGCTTTGGCGCTGGATTTTAGTGCCTTGCAGTTAAAAACGGCAGATGTTTTTTGGTAATGGTCTTTGTGTACATCACAAATTTCTCTGGAATAATTTTAACTCTTGCACCATGGATAGTTTCAATAAACACTGTCTTGTAGTTAAAAACGGCAGAACGGTTTCCAATTTTTTTATTGATAACACTAAAGCTCATAGGCTCAATTCTGGAAATGCGTGCTATTATGCATTGCAGAGACTCTTGATGTCCCAACTCCTTTCAAAAAACGTTAAACTGAAAATATATAAAACTATTATTCTACCGGGGACTCTTACTTTAAGGGAGGAAAGGAGATTACAAGTATTTGAGAATAAAGTACTTAAGAAAATGTTTGGACCAAAGAGAGATGAACAAACAGGTGAATGGAGAAGACTACATAACAATGAACTACATGATCTTTATAGGAAGCCAGATATAATAAGAGCAGTTAAGTCTCGTAGACTGTGATGGGCAGGACATGTTGCACGTATGGGGAATGAAAGACTTGCATGGAAGCTTCTTGTAGGAAAGCCAGAGGGAAAACGCCCAGTTGGTAGACCAAGAATGAGATGGGAGAATAACATTAACTATGATTTGAGGGAAGTAGATTATACAGGGAATGATTGGAAAGAATTAGGTCAGGATAGCGATGTATGGAGAGTTTATACCCGCGCGGCCATGAACCTATGGGTTCGATAGTGCCAATGAGTAAGTAAAGCTTGTCAATAGCTACTAAAAGAAAAGAACAAAGAAAATCGGTTGACAAACAGAGTAGAAATTGGTACTTAACGTTTAAAACACATCCGAATTTTAATAAATGACTGTATTGTGTAATGACTGTATTGTGTAATGATTGTTGGCTTTATTGCAACTTCGATGGGGGTTTAAGTTGCATCTTGAAACGCTTCTATTTTAAAGGAATGCATCAGGGAACCACAACATAGCAAGTAGTCCTGGCTTCAGTATAACAGCTGCATGGGGGCGTGTGCTACCTACATGAGCTATTTATGTTGAGAAGAGATGAGGAATGTGTCACTCCGCCACTAATATATCCTCTCAACTTAATTCATTTTACAGAAGTGGCAGGCAGCACGAAATGTATCACAAGTTACCCGAATTTAAATGATGTCAGGTCTTCACTTAATGATCATGTTTGATGGTCTTTCTTAATATGAAACTCTTTGATAACACTGGTCAACATGATTTTTGTCTCATGAGTACCAATAGTCGTACTTAATGCAGTTTTTTATCGTGTTTTCAAATATGTATTCGGAATTTCTCCGTCACCCACAGTTTTTTTTAAATTTAAATTTAAATTTAAATTAATGGATTTAAATAACAATTTTTTAAATAAACGTTTTTTCGTCCATTTGTCCATTGTAAAATTAAACCAAATGAGCTAACTCAAATGGTTTCAGCTATGGAAAATAGATATAAAGGCAAATGGAATCCTAATACGCTGGCCGATCAAGAGGGATGCTCCACAGGCGAAATATAACAGAAAATCGTCATTTCTTACTTTCTAGGTGAGTCCGAATGTTCGAATATTGTGTACTTACGAATGTAGATAATATTAAAGTGTTTGAAATTATAAATTCCTGTCTCTCGGAAACCTTGCGTGATGGAGAAAAACCGATATCATATTTGAATTCTGGAGAAAAAATACTATCACAATCACATATTTTTCTTTCTAAGACAAAAAAAAGTTTATTTTTTGTTGCTCAGTGTAATATATCTGTCTACAAAGTTGGCTCTTAGTCTCTCCTTTGTTAGGAGTTACTAGGCTAAGATAATTTAGTTATGTTTATATCCCTACAGATGCCATGAATGTATGCGATAAACATACCGAACCAATGAGACATCTAGTAGGTAACTAAGGTATTATTAGGATGATGAAGGTAGGTATACTTTATTTACAGGCCATTTTGTTGCATTTAGAGGGACTCTACGAAGGGCGTTCTTAATAAATCGGTATCTTGATAGAATCTCTTGATAGGTAGCAGATCGAGGGATATACATATATAGGAATTCATGAGGTGAAGTCAGGACTTCTAGTTAGAATTCAGGTTACTTATACCCTACATAAAGGAAAGTCAATGGCACGGGTTACAAACAGTTTAATAAAACTAGGAATAAAATATTAGCAAGACGAAATACGAATTTATATGAGAACATGTGAACCATTACTGGACTCATTTTCACATAGTATTAAATAAATATCAAAATGTATAAGATAGAACCTATCAATATTAATGTTGAATTTAGATGCAACATTTACTAACAATTTTAGTTCAAGAAAGAGAGATAAAACTCAGATTTTTGTAGAAGTACGATTTTTTTAAAACTTAAGTTTATTATAATTAAATATTCCTAATTTAACATTCCTGAAAGTGAAACAAAACTCTACTTACGTAAACTGCCCCGCAGGACGGCTGACTTGTCGCCGGGGCGCACCCCGGGACCTCACTCCCTCTAGCCTTCTCTGTTTCAGTTTTTATAGTATTCTTCTAGCATATTCTGTTCAGTGGTTTTGAAAATTTCCTATCTCTTGTCGCAAGAGAAACATATTATTTCTGGAAAAACTTTCGATACTATATAAACATATTTCTAAATCTTTCTAAATTAGTTGCTACAATTTGTTTGTTCAGTAGAAGCTACAGGGTGATTTAAGATTTAATGTATCAATTATTTAAATAAACGATATAAGATTAATCCGGTTAAATCCGTGATTTACCAAGTTAAGCCCTACCACAATACATTTTATTCAAGCTTAAGGTTCTTTTATGAGCCTGAAAATCCTCAGACTTGGAACCCAAGGCATAAAGTACATCCCTGAGTACTTGCTCTTTGGATTTTTCCATTCTAAAAATGCCTTTGTCTCCGGCCGGATTTGAACCTGCTACTCCTCGGTACCAGACACAAGTCCATGGACGACTTTATACTATATATATATATATATATATAATATTTATTTATCAATGCCACCAGGTTGTCTTTACCACATATCTGGCGTTGGTGTAATTGTAACCCACTACTTAAGTAGGAACGCCTGGAAGGTGGAGTTATGTTACCCCGATTAGAATAGCTGATGAACGATAATGAAGCGCCAGGAGAGTCCTAAATCCAGACAATGGCCAACGACAGGAATATTTCCGTTCAAGAAAAAATCATATGGTCTGAACGGGAATCGAAGCCTGGACCCCATGAACTGTAGTCAGAAGCTCTGGCCACTAGCCCATGATGCTGGTAGTTTGATAATATCTACATCAGTTAGGAAAAACTAGGCAAGTCTTCAAAGTAATTTTTTATAGGAGAGCAAAAACTAGTTCAATGACTTACATTAAGGAGTGCATACATCGAAAATTCAATGCTTAATAACACCGTCACTATTCGCTTGACATCGTAGCCGTTTTTACCGAATGTGCATCGGACCAAAAGCTATTGGGAGATGTTAATAACTTATTTTCGACCAAAAGTTGACTTACCTGGTTTTTCCTAACTGATGTAGATATATACTGGTGAGTAATGTCTGAGTTTTTTTTTTGACTTTTTGCTGGCTCCAAATCACTCTTCCTAGCGTGAGAGAATAAGGAGTTTGCCAACACGACATGCACTTCCTGATCATCTAGAGGTGGAGTGTTACATAAATGAGTAACTGAATATTAAAAAAAATCATACAACATTAGCTTTGTTGTGAGAGAAAGAAGATCGCTTACTTATCATTGTATAAAGCAGCATTATTCATTTTTGTACACCTTAGTGTTAAGTTGCACACATTTTCATTTAGTTTGGAAATTAACCAGAAGTCCACTGGAATGCGTTGTATTCTACAATATAAGCTAAGTTAGAATTAGGATAATTTAATGCCAATGGATTAGGGCATAATTAATTAGATAATTGTTTCAAAAATTTTACTTTAAATTCATCCCCCCCGTTATGATAATCGTTTATGTTATATTAATAGAAAAATCGAGTTTAAAGTTTTCCTACAAAGAAATTAAATTTTCTCAATCGAGGGGTTTATTTTTTTAAACGCGTCTTGTCCACTTTCATAAATATTTGGGAAATAATCTAATATTTTCGTTTTGCTGTAATAGAGTCAGTTTGATTAAAATAGCCAATTTTAACCCAAGTTTATAATAATTTAAACATGTTTTAAAGTCAAACGATGACATTTGTACATAGAGTACGAGTTAAGAAGAATACAGACATTAAAATGGAAGTTTAGGTACATGTAGACAAGAGACAGTTTGAATTTGAGCTCATTTTCAAAATTCTTTCTAGAAGCAATTAATCCTACATACATTTTAATAAGAGACAATAAGTAGAAGAATATGCTTATAATTTAAAACTAATGTTAGAAACCGGTGGAAAAAAACTAGTTTTATCTTCCTACGTCGTATGTATATCTTAAGAATATCACATTATAAATTTAGAATATGAATAAAGCTTAAAAATAAGTTACCGGCGACACGGACGTGCTCAAATTTTATAATTTATAATATTTCGATTGAATTAAAATTTCAAAATAAAAGTTGATTCATTTGTCCTACACTCATGTATCTTCTGAAATAAAAGTGTTTTGTATAAACACACACGCACGCACACACACATACACAAACATATTCTCTTAATATCTTACTTTTGAAATTAAGTATGTCATTTCGTTTGATAACGATATTTATGGGAAACGAGATATAATGACATTAAGTCTCGTAGACTGCGATGGACAGGACATGTGGCACGAATAAGAAATGAAAGAGGGGCATGAAAAATCCTTGTAGGAAAACTAGAGGAAAAGCGCCCAGTATGCAGGCCAAGAATGAGGTGGGAGAATAACACAAACCATTTACTTTTGAAATTAAATATGTCATTTCGTTTGATAATGATCTTTATGGGAATCGAGATATAACAACATTAAGCCTCGTAGACTGAAATGGGCAGGGCATGTGACACGAATGAGAAATGAAAGAGGGGCATGAAAAATCCTTGTAGGAAAACTAGAGGAAAAGCGCCAGTATGCAGTTCAAGAATGAGGTTGGAGAATCACACTAACCATGACTTGAGAGAAATAGATTACACAGATGATGATTGGAAACAATTAGCTCAGGTTAGGGGTGTATAAAATGCTTGTGTTCGGTTCTCAACGAGTACAGTTTCTAAGGTAATATCTACTTACTTGTTTAAATGTGAAACATCTGCAAAAAGGAACAGTGGTCGCAAACATAAATTAAATGAAAGAGACAAAAGAGTTCTAAAGATGATTGTTTAACAAAATCATGAGACTGCTGCAGACAAAGTGACTGAACAATTAAGTATTCACTTAAAGTGATCAGTTTCTAACAGAACAATGAGGAGAAAGCTGCTTAAGTTAGATATTTATGGCAGACCACCAATAATTATGTAGGAAATTTAGGGTAATGTGGACCCTTCGGTTTGAATGGACCCTGTTAATTTCTTCTTTAATTATTACTGCCCTCGAACAGAAAATATTTTAACTTCTTCCTCCCATAAACTTTGACCGGTTGATGGCCAGTTTCTTTTATTATTTGTGCGAAGAAGGGTTTATATGTGATATTTATGAAAATGACCACTTTAACAGTTTTTCAAGCTAAGAATCAATTCTTTATTTCTGCTATTGAATATTACAAATGTTGGAAAAAACTCCCAAGTATATTATGTTATGTAGAAACTGTTTTAATATACTGATGGGTTTGATTTGGTATTATGTGACATGGTGGACTGTATAAAATGATTAAACATAACAAAGGACCCTCCACGAGGACCTAGGTCCACTTTACACGAATACGTATATCTTATCAATGAGGATGATATCTATAAAAACCACTCACTTGATTAATTTTATTTAATATCCTTGTAATTTTACTATACTCAAAGACCGTCACTTTCTGCAGTTGAATGGCGTGTGAATGTTAAATTAATATTTCTTTATAACATTAAATATATATCGACGCTTTTTAATTAAGATCAATCATAAATATTTTCAGATTAATTTGTGCCTGTCTATATAAATTAATAGAGTAAATAAACTTAAAAATAGACTAAAAGCTAAGGTGGACTCTGGGGTCCACTTTATCCGAATATGGAGGTTAAAGTGGACTTTTAATTATTTCCCCCTTCAAACTTTGTTTCAATCAACAGAAACATTCAGTGAATGTGAAATGTATACCTTGGTCAGTTTGTGTTTTACTTAAGTCTCAAGTAACACTAAGCAACAAAAAAATAACTTTTTTTTTGTCTCAGAAAGAAAAATATGTGATTCTGATAATATATTTTTCTCCTGAATTCAAATATATCGGGTTTTCTCCGTCACGCAAGGTTTCCGAGAGACAGGAATTTATAATTTCAAACACTTTAATATTTTCTACATTCGTAACTACACAATATTCGAACATTCGGACTCACCTGGAAAGTAAGAAATTACGATTTTCTGCTATATTTCGCCTGTGGAGCATCCCTCTTGATGACCCAACAGTAATCGGCCAGCATATAAGGATTCAATTTGCCTTAATATCTCTTTTCCAGAGCTGAAATCATTTAAGTTATCTCATTTGGTTTTATTTTACAATGGACAAATGGGCGAAAAAAGTTTATTAAAAACAATTATTCAAATCTATTAATTGAAACTGAAATAAAAAAAAAGTGTGAGTGAAGGAGAAATTCCGAATACATATTTGAAAACACATTAAGTACAACAATTGGTACTCATTTGAAAACACGATATAAAAACTGCATTAAGTACAACTATTGGTACTCATGAGACAAAAATCATGTTGACCAGTGTAATTTTCAAATTTACATTTTTTTAGAATAACACTGCCAATTTCCAAGTAACATCGAAAACTTGAAACTTTAAAATGAATTTCTATAAATATAAAACCACTTTCACGGCTCTCTACTTATAAGTTAACTCTTAATTATTTTAAATAGTGCAAAAACTTATTCTGTAGCTACAATTCGAAACAATTAAAATATTATAGTAAAACAGAAATTATGTGTGTGTTTTTATTTCTTTCTATTTACATGATATGATTAAAATAGTCACTCAAAACCAGTGAGAACAAAACAAAGACTATCCAATTAAAAATTTATCTCTTTTAAATGTTTCATAGAAAAAGAATATGATGGCTGACTCCATCTGACATTCTTTAAAGTTTTATACAATAATGATACTACCATGTTTCACAAATCTTTAATATGGTGTCCTATTGTATTTTTCATTATATTAAATTACTTTCAAAATTAAATTCACGGATTCTTATCGAGAAGCTTAATTTTCCCGTTAATTTTAATGAGTTTGTGCCCTTTTGTTCTGTCTCGTTATGTTCTTATTCTACGCAGCAAAACTGTATGAATATTTAATACATTTAACAAAAGCAAAAGAGAAATTTGTAGAGATGATAAAATGCTACTTTTAGAGGAATTGTCACCACGTATATAACATGTATTCTTTATAAAAACATTAAGTTGTACAAGCTAACTAGGCTATGATATACAAGGTGTTCATAAATTTTGCCAGCTCTTCATCATCATCATCATCATCATAATTGGCTCGACAACCCCATGTGGGCCTTGGCCGCCTTCAGAAGCTTATGCCAGACTTCCCTGTTCTGTGCTTCATTTTTCAAGTTTTTTATTTTTTAAATCTTAATGTCTTGAATTATACCATCCTCCCATCTTAATTTAGGTCTTCCAACTTTTCTGGCCAATAGCGGTTGTTCATTGTAAATTCTTTTTGTAATCCTTTTGTTGTCCATGCGAATAATGTGTCCAGCCCATGAAAATCTATTAACTTTAACAAAATTCAGAATATCTGGCTGATTGTACAGTTTATACAATTCATTATTGTATCTCTTTCTCCATGCATTATTTTCTTTCACGGCATCAAAAATGGATTTTTCTTTTAAAAACGCCCGAATAATTCCTCATGAGATTTCAACATGGTTCAAGTTTCTGATGCATAAGGCCAGATCTTAGGTAAATTTAATATTATAAATATCGGCATCTCTGTGAAAGAATGAAATATTATCAAAATGCTTATCTTCAGCACGTATTACGAATGAATGAACAGCGCATACCAAGAATAATGTATAATTATAAACCAAAAGGGAGAAGAATGTTGGGAAGGCCATTGAAGAGATGGAAGGACCAATTCGACCTATAATGAGATCGGAACAGGCCATTGAGCTTAATCCTTGTTGTTGTCGTCGTTGATGATTATGATGATAAATATCGGTTGCACAGTCTAGTGGTTGCGTTCCTTGCCTCTAGTCCCGAGGGTCGGGGGTTCAAACCAGGAAGGGGTCGATGAATTTTTAGGATGGAAAAACTAAGGGAAAAAATCTTCGGGAAGGGACTTTAAGCCGTGGATCCCGTGTCTGAAGATTTTCAGTTTCGTAAAAGAACATCAAGTCAGATTAAAAAGGCCTCTGAGAAAAATTTAACCGATCTTTATCCAACCGAGTAATACCTCAGTTTCCTATTACTTGTCACCGCGAGAGGATTTGGTAACTATAGGAAAGTAAACGTAAATTAGTCTGGTAAGAAACTTCCCACTAGAGAAGCGCCTATATCTCTCTGCGGGACGACCGGGAACCAACCATCATCATGTACCTTGTAAACAGCAGATAAATTAATCACTTTGGGGAAAAAAATAATTTACTTCTTTCCATAGTAACTATATTACAGGCCTATTAGCAACCACCTCAATTTTGGGGTTATTATTATTATCATTATTACTATTATTATTATTATATTATTATTATTATTATTATTATTATTATTATTATTATTATTATTTTTATTATCGGCCGCGGTGGACTAGTGGTTATGCTCCTTGCCTCTGGTCCCAAGGGTCGCGGGTTCAAACCCGGCCGGGGTCGATGGATTTTTTAGGACGAAAAAATCCAAGGAGCAAGTCCTCCGGGAGGGACTTTAAGCTGTGGGTCCCGCCGAGTCTGAAGATTTTCAGGCTCGTAAAAATCCTTAAGCCTGAATGAGGAGGCCTCTAAGCAAAATTTACCGAATTTTCCCGTCCTAGTACTACCTTGGTTTCCTAGATGTCAGTATGAGGCGGAACGCTGACCACGTACCACTCAAAATGACATCTATACGAAAACAAGTGTAACTAAATTAGTATGGTTCAATTTCTTCCCTGTAGGGGGAGAGCGCCTAAATCTCTGTAAAGGGAAAACATAGGCTTACAATAAAAATACAATTATTATTATTATTATTATTATTATTATTATTATTATTGTTATTATTATTCATCCGATATCATGGCAGCTGCCGCCGTCATCCGGAAATCAAACGCCATTTCTCTCTGTACATCCAATTGATCTTCCTCCAATCCTCTGATGTTCATAGCTGCTTGTACCCCTTCTATCCAAGTTTTCTTCGATCTTCCTCTCTTTCTCCATTCCATTGGGATACATTCCATAACAATTTTAGGCTATTATTATATTATTATTATTATTATTATTATTATTATTATTATTATTATTATTATTATTTGTTATACAAGTTAATGAAGAAAGAAGACTGAAATGGTTTTGGCCACGTAAAGAAGGTGTCAGATGACAGGTTACCTAACATAATACATTTTGAAGAGGAAGACAAGAAAAGAAAGGGGAAATCAAAAGAATAGTGGGTTCAAGCAGTGCACACAGAGTATGGCATCGAGAGGATTAACAGAATGTGATGCAGAGAATAGGGATATATGGATGAGTAAAATTTACGATGGATTGTAAGAAAAGTATTGTATTATAAAGAAATTCCAAATAAAAGTTATTATTTATTGTATTATTATAGAAGCTACCACACCTACAATTCCCTAGTAAAGCTGTAAGCATAGCATGAAAATGCTATGATTGCAGTGAAGGACCTGCCTTCGGGCAGAATTACTATGGATGGTATTATTATTATTGTTATTATTATTATTATTATTATTATTATTATTATTATTACTGTTAAACATGTGATATAACTTATAGAGAAAATAAAGATAGGCTATAGGAAATAAAGTAAATAAATTTCAGGCTATTTGTGGAACCATAAAAAGAACCTTAGGTCGGAAAACAAGGAAAACAAAGGAAAAGATACGAAACTTAAATTATATAAAACAAAGGCTTTCCTTTGTTGTTGTATGGAAGTGAAAATTGGGTAATGAAATCAAGGGATAAAAGCAGGATACAGACTGCGGAAATGCTGTTTTTACATAATGTGAAAGGATGCACAAGAGCGGATAGAATAAGGAATGAAACTATACGAGAAGAATTAAATATATATAAAATTGAAGATAAAATCAGCGAAAATAATAAGAAATGGACAGAACACTTAATGAGAATGAACAACGAAAGAATACCAAAAATAACCTTCCTGTATAATCCCAGAGGAACAAGAGATGTTGGCCGACCACGTAGAAGATGGACTCCACTTTTAAATTCGCCGGAACAGGCTGCATAGCCTAAACCTTGTAGTAGAAGAAGAAGACTGTTAAACATTCAGAAGTTGAAATGGCTCAAATCTGCTTCTCGTCAATGCCAACCAGTGGATTACAGGTAGACATCTTAAATCAGATGTTCGCTTAAGCAGTATTTTCAGTTTTTATATCTGATTAAAGAGGAAGGCTGAACTGTCAGACGTCCTGATGATACGCATACCACCTGGTGGAGCAATAAATTCAGCCAAGATGCTCTCTCAGCAACTGCAAATATATATTTTTTCTTTCCTATTTCAAGGAAATTTAAGATACGTCAGTTCGAGGAGCATCAGTAATAACATTTCTATGATTTAATTTAAGAAGAAATCAAATAATTTTGACAAAATAACAACCCTAAACTAAATTCCGCTATAATATCGATATATTGTGATATCTAGAAAGTGGAAACTGCTCTATAATTTCGAATGCTTACTTACCATAGACTATACGGGAATGCGCGGAGAGCATGGAACGAAGCGTATCACATAGCTGCATACCTATCGGGCTATGACGAGAGCTCTGTCATGTAGAAAAACAGATTAAGAAACAACGTTTCATTTAGTAAAGAAGTGGAGTTATTGTAGAGTATATCGGTAGTTGATATTGAGCGTACCTGATCTTACGTATAGTGAAATGCCATCCAAAACGAATACAAATGTGCATGCGATAGGACAATCTTTGTCTTAAAACGTTTCATTATCTTGTAAGCAATTCATAGCCTGAGTATATTTTGTTACACGCTTTATATTAGCTTGACCTGTATCTGTCTATGTAACGGAATCTTTGAACACGATTTTCACCCACTTAGAAACATTGGATCGACTTGAAACTTTGTATACTTGTAAAGGATCAGTGATAATACAATAATTTCATAAATGTTTTCTATGATCTTGGCCAGGATCATCAGGATATAAAAAAAAATAAACACCGGTAAAATAGATTGACATGGCCATACCACTGTAATCTTTTCTTTTCTATAATGTCTATATTTCTCTTGTACATCCATAATTTCCTGGACCTACCGTAAAGCTGGAGTTCCACAGGGCTCGGTGCTCGGCCCATTGCTTTTTACAATCTATATAAACGACATATCTGACTCCCTAAAACATTGCAAACATCATTTATTTGCGGACGACATGCAGATCTACCTTCACTCAGACAAATATTCTTTAAATGATGCGGTAACCAAAATTAATGAGGACCTTGACTCGCTAACGGCGTGGACAGAGAAATATGGACTTGAATTAAATCCTAGAAAGACACAAGCAATCATTATGGGCCATCAGAGACTATTATCCTCAATTAACACAAATGCAGTATTACATGTGTCACTTAATGGGGTTCAGATCCCTTATAGTGAGACAGTAAAAAATCTAGGAGTGTTTATGGATAAACATTTAATTTGGAATAAACAAATAAATAACACTTGCAAAACTATCTTCTCAATAATACACTCATTAAATCGTATAAGAAATTGTTTACCGTTTTCTCTAAGAAAAATGCTAGTAGAAACACTCGCAATGCCCCATTTTGATATTGTGATACTCTTTTTACTGACCTAAATACTGTTCTTACCCAAAGACTTCAACGTGTTCACAATTCTTGCATACGTTTTATTGTGGTATACGTAGATTTGATCACGTTACACCATCCCTGGAACAATTGTCATGGCTTCGTCTTCAAGATCGTAGAACCATCCATTCCCTATGCCTACTCTATAACATATTACACACATCTTTACCTTATTATTTATCACACCGCTTCACTAAAACTCTCTGATACACATAACTTAGATACCCGATCCCTTGAGCACAGTGTCCTCTATATCCCTCCTCATCATACTACCTATTATTCGAAATCTTTTACAGTTTCTCTTGCTAGAACATGGAATTCACTTCCACCCTATGTCAGAGACTGCCAACTTTACCATCTTTCAGAAATAAATTGAAAATAAAATCACTAACAGAAACAACTCAATAATACTACTTTTAAGAATTAATAATGCGTTTTTGCATTATTAATAAAAATAGACTTAGGATTTGTTAATATATTTACCTAATGCCTTGTATAAAAAGCGTAGATTAATTCATTGTAGTGTATTTTTTTTCTCTTCTTTTTATGCATAGTAGATTCGAGCTGTTATTCCTTTTTTATTCTTCATTGTATCATTAATTTAATTTTAATTGTATTTAGTTTCATTCTATTATTAGACATTAATTTCATTATTATTCAATATGACAGATAATTAATTGTTCAATGACTATTATTGTAACTTTTTTTTGTATTCATATGTAACATGTTTGTCCTGTCTAATATGACTACTATTGTAATTTTTTTTGTATTCATGTGTAACATATGTTTGTCCTGTTTTATATGACTATTATTGTATTTTTTTTTTGTATTCATATGTAACATATGCTTGTTCTGGTGAGTGGAAGAGAAGGCCACATGGCCTTAACTCCACCAGGCTAAATAAATCTAAATAAATCTATTCTAAATCTATTCTAAATAATTTCCCTTATTTCGTATTCTATCCATTCTAGATTTTCCAGCTGATCTTTTCAAAACATCCATTTCTGCACTTAAAATTCTTTTCATTTGCCTCGTAAGAATTTGCCAAACTTCAGCACCATATATTAAAATGCTCTGAATTATGGTTTGATATATTTGTAATATTCTATTTTTTGTAATATTCTTGCTCTACCAAACAATCATCATCATCATCATCATCTGCATTCATGGATTAGGTCTGTTGACCCGTTCCGACTTCAGCCCATCTCTTTCTAGGTCTGCCCACATCTGGGTGCCTTTAGGTTTGTATTTTGTTATTTGTTTTGGATGTCTATCTTCATTCATTCTGTCTATGTGTTGCTTCCATTTTTGTCTATATGTATCTATTTTATCAGTTATTGCAAACAATGTTTAAAATATGTATTGCTTGTTTTGTTTGTTTGATTCTATTTTTAATTTTAACATTTCCTATTCTCAAATATTCGTAATCTCCTTTCCTCCCTTAAAGTAAGCTACAGAATCTCCTCTGTAACTAAGGTAAATACAGAGAATAATTCCATATACCCACCCTCTAGGGGTTGCGACCCACAGCTTAAGAATTAACTTACATATAAATTATAACAAAATATAACAAAGTACGAACCAACAAATGAAAACAAATAGATAAAAAATAAGGTAAGAAACAATAAGTAAAATGTAAATATGTCTGAAAGAGCATAATGAATGTTACAGAAAGAAATATCACTGTACAAGGAGAATGACATGCAAATGAATGCTAGACGTAAGATATTGGAATTGCTAATAGAAGTTAAATAAGGTACAGGAATTTAGAATATAACAAAGAAACAGAAGGAAATGCATATTTCTATGTACATGTACATTTCATGACAGCTAAAAATCTAAGTAACGGGGATATATAATCTTATTTCCTGACACAAATAAAACGAATACACATTATGGGTACGTCATAATTAACTTGTCAGTTCACAGCTTGTAACAGTCCATAGAATGTCAGCATTAAGCTATGCATAATTCTAAAAACTAAGTTAACTTAATATTAGCCCAAGATGCACAGTGTTATGCTAGTCTTCCACCGTCGAGACGATTCACTCCGATGACCCGAGTTCGATATTAGGCAGAATAGTGGATTTTAAAGGGGGTGATGGGTGAAATTTCTATTTTCTACCTTTTTTGAGCCAGAGATTTGAGGTTTTGTACAAACATTCACTGCATGATACGTAATGATGTGTTTAAGTTTCATTCTTGTAAGACATTTATTTTATGAGTTATTAAACATTATATATTTTAAAAAATTGCATATTATAATTAAATGGTCAGTTGGAACGACTTCCCGCTACCTCTTGTGTGAATTGAGAATGCTACATATATAAGAACGCTGAAGGGAAAATTTTCTATAGAATCGTAACAAGTCTTGGCCTAATACTTGGAAGGAAGGAAGAAGAAGAAGAAGAAGAAATATATAAGAAAAATGTATGTTTGTGTTGGAATATTTGAGTAGCTCAGATGGTTAGAGCGCTAAACGTACCGTTTAGAGACTCATTTTTTTCTTTTCATATTATATATATATATATATATATATATATATATATATAAACTCACTGGCATTGAAGAACTGTTGGTAAATGGGCATGCGGACATAAACTCTCCTTACATCTCTATCCTGAGCCAAAATTTTCCATTCATCCATTATATAATTTACTTCCCTCAAATTCCGGTTAATGTTATTCTATCACCTCGTTGTTGACCTAACTATTGACACTTTAATTCTGGTTTTCCTACGGGGAGTTTCCATTCCCCTCTTTCATTCCCCATTCGTGTCAAATGTCCTGTCCATCGCAGTCTACGATACTTAACTATTCTTTTTACAAACTGGCATCCCATAAAAATAATGTAGTTCACTGTTAAGTATTCTTCCCATTTACCTGTCTGTTCATCTCTGTTTGGGCCAAACATTTTCTAAGAACCTTATTCTCAAATACTCGTAATATTTCTTCTTCCTTAAAGTAAGAGTCCATAAAATTAAGTGTGCATTTTTTACCATTATTTTTCCTAATCTCAAATTACTCAGTTTATAGTAGTCTGCCATCTGTATAGGGGCGCGCTGTAGCGTAGTGGTCAAGGCAATACGTTACAAGACAGAATGTCGAGGATTCGAGTCCCGATGGGGGTCAGGATTTCTAAACTGACCCAAACCCTCTGACGGCATTATGGCGCTGGGGACGACTCAGCCTCTAACGGAAACGGGTACCAGACGCTTGTTCTGGGGGTAATGGCGGCGGTCACGCAGCGCTGACAACCCGACTGACATCAAGTACCGATTGTCCAAAAAACGTGGGAGCCTTAACCTCATACTACCCCCAAGGGCCTCCTTGCCTATAATGGGATTATTTTTCCTTTTACCATCTGTATAATTCTGGCCGACAAAGGACTGATACACGCTCCTTTTATTTATATATTTATTTTACCTGATGGAATTGAGACCGTAAAGTCTTCTCTTCCACTTCACCAGGGTTGAATTATACATACAATAAGAATTATGATAAATGATACATAATAGATAAATATAGACTACACAATATAAAGTTGACAAGGGTAAGAAATAAAAAAATATATAAAAAATAATAACCTATAATTAGATTAAGTAAATGGCTTGGCAAAGAAAGTTTAAAAAATAATGAAACAATAAAAGTGTACATGGAACACGGTTATATATTATATTGTCTAAGGAAATATGAAGTGAGTTTCTTTTTAAACTGTTTTTGAGTCGGGCAGTGCTTGATATACGAGGGGAGGGAATTCCAGAGTCGGGTGGACGAAACAAGGAAGGATGAGGAATAGTAAGATGTTCGATGTAGAGGAACAGCTAGAGTTAAATTTTCTATCGATCGTGTATTTAAGTTATGGTGGGAGGATAGCGAATGAAAGCGAGTAGAAATAAAAAGGGGTGATGAGGTGGACAAAGTGTATCAGAAATACAGCTATTCACTTTGGGAGTTATTTGATGTAGAAGGTTATTCCCGGAAACCGCAAGATGTCGACAAGCTGAATATAACAAATGCGAGATTTCCAGTAACATGTATTTAAAGAAATGGCTTCCTACATTATCCCAATTATGTTTGGAAGTGTATGGCGAACAGTTTACGATTCACAGTTTGTCGCAATACAGTGATTTAGTTAATATTGCTGCAAGTGATTTGTTTGGATTAATTTAAGCAATTTTAAGAATTTGCAACTGGAATCTCATATTTCTTGTAATAGTAATGTTATTATCATACGATTCAATCAAAACTGTAGCCGTATTTTTTATACACAGTGTAAATTTACCCTAATATGTAAAGAGTAAAATACATATTTTCTTCTTCTCTTCACTGGCTTGGCAAACTGCCTGTTCCGCCTAATAGTTGTGCTGTCCATATTTTCACTGACTTTTCCTTGATCCTGCCAGCTTATACTTAAATGCTGATTTTCGTAATCTTGTTACATTCACTCTTTCTACATGTCTAAATCGTTTATCGGCACAAAGTTCCTGCTGTTAGCTACTAAACAGGAAACTAAATTGAAGGAGATAAGGGAAAAATGAGAAAAGGAATACCGGACGATTTTTACGCAACAGATGCAATTATCAATAGAGACTGGACCAAACAACAATATACGCATTACAGTAACAAGAATGGCAGTGCATGGATACCACAACAAACTGCAAAATTTCAAAATATCATGATCCGTCAATGGTCTGTATATAATAAGCTCTGCGATAGACCATATGCAAGATACCATTTCAATGTCTGTTTAAAGAGAACAAAATCGTTGCTGGCAAACAGCAGAGAACAAATCTAATGCACATTTTTTTTGCGCGCTTCTTCCTATTACTAAATCATTTATCTCTATATGATGTCCATCGCTATGGTCGCGAGGTAGCGTGCTGCCTTGTCACGCAGCGGGCCCGGGTTCGATCCCCGGTCGTGGCAGTTTTTCTGGGTGAGGTTTTTATCGGAGTTCTTCGTCACCTATAAGACAAATGTCAGGAAAACTTTAAGGCCCAAACCGTCCACGAAATCATATGGCCATCATCCGTATCATTATCATCGTCATCATCATCATCCTTCACCGGTGTGGAAAGCAACGGGAAGCTACCACACCTACAATTACTTAGTAAAGCTGCAAGCACAGCATGAAAATGCTATCATTGCAGTGAAGGACCTGCCTTCGGGCAGAATTACTATGGCTGGATCTATATATGAAGAAGACTACATAACAGTGTACTATATGGTATTTATAGGAAGCCAGATATAATGAGAACAGTTAAGTCTTGTAGACTGCGATGGGCAGGACATGTGGCACGAATGGGAATGAAAGAGGTGCATGGAAGCTTCTTGTAGGAAAACCAGAGGGAAAACGCCTAGTTAGTAGACCAAGAATGAGGTAGGACTATAACAATACCTAGATTATACAGGGGATGATTGGAAAACATTAGCTCAGGATAGGGATGTATTGAGAGCTTATGTCCGCACGGCCATGAACCTCTGGGATCGATAGTGCCAGTGAGTTAGTTAGTTAGCTATTGTTTGCTTTTTTCATTCAGTGGATATATATTTAACTCTCTTCTTATATCTTAATTCTTTATCCGATCTAATCCTGTGCAGCCTTTTGTTCCTCTATGGAAGTTAATTTTTTAGCTTTGAATTCTACATTGTAATTTTTTGGTCATTATCCAAGTTGCGCTCCCATAAAGTAATGCAGAAACTGCCAATATTTTATAAAACTTCAATCTAGTATCTCTGTTGAAGGAAAGTAGTTAAAGTAAAATTAATGCATTCTGGGCAGTGGTTTTTTTTTTGTTGTTGTTGATATATTTCGGATGTAGCTAAGTATAACATAGAATGATGTATGAGGTGCGAATCAAAGACGTGGGTGAAACTTCCGTTCTCATTCGTCGCAATGCCAGGCATCATTCAGCTGGAAACTAGATATAAAAACTTGGAACTAATAAACATCACTCCCGTTTCATTTCTATTCATAACTAGATGCTTCTAAATATCGCACCTAGAATTCATTCAAATTTCCTGGATAACAATGCTCATCGATTCGTACAGCGTAATGGCGCGGAAGAAATCCAATATGCAAGTTTGCTGAAACCTGCTTGAGAAATTTTATTCTGCTATTATGCTTCAACGGATGGATTTCTCTTCGTATGCAGTTTATACAAAGTATGCCAATAAGAACGACAATTCAATTTATTTAATGATATTTGAGGAACTATATAGTTAAGATGAGAAATTCTTATTTCGGTTACTTAAATTTTGTTTTAAAAAGAAAACATTTACTGTATATACGTTTATTTTTAGTTGAAATAAGTATTTTTTTTTCTATTTTGGTACCGTTATGTAAAGAGTTTGTACTGGAACACAAATTTTGTTATAAAAAACTAGAAATGAAGTAAGTAAAAATAAAATTCATACTAATCAAGGAGTTAAACAAGGATGCAGCATCTCTCCAGTTTTGTTTAACCTATACATCAATGATATAATAAAAAAAATGGAACGAAGAAACAAATAAAGGAATAAAATTAGATAAAACACACTACTTGAAAACATTATTATACGCTGATGACCAGGTAATAATAGCAAATACTAAAAACGAACTTCAAAAGAATATTTTTAAATTACATAATTATATATGTGAACAATATAATATCAAAATATACATAGAAAAAACTAAGGTAATGGCATTCCAAGGGAAAAATCAAATCAGATCCAAAATAGTAAAAGGAAACAAAATCATAGAACAGGTGAACCATCTCAATTATCTAGGATGTGACATTTCATTTAATTGTGATAATGATATAAATAATAAAATAGCAAAATTCCAGGAAATATGTGGTACAATAAAACGATCACTAAATAACAAAACAACAAGAGAGACCCAATTGAAATTTTATAAAACGTTGGCAGTACCGGTACTGCTCTATGGTTCAGAAGCCTGGATACATAAAAAAACAAGATCTAAGTAGGATAACTGCGGCAGAAATGACATTTTTGAGATCTGTTCAAGGGTGCACAAAGGAAGACAGAATCAAGAACACAGAAATAAGGCAGGAACTTGAAATATTTGCAATAACTGATAAAATAGATACATATAGACAAAAATAGAAGCAAAACATAGACAGAATGAATGAAGATATATATCCAAAACAAATAACAAAATACAAACCTAAAGGCACCCGAGATGTGGGCAGACCTAGAAAGAGATGGGCTGAAGTCGGAACGGGTCAACAGACCTAATCCATGAATGCAGATGATGATGATATGTTGATTATATCATAGCAGGCTTCATAGGAACTAAAAGACAAATGAATTCCTTTTTAAATTTTATTAATAACATTCACAAAAGTATTAATTTCACAATGGAATTAGAAACAAACAATAGTATAAATTTCTTGGATTTATCATAAGTAATGCCACGAGTGATTTCCAAATTATCGATAAATTCACGACTCACGAAGTGAGGAGTGAATTTATCTAGAGAATTTGGAAATCAAGAGTGGTATTTGTTAGGACTATTTAACGAATAAAATTAAGCTGTTTACTCACAAATCATTATTTAACTATAGTTATTTTAAAATATTTATATATTTAATGTAAACGGCGATGTTTGAAAACAAATGAGAAACGATAGGTACGCTCTACTGCTTCTTTTGTTTATCACTGCAACCAGATCATACTATTTATTGCCAAAGGAACGCAATATTGTAAGAATGCTCTCTAGTGGAGAAAAAATGAAACACATCAATCTGTATATTAATTCATTTTTGATGTCGTATGATGTAAATATGACAATTATATTTTTCTCGATTATTACCTGGGAAAAAATACATTTAAGAAAGTGCAAACAGTGGTTTCTTTTTTTGGTGGTATAATCAATTGCTACAAATGTTGACATGTAAGCACTATTATATACAATCTGGTAGCCGTATTTGTTATAGGCTCAGTCACTGCAAAATAACGGTCAGACCTGTTCAGAATATTAAAAAGGAGGAGCTTTGTTTAATATATGATAATCCTAACACTGATAAATATTTCGTGAAACACGACTCTGATTGGTTGTAAAACAGAAATCATTGAAACGTGATTGGTCATTGACTCCCATTTGGGGCATGAGTTTAAATAGTCAATAAAACACATTGATAATAAGTTTGAGTTTGGTATCTTTCACAAACCATCTCATACTGATACCACTATCCATAGTTCTTCTCTTCACCCATGTATTAATGAGATGGCAGCCTTTAATAGTTACATTCATAGACTTTTAAATATCCCTCATTCACCCTTGGAATATAATAATGGATTGAATATTATTAAACAATTAGCTATTAATAATAACTACGACCCTAAAATTATAGAATATTTAATTAAGAAAATTCATTACAAAAAAGCAATTAACAAAGCTTTCCTTTACCCAAAGAAAACAGAGAAATATGTCATAATGTGATACATAGGCCCAGTTTCAAATAAAATATCTAAACACTTCAAACAGTTGAACATTAATGTGGCATTTAAAACTAATAAAACTTTACAAAATATAATAAAAAACAACAAAACAAAAAAAAAATATCAGGTGTATATAAATTGAAGTGTGGCACATGTGACAATGTCTATATAGGACAAACTGGTAGAACTTTTATCTCTCGGATAAAGGAACACATGAGAGCACATAACAGAAATTTAGAAAATTCAAAATATGCTAACCACGTATTCCAATTTAATCATTGTTTCGATCCAAATTTTGAAATTTTACATGTTTGTGATAAGGGTAAGAAGTTGGACTTTTTGAGGCTGTAGAAATAAACAAACTGAAAAGTAGTAATAAACTGTTCAATTCTCAACTTGATTTGAATGAATCCCCCTTGTTAAATTTAAAAATTTTAATAAATATTGTATTGTTGCTTAGATCAGTTTATATGTACTATAATAACACAATTCATACTTTGTTAACATGTATGAAGGAGGTACAGTGTACCGAAACAGCTGTCACTGAATTATATCTTAATAAATATGAAAATCAAATAAAACCAAATTTTATTTTTATTTAATTAATAAATATGGATTTTCATCAAGTAAACACCAACTCAATTGATTAAAAAAATAATTTTAAATTTATATCGTAATTTCGATACCTGTACTGATTACCCGATGGACCCGAGAATATACTTATCCCGTTCTTCTCAACATCAATGAGCTGAACGACAAAAAATTGGTGTTATGAATTTTCCGTAAAAGGTAGACATAGGCTGTCAAGAATGTTTATTGTAGACTCTTTTTTTTTTAGATATTAAATAATGTGTAACTCCACCATTGCCGGTGCCAAGTCCGGATGAGAAAGGAGGAGGGGAAGGAGTAACACCTCGTTAAAAAACCTAGGTTCAGCTGACTCGGCTGATAGTACTTTGCCTACGGTATGGTGTAGACGGCGGATGAGGCAATAAAGGGCGGATCAGATTCTTAGCTGCAGTGAAAGCAACTCATCTATGGTGGACTCCAGAAAAAAGTCTCTGGTTCTCCAGGTTGAAGGTTGATGCTATGGGCCAGCTCCTCATACTTTGTAAAAAAAAAAAACCTTAATGCTAAAAAAAAAATATATATATAGCCTCGGATGTGAAACAGATACAACGAACAAAGAAGTATTGAAATGGATACCTCCTGGAAAAGGGAAACATGGTAGACCAAAGCCAAAGTGGATAAAGAAATTTCAAGACAACATTAAGAAGATAAATATAAACAGAAGCAGACACGCAAGTGGAAAGTGTGGAAGAAAAAAAATGTATATTTTGGTTGAGAATTCCTGTGTATATAACAGAAACAATCCTGAAATGAATAAAAAAATCTGTGTATATTATTATTATGTATTTGTTATGGTTTTGGTATTATAGACCATTTAAGCGTCCAAAAAGTGAATGTTTCAGTGCACCGATGCCATTTTTATAGCTTCGACCTTATGGTACGTAGGGTACTACATCATATACATTAATTGTCTCAGAACCATTCTCTAAATGATAAAAAACATATTCAAATCGGTCAGGTAGTTTTTGAATCCATAAAGGACAGACAGACAGACTCGCACTCACACACACAAACACACACACACACATATATATATAAACTTGGATAGGAGGGGTACAAGCAGCTATGAATATCAGAGGAATGGAGGAAGATCAATGGATGGATAGAGAGGAATGGCGTTTGGTTTCCGGAAGACGGCGGCAGCTGCCATGATACCGGATGATGATGATGATATATATATATATATATATATATATAGTCAATGCTCCAGGATGTCATTTCAAAATTTCTGGCATTCTCTTCTGGCATAGGTGTTATTGTAACCCACTTATGAGATACCACAATGATGGTAGTAGTGGTGCGCCAGTAGAGTCTTTAATTCCAAACTTAATCTAAGGCATATATAAATGATGATGATTATGATGGCTATATGGTGTTCGGCGACCATTTGGGCATTAAAGTTCTCTGAAATTTTCTTACAGGTGAGAAAAAAAAAACTCATCTGGGATACTTGTCCTGACAAAGGTTTGAACTCTGGTCCGCTGCGACAAAGCAACACGCTACCTCGATAGTACAGCGATGGAACGTATATAGGCCTATATACATTTATTGTGTCTATTGTGCCGCGCCGTCGCCGAGCAATTTAAAACCTTATTGCGAAAATTTTTCTGTGGCTCGTGACCCAATGATGGGGAAGAAAATATATCATGGAATATCAACCAATATGGGACTGATGCGCACCCAACATTTTGAGGAATTTGGGTATCTACAATGAATAGTGACTCATTCATTTATTTTGAGAAATTTCCTCATCATTGAGGGTAAAATAAATAATAATTGATTTGGCGTTTACTTGATGAAAATTCATTTTTGTGTTAATTGAATAAAAATAACACTTAAAGTTTTATATGATTTTCATATTTATTAAAATATAAATTCGTAACAGCTGTTTCAGTACTTTTATACCTTCTTCAGATGTATTGCATCATGATTACAAATGAATATATAATAACAAAATGCATTTGTAATCTCAAAAAATTCATCTGACGAAGGTACAAAGTACTGAAACAGCTGTTACGAATATGTATTTTAATAAATATGAAAACCATATAAAACTTTAAGTTTTATTTTATTTAATTAACGTGAAATAAATAAATAAAATAAAAATATATTGACTGGATGATCGTCCATCTCTGTAAATAACGTAAGTTGATATGAGGTAAGCAGCCTGATGGTAGGCCAAGAGTCAAGTCCTGTAACGCTATGGAGTGGAGTTAGTGTGCCCTATGGGAAGTAATAAAATCTGTCATTGGTAATTGTTTCAAGACACAGGAAAGAGTTATCGCAGTGATTTATCAAAACAGTTCACAGACTATGAATAACTTAGTGTATTAACGCTTAAAGCGGTGTATTGTTATCTACCAAGCTCCATTTTGGGAACAAATCTAGATGAATAGGGTTTTTTCCCTCCCGATTTCAAGTGTGAATGTAGGATATATATTTTATACTAGATATAGCTGAAGAGTTAAATCTACGCAGAAAATTCATATAAAATAATCTTTTGAATTCATTATTCACAAAAGAGTTCAATAACATTCCAGAAGCCATTGTACTCAGCCTTTCAGGTGTTTGGAGTACGACGATAAAGTTAAATCTCTGAATTCCGCCCAGTCTTTTCTTTCTATTTATGAGGATCAAATTGTTTTCTTTTTTATTTTTATTCTCAAACCAAGTTATCTATATGAATTTTACTAATGTATTGTGCACAACTCGACAATTCAACAATTGAATTTTATATAATAGAACTATTGTATTATTATGACTGCCATTTTTTATTTGCTACGTTTCGTTTTTGAAAATGGACACTACAGTTCATTTGCGATACTGAATAGTCCTCAATGATCCGTTATTAATACTGCACTCAGTTTTAAAGCGATAACCACTTCAAATGTAACATTATTTAAATTATCTAATTCATCTTTTCAATTTTTTTGTATCCTATATGACAGGTAATATGAAAAGTTCCATTTTTCTCACTGTTCGCACAATTTATATATGACACGAAAAGAAAAATAAATGCCTGAGATCTCTAATTATATACATTAGTGCGCTACCAACTGCGCCACTCAAGAATCCTAGCTGTAAAAAAGACCTACATAAATATAATAATAATAGGTATTATTGCAGCCAATGGCCAGGTAGAAAGAATTGTTTTCATGTCTTACAGAAGTCTCTTATCGGTGTTCCTATGTTTTTACACCGTAATAGGTTATATCGGTCGCAGTACGACCCACATAAATATATACCGGTACATATATATATAATATATATATATATTTATTTAATATTATAATTATAATGCAGATTTTCGCGGATATAAGTAAGATTAAGAAATCTTTCTTTGATTTCCCCTCGTCAAGGATTCAAGATAAACCTCTGTCCAGTAGTTCAAATGTTTCAACATGACCCCACATATCATTAAACATATATATATATATATATATATATATATATATGGAATGAAAAGAAAAATAAATGCCTGGACGGGATTCGAACCCGGATCTCTGAGTCTGTACCTCAGCGTGATATCCATTACACTACCAGGCGAATCCAATTCAAACACTTATTTTTCTTATATATGTATTATACTCTCCATTATTACTAGATGTCGCGAGAACTCGGTCTTCACCGCCATCTAGCAGCCGACTATAACAAGTAAGCAAATTAAAGAGAATATTTTTACCTTATAGCAGTGACCCTTTATAGATGTTATAATTAAATGTTTAACATTGAGAAATGCAAGCTTAATATGGAATGATAAGAAAAATAAATGTCTGGACGGGATTCGAACCCGGATCTCTGAGTCTGTACCTCAGCGTGATATCCATTATACTACCAGGCGAATCCAATTCAAACACTTATTTTTCTTATATATGTATTATACTCTCCATTATTACTAGATGTCGCGAGAACTCGGTCTTCACCGCCATCTAGCAGCCGACTATAACAAGTAAGCAAATTAAAGAGAATATTTTTACCTTATAGTAGTAACGCTTTATAGATGTTATAATTAAATGTTTAACATTGAGAAATGCAAGCTTAGACAGAAATAAAAAATAGGGTTAATTCAGGGGCTGTCTCAAAAATCTATAAAGTGAAAATATCTCTTTCGCTTCATGGGCTAGGCAAAATGCCTGTTCCGCCTCACAGTTGTTCTGTCCATCTTTTCACTGGCCTTCCTACATTCCTTGAACCTCTTGGATTGTAGTTAAATGCTGCTTTTGGTAATCTTGTTACGTTCATTCTTTCTACATGTCTAAACCATCTTTCTCTATATCCTTTGATTTTATAATTTAATGGATATATATATATATATATATATATATAATTCTGTTCTGATAGCTTCATTCTTCAACCGATCCATTCTTGTGCAGCCTTTTGTTCTTCTAAGGAAGTTCATTTCTACACTTTGTATTCTACTTTGTAATTTTTTTGGTCATTTCCCAAGTTTCACTCCCATAAAGTAATGCAGGAACTGCCAATGTTTTATAAAACTTCAATCTAGTATCTCTTCTTGTTTTGTAAACTGAAAATATATAAAATTGGAGAATAAACTGAAAATATATAAACTGTATTCTCCAAGTTGTATTATATGAATGCGAAACATGGACTCCTACTTTACGGGAGGAGTAAAGATTGCGAGTATTTGAGAATACAGTTCTCAGGAAAATTTCTGGATCAAAGAGAGATGAACAGACAGACAAATGGAGTATATTACATAACATGATCTTTATGGGAAACCAAATACAATAAGTTAAGTCTCGTAGATTGTGTTGCCCGGACATGTGGCACGAATCCGGGAATGAAAGAAAGGCATGGCAACTCCTTCTTGTAGGAATACCAGAGGAAAAGTGCCCAGTAGGCTGCTCCAATAATGAGGTGCGAGAATAACATTAACTATGATTTGAGGGAGGTAAATTAGTAGATTATACAGGGAACGATTGGAAATGTTTTTACTGTATTTTCTTCTTTACAAACATTGATACTCCTGGAAGATGAGCGATGACCAAAGCAACTATATCAATGACATCCGACTAGAAGGAGGAAGAGAGGGAGACCGAAGTTAACATGGAAGGAAAACATGAAGACGTTAATGCAAGCAAGAGGGCTAAGCATTGAAGATGCCCAAGATCGTAGGCTTTGGAGATTTGGCACGGGAAGACGGCAGCAGCTGTAAAAAAAACCCAAATATAGATAGACGATTGGAAAACAGTAGTTCATGATAAGGATGTATAGAGAGCTCATGTCCGGGCGGCCATGAACCTACGGGTTCGATAGTGCCAGTGAATTAGTAGTTGATTGGAAATATCTGACACACACAATCATCATGGATCTCTTTCCAACGTGGAAATGCGGCGCTTACAAAATCCGCTACGTTATGAGCTGTCAAATTTGCCTTGTAGCCATTTTGTTCGCTACCACAGTGGCGTCGTTGAAAAATAGTTGTTTGACGTTAAGCTAGCCAAGCCTATGTAGTGAGCTCCTGTCATCGGGCTGACGGCTCTCATGCAATGGTTAGACAATTACGACCTCTGACAGAAGTTAGCAACCACCAATGCTCTATATTACACCTTTTACAGTTAGCATGTTCATTTTCTCCTAAAATATCTAAGTATTAAACAACATACTCGCGAGCAGAAATTATATGAACTCTAATTTAATTGTATGAACAATTGTAATAATCTGAAATGTACGCACATTATATTTAAATAGAGAGAAGCCTGGATGCCCTCCCAGTATAGAGTCATCCGAAAGCCAAACTTGGCAAGATCCCGCGTGATCGACTATTCCGATTGAGGTTTTAAGCGGTTTTCCTCAATCCAAAGAGCAAATGCTGGAATAGAACCCCAAAAGGTCCGCTTCCGACTTCACTCTGCTAATTAACTTCAAATTTGAATTCAACATTTAAACCGGGGCTAATGTATTTTACAGGAACCCGGGGTTCTACCTATTAAGGAGGACCAAAATGGATCGCTCACCGCCAACACTTAAGTGATGGCCGCAGAGCTTTCCATCTATCTATCTATTTCTACTTGATCATTGAACTCTTTCATGACCAATATACTTTAATACGTTTAAGTGATCAGATTTCAAAATTCACTCGATTCTTATAATTCACTTGTTATATTAATAAATAGGATCTTTTTTTGGTGACTATTTAATTAAATGAGAGGTCCACGGTTCGATTCCTGGTTCAGACATTAATTTTTCTATTCACAATATCATTATAATATTATAATATGATTAATTATTGGAACTGTGTTAAAATAACAGTATTGGAAAGTGTTAAATAACATTGATTACTGCTAAAAGTGGTGGTGTAAAATTCTCAAACATAGATACTTCTAAATGAAGTCGGCCGTTGACGTTGGTAGTGACATCTACCTGGCAGCGGACGAAACGAGAATTATAGATTTATATATATGGAAAGAATTGTTAATATTTGTACCATGTCTCGAATAGTGTAGTAGTCTTGCACGCTCGTGCGTAATACGAGAGGTCCACGGTTCGATTCCTAGTTCAGACATTAAGTTTTCTTTTCATAATATCATTAATGAATAAACTCATGCCTCAAATGGGAGTCAATGACCAATTACGTTTCAATGAATTTTGTTTTATAACCAATGACAGTCGTGTTTCACTTCGATATTTATCGAATTCTGTTTACCAAAATAAAGAAAGCTCCTCCTTTTTAATATTCTAAACAGGTCAGAGCGTTATTTTGCAGTGACTGATTTTCCAACAAATACGTTGAATATAGCAAATAATGAAAAGATTCCTTCGAACTACACATTTGATAATTGTCTGCTAAATAACTGTGTTTTTAAATAATGCTTTTACTGAGTTGTTTCCTTTAAAAAATAAATAAATAAAACTTGCTGATTATAATACACAGTTTAATGTGTTTCATTTTTCCCCGCCATGGTTCATTCTTACAATATTGCGATCCTATTTGGCAACAAATAATATGATCAAGTTGCACTGAATGAACAAATGAAATATAACCAAACATTTCTCATTTGTTTTCAAACATCGCCGTTTACATTAAATCTATACATATTTTAAAATAACTATAGTTAAATAAGGATTTGTGAGTAAACAGCTTAATTTTATTCGTTAAATAGTCCTAACACATGCCACTCTTGATTTCCAAATCTTCTAGATAAATTGGATATCACCCGTGACAGTACTTATGTTAATAAAATTTAATAGTTACTACATAAACAGGTCTAACCCATTACCGTATTGTACAAATGGTTGGGAGAACGGGGGAAAAATATAATGTTCATTTTGAAGTTATTACTTTTATTAAATCATATACGTTTTAATCTCTTATACTATCATCATCATCATGAACAAATTCGTTTTAGGTCATGTGACCTGTACGGTAAACCTAGCGAAGATGGTCTTGATCTTTCCACCGATGTTTTGGTTTTCCTTGGTCCCTATGTCCAGTTGGAGTATATTGGAATGCCAATTTTGGAAGTCTATTTCTTGCCATTCTCCTCAGATGATTTTTCCATTCTTGTTGGTATCTTTGTATATCTTCATTTAAACTTGTTACTCCAAGTTTTCCTCTGATAATAGTGTTCCTTTGGTGATCCAGTCTATTATCCTAACAATGATCGTAAGAAGCGCATTTGGCTTACTTGAAGTTTATGAGAGTTTCTTTTATTTAAAATCCAAATTTCACTTCCGTATTTTAGAGCAGCTTTTGATGTGATGTTATGTAATCCTAGTTTTGTCTTTGTCCTCATCTGTTTACCAAAATGTCTTCGTATTACCCCATTCATTTTATTATATTTTTGTAATTTTGAATCAATGTCACTCTTATACTCTGCAAATACACTTCCTATCTTTTATACTATTGGAAAAATATACAGCCAATTTGAAAGTAAAATAACATGCTACTAACTAAATTTAACAATTTAATACAGATTTGAGTGGAGAATCGATGCATCTTTATAGATTGAAAAAATGCTCTAACACTTATTTAACCAAAAATGCTACAATAAGAAACAGAAAATAAACATTGAACATTGATTCAGTTAGAACAATTTCTAACTGAATCAGTGTTCAATATGTATTTTCCATTTAATGTTATTTCGTTACATTATTTGTGTCTTTCTTATTTTCACTCAATTTCTCTAAGATAGAATTCACGGAATTGTTGTGGAATTAATTTGGACGTGTGCAATAACTGATTTTTTTGCACTGCTTCTCATGACTTGACTAATTGCTTCCGCAATTTACAGATATATCACTACTAGCTTGAAAACCAAATTTTAAAAATAAATAAAACAGGTCTGGAAGATAGTAGGGATAGTTTTACATCCACTATACCATGATATTCTCCGGAGAGATCACTAATCCAATGAAAACTCATCTTTCGAATCTTAGATCTCTTTTTCGGGGCAAGTATTCAATTGTCTTCTTATTCTTCTTCCTTTCCAGGATTAGGTCAATGCGACCTGTTCCAGTCTCAAGTCCATCGTTTCCTTGGCCGTCCCAAAGATCTTCTCCCATGTGGTTTGTAGGTGTTGATCTTTTTGGGTATTCTTGTATTGTCCATTCTTTCTAAATGTTCTTTCCATTGATATTTGTGCTCTTCTAGTTTACCAACTATTGAAAATATCTCCAGTTCATTTCTTATTGATTCATTGTGTAATCTATCCACGCGTGCACATCCTTTTGCAGATCTTAAAAAATTATTTTTTTAGTGGCTTGAATGTGTGAGATATATTTTTTTGTAAGTACCCAAGATTCAGATCCATATAAAAGAACAGGAACAGCCATTATTTTATAAAACCTGAGCTGAGTTTCTCTTCGAGTCTTTCAATTGTGTTACACAACATTTTAAAATAATCTAAGCGTTTCGACAGCGAGGCTATCATTATCAACTCTAGTTACTGATTGTTACATTTGTTCTGTTAAATTCAATGTTTAAATTAAGGTTGGGCGGAGTAAGTGTAACTCCAAAATTTGGTTACATCAACTTTAAGTCTCAATATCACCATGTAAAATGAAAATACTACAATCAAATTTTGGTTGAAGTTTACTTACTTACTCACTGGCACTATCGAACTCGTAGGTTCATGGCCGCACGAACATAAGCTCTCCATACATCCCTATCCTGAGGTAATGCTTTCCAATCATTCCCTGTATAATCTAATTCCCTCAAATCATAGTTAAGGTTATTCACCCACCTCATTCTTGGTCTACCAACTGGGCGTTTTCCCTCTGGCTTTCCTACAAGAAGCTTCCATGCAAGTCTTTCATTCCCCATACGTGCAACATGTCCTGCCCATCGCAGTCTACGAGACTTGACTGTTCTTATTATATCAGGCTTCCTATAAAGACCATGTAGTTCATTGTTATGTAATCTTCTCCATTCATCTGTCTGTTCATCTCTCTTTGGTCCAAACATTTTCCTAAGTACCCGGGACCTCATGAACGCTGACCACTAGACCACGAGGCTGGTCGTGATAAGGAACATAACCACTAATTCATTTCGGTCGACGCATTTTCCCGACAAGAAGAATTGCGACTTATTAGATTTTCCTCCGACTTCTTTAAAAGGAATCAATGGTAGGACTGAGTAAAATATAGAAAAGGCTGCCGCTGATGGATTAACACTAACTTGAAGCGTTATTGCTTAATTATTCTTTTTTTTTTGGCAGAATGAAATAGGAGCATGTGAAAGCATTTCTGTTTTCCAATTTCGCCAAAGGATGCACTATTCATCTCCAGGCAGTTTATCAGTTTCCATCAGTGGAACGCGAGAGGTGGGAAGTTGGGGTCGTAATTCGCAATCTTCACATCGAGAGCAAAATTGTGTAGCGAGGGCAGGGATAAATAATAAACAGCCAGATGGTATTTGTGTTAGCTGGTGAAATAACGTGTTAGCGAACCAAGGGAATAGGCCGAGAGTACTTTCATTTCAACCCCACAAATTCACACCATATGTAATAAAAATGGAAAGAGGTCTGAAGAGTTACTTTAACTAGCTATACAGGCTTTATTCATTCATTTCTATTAATGAGATACTAACTCATTAACTAAGTGGCACCATTGAACCCGTAGGTTCATGACTGCGCGCGGACACAAGCTCTCTATACACCCATATCCCGAATTAATGTCATCCAATTATACCCAGAATAATCTACTTTCCTCTAATACTTACTTACTTACTTACTCACTGGCACTATCGAACCCGAAGGTTCATGGCCGCACGGACATAAGCTCTCCATACATCCCTATCCTGAGCTAATGCTTTCCAATCATTCCCTGTATAATCTACTTCCCTTAAATCATAGTTAATGTTGTTCTCCCACCTCATTCTTGGTCTACCTACTGGGCGTTTTCCCTCTGGCTTTCCTACAAGAAGTTTCCATGCACGTCTTTCATTCCCCATACGCGCAACATGTCCTGCCCATCGCAGTCTACGAGACTTAACTGTTCTTATTATATCTGGCTTCCTATAAAGACCATGTAGTTCATTGTTATGTAGTCTTCTCCATTCACCTGTCTGTTCATCTCTCTTTGGTCCAAAAATTTTCCTAAGAACTTTATTCTCAAATACTCGTAATCTGCTTTCCTCCCTTAAAGTAAGAGTCCATTGTTTCGCCCCCATATAATATAACTGGTAGAATAATAGTTTTATATATTTTCAGCTTAACGTTTTTTGAAAGGAGTTGGGACATCAAAAGTCTCTGCAATGCATAATAGCATGCATTTCCAGAATTGAGCCTATGTTTAATTTCTTTGTGCATCCCATTCCTATTTGTGATTATTGTTCCTAGGTATTTGAATTCAGCCACTTCCTCAAAATTTCCCTCATTTGTCATTAGCTGTCCATTTCCATTATATACTGAATTTCTACGTGTGTGCCATATATTTAGTTTTACTGATATTTACTTCCAGTCCTAATTTCTTAGTGTTACTCAATAGTGTGTGCGTGTTGGCCTTTAGTATCTCTTTCTTATCACCCAATAATACTACATCATCAGCATAAACTAACAGCTTATTAATACCATTCAGTTGTAAGCCTTCCTCATTCTCTAAAGATTTAATGGCATGCTCTAGTACAAAATTAAATAGTAGAGGAGATAGTGCATCTCCTTGCTTCAACCCATTCTGGATTTCAAAAGTGTCTGAAAACTGTTTGCCTACAACGCACCCTACTCTTTGAGCCATTTAGACACACTCGTATAAGTCTTACTAACTTTTTAGGAATTCCGAGCTCCAGCAGGATACTATATAAACTTCTCCCTCTTAATTGAATCATATGTCTTTTTTTAAGTCTACATATAGTTGATGTACAGTACCATTATATTCCCATTTCTTCCTCTAAAATCTGTCTTATACTGAAAATCTGATCTGTTGTAGAACCTGTTTCTTCTAAATGCACATTGATGATCTCCTAGAAATGTCATCAATATAGGGAGTAAGTTCTGTTTACTAATATATTTGTTAGAATTTTGTACGAAGTTGAAAGTAATGAGAATGCCCCTGTAGTTCTTGCCAATCGGTTTTATCTCCTTTCTTATAAATTGGTATGATAATTGATTCCTTCCATTCATCTGGAAGAGCTTCTTTCTCCCAAATCATACTAAGCAACCAGCGTATCTTGTCCATCAATTTTTCTCCCCCTGATTTTATCAGTTCTGCCTGAGATCTCATCTGAACCTGATGCTTTATACATCTTCAATTTTTCAATTGCCATTTCAACCTCTAATGCACTTGGCTCTGCGACTAGCATTTCTGCTGTCTGTAACTTATCCTCCTCAATGTCCTGTTCTGTATGTACATTCAATAGCTGATTAAAGTAACCTTTCCATCTATTTAATATACTCCTAGAATCTGCAATCATATCCCCATTTTCATTCCGAATTATGTTTGTTCTAGCCTGAAACCCTTTCTTCTCTATACTAATTCCCTGATATAATTCTCTAATGTTCCTATTTTTTGCATTCATTTCAAGATCATTAATCTTCTCTCTCAAATATTCCCTCTTTTTACTCTTTAGTAACTTGGTGGTTTCACGTCTAACACTACCCAATTGCTCTAAATTATCCTCATTTGGCTCGTGTAACCATTTCATTTTTGCTAGCTTTCTTTTCTTTACAATGTCGGCACATTCCTCATCAAACCATTTCTTGTTTTGCCTCTTTTTTTAAACAACCAATGCTTTCTGATGCTGACAATTTAATAGTATCTCTTATAGCCTCCCCATTCTTTATTTATATCAGTTTTCTTCTTCGTTTGCCACATTGTCATCGGAAGATTCCAGTACTTCAAATCTATTAGCAATTTTGATTTGGTATTCTTGCCGCATTTCATCATTTTTCAAGTTTTTTAATTCATATTTTTACAGAATCATCTTTAGCGTTTGTTCCTCTCATAAGCGATAGCCGTTGTCTGATTTTCACCCTGACCAGATGATGATCCGAATTGCAGTCTGTCCCTCTAACTGATTCTAACATCGATGATGCTACTGTGCCAGCGTTTTATCCACTAATACATGATCTATCTGGTTTCGAGTTTCTCCATCTGGGGACGTCCAGGTGTATTTATGAATATCCTTATGCTGAAATGTTATGCCTCTTAACAATGAGATTCTTTGATGTGGCAAATGTGACTAATCTAACCCCGTTGTCGTTACTATCTTCATGAAGACTGAATTTGCCTATTGTTGGTTTGAATATATCTTCCCGCCCCACTTTTGCATTAAAATCTTCCTAAGACAATTTTTCATATGATATCGTGAAAGGCTATCAAATAAGCATTCTAATTCTTCATAGAACTCATACCTTGATCTTGTCATCTTTATCTTCTGTGGGGGCATGTACATTTACAATTATAAAATCATGTCGTTTACCCTTTAGAATTATGTATGATATCCTATCACTAACAAATTTAATATCTCGGATAGCGGAGAGGATCATCCTTCTGACTAAAAAAAACCCGTTCCAAATGCAGGTCTTTCTGCACCCCCATAGTATAGTGCAAAGCTTCCTGATTCCTGACTACCTTCTCCTGGCCACCTAACTTCCTGTAAAGCGACTATATCCAAGGGCGATTTATCTAATTCCCACGTTAATATCTCTAGTGCCCCGCTATTGTATAAAGTCCTAACATTCCATGTTCCTAGGAACATGTCCCTGTGTTTGAGCCTTTGGCATGGGTTCCCTGAAGTAGTCCCCGCCCGGAGAACCGAATGGGGGACTATTTGACCTCCGGAAAATTTTACCCCAGATGAACCCATGTCCGCATTTCTTGACGGTTATATTTTTACGGTGAAAGATCGTCACTCTTTCGCCCAAGGTACTTTTTTCGTCTGGCTTATCACCTTCGACCAGTCCGGCATAGGTAACCCTATCGGCAGCAATGCTACCGCCGGCATACTTTCCTCTAATCTTGGTTAATATTATTCTTTCCCGTTTTATCGATATTATTATTATTATTATTATTATTATTATTAGCCTAATAAATATGCGTGTAGGCGTGAGTTTATGTGTGTGTGTGTGCGACTGCACGTATGTTATGTCATGTGTTTATGTCTGTATACGGTGTATATATATATATATATATATATATATATATATATATATATATATATATATGTATTTATGTATGGGGATGATTGGTAAGCACTGATTGAGGTTTGGAATGTGTGCAGGGTTTATGTCCGCGCTGACATGAACCTACGGGTTCGGTAGTGCCAGTGAGTTATATATATATATATATATATATATATATATATATATATATATATGCCTATATATGCATGCACAATGTGTGTGTCATGGCGGCTAGCTACTAACACGCACAAGTTACGCTCCAGGTTTTAAGTTATTTTTCAGCAGGTGCCTTCGTTATTTCATAGTTAAAGTTGAATATTCGTAGTCAGTTTAAGTATAAATTTATATTAGTTATTGCCAAAAGTGTGTACATTTAACAACATGGGAAAAAACACACGTAATTCCAACAACGATTCGACAAGTTCTACGGAGGAAGCAGTGAAACGTGTGGTGAAAGAGGCGCTACAGTATCCCGGCACTCTGCAGGTGTTTGTGTCCATGTTGCGGGACCAGGTAGTGGCGGAACTGCAGAAGACCATCCAGGACAACACTAAGGTAATTGAGGATCTGAAAAAGACCCTCGATGAAAGAGACAGAAAGATTGAGGTGTTGGAAAATAAAATAGACGATTTAGAACAATACCAGAGACGTCAATGCCTCAGGATTTTTGGTGTGAAAGAAGAGGCCGGAGAGGACACTGACGAGAAAGCCATCGAGGTGGCCAAAAAAATCGGTGTCGATTTATCAGTGACTGACATTGACAGAAGTCACCGTGTTGGTGTTAGTAATGCTGAAAGACCGCGGGCTATAATAGTGAAATTTGTTAGTTACCGCAAGCGCAGTGAAGTCTTTCTAAGCAAGAAAAAGTTGAAAGGAAGTGGGGTCACTGTTCGCGAGGACCTAACGAAGTGTCGCTATCGCCTGCTACAAGACAGTATACAGAAATACGGTATTCAAAATGTATGGACAATGGACGGTGCCGTCATAGCTAAAGTAAATGGCGAAAAACGCAAAATTAGATCTTCTACGGATATCAACTAGATAGGACCTGAGTGTAAAATATGTTTACTTTGTATGTATATATATATATTTGAATGTATGTATGTATTTATGTATGTATGTATGTATGTATGTATGTATGTATGTATGTATGTATGATTGTATGTGTGTAAGTATGCCTTCCGTAAACTCTCTCCAATTATCAATATTTTCAATTTTAAATTTCTATTGAAGTTAAAGATTTTGTGATAGTCTAAAAAGTACTTAGGAAAAATTTTGGACCAAAGAGAGATAAACAGACAGGTGAATGGAGAAGACTACATACCAATGAACTACATGGTCTTTATAGGAAGCCAGATATAATAAGAACAGTCAAGTCTCGTAGACTGCGATGGGAAGGACATGTGGCACGAATGGGGAATGAAATACGTACATGGAAGCTTCTTGTAGGAAAACCACAGGCAAAACGCCCAGTTGGTTGACCAAGAATGAGGTGGGAGAATAACATTAACTATGATTTGGGGGAAGTAGATTATACAGGGAATGATTGGAAATCATTAGCTCAGGATAGGGATGTATGGAGAGCTCATGTCCGCGCGGCCATGAACCTACGGGTTCGATAGTGCCAGTGAGTTAGTAAGTAAGTAGGCCTAAGTATGTGTTAGTCTAAAAATTGGAATCTGTATCATTCCAATAGAGTCATTTACCAATTGGTGTTCCATAAGGGACATTTTTATATTATCATCCAATGACATAAGCATAAATAAAATTTATAGTGAAATAATACATTAAATATAATGACAATAATTCTAATTATTAAAAAATTGCAAATTAACAATATATTCACTATGAGACAGGTAATAGAAAAGAGACGAGAATTCAATTTACCCAGATATTTAGCTTTCGTTGATCTTGAAAAAGCCTTTGATAAGGCGATAAGAAGAAAACTGTGGGAAATAATGGAGGCAAGAGGGTACCCGGCTCAACTTATAGAAGGAATAAAAAGTCTTTATAATGACACGAAAATTATCCTTAATTTAGATAATTATTCCAGAGAAGAAATTTTAATAAATCAAGGAGTTCGCCAAGGGTGTACATTATCACCTACATTGTTTAATATATATTTTGACGATGATATATGAAAATGGGAAAAAAAAAATCAAGTCCAATAGGACAGGTTTGTAGGTGTTCTTTGTTCATTTCTTCGTCTTTGTTGCATAGAGGACAATCTGGATTCGTGTAGATTCCTATTTTATATAAATGTTTGGCCAAATAGTCATGTTCTGTAAGCAGTCTAAATTTTGCTACTGTACTTTTACGTGGAATTTCTGGAATAATACAAATTAATAAAGAAATGTATATGAATATTTTAACGTATGCAGACGACCTGGTAATTATATAGAAGTCAGAGGATGATTTTACAAAGAACCATTCACATGTTGAATCAATTAGGACTCTATTATAATCTCAAAAGTCTCAACTTCAAAAACTGAAATTATGGCTTTTCAGAGCAAAGTGCCAGTCAGAGCAAAAATAGTGATCAATAATGAAATAATAGAACAGATAGCACACTTTAACTATCTTGGTTCAGATATAACATATAGATATGATTGGGATATACATAATAAATAAAACCGATATCAAATGATGTGTGGCACCATAAGAAGAACCCTCCGAAAGACTAGAAGAGAAACTCAGGTCAGGTTTTATAAAATTATGGCTGTTCCTGTTCTTTTATATGGATCTGAATCTTGGGTACTTACAAAAAAATATATCTCACACATGCAAGCCATTGAAATGAAATTTTTTCCGATTGAGGGTCTTTCCACTTTTCAGCGGTTGCCCTTTTACCACCCGGCTGCTGGCCCTTCACATCCACATGTGTCAATCACAGAGGTAGATGATCAACAGCCAGTGTAGGGGTGACATGTGGTTAGCATGTCGAGTCCCCCAGCCGTTATAGCTGGTTCCTCAACCTGGAGCCGCTACTTATTGTAGCTACCCAATTGCCTCACGATGCTGGGTGGGCACCGGTTCCATACTGGCCGAAATACCATGAGAAAATTTCTTCCCCCATGGAGACTCGAACCAGCGCAAGTCCCGTAGCTCTGCTCCAAGGTTTCCTACCTTAACCGCTCGGCTACGGCGCGGGACGAAATGAAATTTTTTAGATCCGTAAAATGATGTACACGCATGGATAAGATTACACAATGAATCAATAAGAAATGAACTGGAGATATTTTCAATAGCTGATAAACTAGAAGAGCACAAATGTCAATGGAAAGAACATGTAGACAGAATGGACAATTCAAGATTACCCAAAACTATCAACACCTACAAACCACATGGGATAAGATATTTGGGACGGCCAAGAAAACGATGGACTTGAGACGAACAGGTCTCATTGACCTAATCCTGGAAAGGAAGAAGAAGAAACAAAAATTGCAATGAGAAAATTGAATTAATTTTTGTAACTTAGTTAACAAGGATTAATTAATTCTCGTTTAGTAAAAAAATAAACAATTTTTTTTAGTTGGAACATGATTAAATTCTCCAGTGTCTCGTGAATGTAGTACAATTTGTGGATATTTGGGTGTATATGGAGAAAGTGCTAGTGGATGGAGGACTTAAAGCAGCTCATCGCAGAGGTGAGTGATGTGGTTGAGACAGGAACGCTCACACATGGCTCTAGAGTATTTATAGACGCTCGCTCGTCTCTGTGATCAAGAGGATGTTCGTTCTGCCTGTGGACCTAGTAACTGCATGACAGTTTTGCCCAGTAATGCATTCGTTCCTACTGGCGTAAATCCAGTTTTCTCTCACTTCCCTTTCGCCATTCAAACTCGGTCAATGTTCTTCGTAGTGAGATGCATTGGGGCATTGAGAAGTTCCAGTCAAACACAATACACATTATGTAGCTGTTAAGAAATATTTAACAAACTTATCCAAATAAGTGACAATGTATAGGCCTATTTGATAATAGAAAAAGGAAAATAATAAAAGCATTACATAATATAGAATAATACCTTGCGAGGTTGGGAAGTGATTTAAAGAAACGAGGAAAATGTTTAAAAACCCAGCGATAGTGAGGTTTTTAATTTCCGAGATTCTGTAAAACACTTTACAAACATGCGTTGTACATTATTTTTTGCGGGATGGTGTTTTCAAAATAATAAATCCATCCATAGTAATTCTGCCCGAGGGCAGGTCTTTCACTGCAATCATAGCATTCTCATGCTATGCTTTGCAGCTTTGCTAGGGAATTGTAGGTGTGGTAGCATCCCGTTACTTTCCACACCGGTGAAGGATTATGATGATGATAATAATAAGGATAATGATGATGTTGATTGCCATATGATTTCAGGGACCGTTTGGGCCTTAAAATTTTCCTGTCATTTATCTTATAGGTAAGGAAAAACCCCGATGAAAACCTCACCCAGAAAAAACTGCCCCGACCGGGGATCGAACCCGGACCCGCTGCGTGACAAGTTAGCACGCTACCTCGAGACCACAGCGGTGGACAAAATAATAAATAATAGTAAAATAATAACATCTTTGTTGGAAGAGCAGCAATTTGGAGCCGGAACAGGCTAGTAAATAAGCCTAAACCGTGAAGAAGAAGAATAAGAAGATCTTTGTTGGAAATATTTGCGTTCATTATAAATAATTGAGTAACGTTAACAGTATAGGCAATGTTTATTACTTGAAACAACAGGAGGCCTTGAGAACAATTATTGATAAAATGACCGCAAGTACAGTTTTATTGTTTTATATTGTTTCAAATAAAGTTCAGGGAATTTAAAATGCAGTGATTTGTATCGTATAATGTATATTAACACTACCTTTTGGATACTTTTTGTATATATATCCATAGTAATTCTGCCCGAAGGCAGGTCCTTCACTGCAATCATAGCACTTTCATGCTATGCTTGCAGCTTTACTAGGGAATTGTAGGTGTGGTAGCTTCCCGTTGTTTTCCACACCGGTGAAGGATGATGATGATGATGATGATGATAAGGATGGTGATGATGGCCATATGATTTCGGGGACCGTTTGGGCCTTAAAGTTTTCCTGACATTTGTCTTACAGGTGAGGAAAAACCCCGATAAAAACCTCACCCAGAAAAACTGCCTCGACCGGGGATCAAACCCGGGCCCGCTGCGTGACTACCTCGAGACCACAGCGGTGGACTATATATATATATATATATATATATATTGTACGAAGTATACATAAGGGGCAGCGGCTTTACTTCCCGCACGTGGGTGTAAATGTATTATTACAGTACCGTTATTTAGGTTGGCATCCCCGAAATGTAAGAAGTTGAACTTTCAATCATGGTCGCCACTGCTGTAAGTACGACAAAACGCACTATCGCGCAAAAATATATATTTGTTTTGAATTTATATAATAGGCATGGACAAGACTGAACGACTAGGGCATTCGATAAATGATGACAACACTGTTGTAAATCAGCGATCCTAGTGGTGACCATTGTAATCTTGTAGTATGTTATTCAACAATATTTGTTGTCAAATATTTTTAAAATTCATTATCATCTGTATCGCGGCTATAAGCTCTCCATATATCCGTATCCTGAGATAATGCTTTCCAATCATCCCTGTATAATATACTTCCCTCAAATCATAGTTAATGTTATTTTCCCACCTCATTATTGGTCTACCAACTGGGCGCTTTCCCTTTGTTTTTTTTACATGAAGCTTCCATGCACGTCTTTCATTCCCCATTCGTGCCACATGTCCTGCCCATCGCTGTCTACGAGACTTAACTGTTCTCATTATATCTGGCTTCCTATAAAGACCATAGTTCATTGTTATCTAGTCTTCTCTATTCACCTGTCTGTTCATCTCTCTTTGGTCCAAAAATTTTCCTAAGTACTTTATTCTCAAATACTCGTAATCTCCTTTCCTCCCTTAAAGTAAGAGTAGAATAATAGTTTTATATATTTTCAGTTTAACGTTTTTTGAAAGGAGTTGGGAAGTGAAAAGTCTCTATAATGCATAATAACATGCATTTCCAGAATTGAGCCTATGTTTAATTTCCTTGTGTATCTCATTTCTGTTTGTGATTAACGTTCCTAGGTATTTGAATTCAGCCACTTCCTCAAAATATCCCTCATTTGTAATTAGCTGTCCATTTCCATTATATAATTTATTTCTACGTGTGACCATATATTTAGTTTGATTGATATTTACTTCCAGTCCTATTTTCTTAATTCATCGTTATCAGTTAGCCTATCACAATTGAGGTTATGTATTAAATTATTTAAAATAATGGTGTAAGTACCATTTTATATCCGTCTTCCTAAATTAGAATGGATTTTTGTTTAAAAACTGGCTTAATTATAAAAATCATGAAGGCCTTTCAAATAGCATGCCGAAGATGAAACATGTTTTGGAAGGCCTTGATGATTTTAATAATCAGGGAAGTCTATTTAAACAAAAATCCAATCTTTGTTGTGTAAACCTGTAATATTGAAAGTCTTGAAATAGCAATATTTTGTGAATACATTAACTGTTTCTCACATTTAATAAGTAATGCCGCCCTAAAAAAATATGTTCAGTAGAATTTGTTTAGAAAGTGGAATAAATTGGGAAGTACTGGAACATCCACTGAAGTCGCCAGAAATGAGCTTCTGTGAATAAAAATTATTGTCAAAGATCAAAGGATCTCTACGAGGCATTGGATTTTAATCAAGAGTTGATATCCAGAAAGCTCTTGATCGATCAGATGAGAGAGACATCCAGAAATGTTGCTGCAGATGAAGTACATCGCCTTCCAAGGATTTGATAACGATTTTTGACTTGACAGGAGATTAGTTTTTGTGGTGCCATTACTTATCGAATGTCCTAGTAGAATATATGTGAAAGGGCATTTCTAAATTAAAGGGAAATCGAGAAAACGGATTTGGAGACTAACAATATAGATGATTATTAAGTTTGAGATAGAGTGTTTCAATGTTGTTACAATTTATGCTATGAGATCTTGACCAGCTCCTAGTTTCTTCAGGAACGATTCCTTTTTCTAAATACTATATATATATATATATATATATATATATATATATATATATATATATAAATTGTGCCTCTAGCACCTACAAGTAAACCTTGGACAGAGATAGTGCTCAGGTTGTATTTATCCTTTTTATAAGGGATATTAAAATATAAAATTATGGAATATTCACCTGAAAGGTCCATCTCCTCAACTTAATTAATTATTTAACTGTAGCGCTTTCGGGACTTGTCCCATCATTGGCAGGATTCAAAACTGGTGTTTCACTGAAGATCTGGTAGAGGGGGTTACATGTATTGGGTTCGTTTTCGTTTATCAGATTGTCGTTGTTAGCTGCTTTCATGATTTCTATCTCTTCGAGTACGTTTAACTTCGCTGGATTATTTTCTCTGTGCATTACTGTTAGGGTGTTTTCAATATTTAACATGCGGTGTCCTAATGGATAACATGTTTTACATAGCTTGACCTTCCTAAACATCAGTTTTGAATCCTGCCGATGATGGGAAATGTCCCGAAAGTGCTACAGTTAAATAATTAATTAAGTTGAGGAGACGGACCTTTCAGGTGAATATTCCATAATTTTATATTTTAATTTTGAATGATACCTCAACGGAACACATCATGAATCTTATAAAAGTTAATAAGGGATAGTAAGCTCGTATAATGGACGGTGTTATGCATCAACCGTCTATGCGCCATTATGGAAATTTCGAGAAAAATACGTTTCAAGTAAGTCAATCTTCACTGTTTACTGTAGCGCCAAACTAACAATACTGGATATTGCAAGTTATTTCCCTTGTTTGACAGTTATGCATCGACAATCTAAGGGCGGGGATATTTAGCGCCTAGCTGCATGATGCAGACTTTAGATTAGCATTTATGAAGATATGGTTTCAAAGCCGTTCGTTGCAAAACATAGAATCTCTGATAGGACTGAAGACGTTTACATTTTTTTAATAATAAGGTCATATTTAAATATGTGTATCGGCCGCGGTGGACTAGTAGTTATGCTCCTTACCTCTGGTCCCGAGGGTCGCGGGTTCAAACCCGGCCGGGGTCGGTGGATTTTTTTAGGACGGAAAAATCCAAGGAGCAAGTCCTCCGGGAGGGACACTAAGCCGTGGGTCCCGAGTCTGAATATTTTCAGGCTCGTAAAAAATCCTTAAGCCTGAATGAAAAGGCCTCTAAGCAAAATTTACCGAATTTTCACGTCCTAGTACTATCTTGGTTTCCTTAGATGCCAATATGAGGCGGAACCCTGACCACGGACCACTAAAAAATGACATCTATACGAAAACAAGTGTAACTAAATCAGTATGGTTCAAATTCTTCCCTGTAGGGGGAGAGAGCCTAAATATCTGTAAAGGGAAAACATGGTCTGTGGTCTCGAGATAGCGCGCTGCCTTGTCACGCAGCGGGCCCGGGTTCGATCCCCGGTCGGGGCTGTTTTTCTGGGTGAGGTTATTATCGGGGTTTTTCCTCACCTGTAAGACAAATGTCAGGAAAACTTTAAAGCCCAAACGGTCCCCGAAATCATATGGCCATCATCATCATCATCATCATCACCACCCTTATCATTATCATTATCATCATCATCATCATCATCATCACCATCCTTCATCGGTGTGGAAAGCAACGGGAAGCTACCACACCTACAATTCCCTAGTAAAGCTTCAAGCATAGAACGAAAATGCTATGATTGCAGTGAAGGACTTGCCTTCGGGCAGAATTACTATGGATGGATGGACGGATATTTCAAGATTTGGTGCTAAATGTTTGCATGCACATACTTCATGAGCCAGGAAGTAGATTTCACAGGAGATGATGGGAAAAGACAAGTTCAGGATATTAATATATCGAATGCTTATATCCGCTCGGCCATGAACCTACGGTATGATAATGCCAGTGAGTTAGAGTTCGTTAAACCCTATGTTTGTGTTAAGTTGAAGTGATGAGATGAGATGAAGACTATTACTGAAGGTCTCTGGTATGCAACCAGGCCTGTCGCATCATCATAGGAACGGATATAATGAAATGGAACGAAAAGGAGTACAGATTGAATGAAGCTTTTGAAGAAAGGAAAACTGCAGTAATCCCTAGAAAAAATAATACTCTACTTACTAGCTGAATATATCATCAGATCCATTAGAAAAATGAGTTATAAATACCAATACATTTAGTAAAATGCAATAATACATACATATATATATATATATAATAATAATAATAATAAAAAACCAATTTATTGAAACCCTTTCTCTTCTTCATTGTACTAATTTCCTGGGAGGCCAGGCATTGAGAACAAAAAAGTAGAAGAAAAACGCACAAAGTAGGAAAATAAATAAACTTTGAGTTGGTCCGCAGGGAGGAGACACTCGCTATCTAGCAACAGAACACCAAATTAGATGTCTCGAGAAAATTAAATATCCACAGCTTCCAGATATGCATTGCATTTTCTCTTTCTCTCTTTCCCTGGACTATTCAGTTACACGATCCACGTAAGTTCAAATGAAACTCCATTAATATAATTGCTAATGATTAGGAAATACGAGAGCCGCCAAATGAAATGTTTTTTATTAAATCTCAGAAGTATTGTACGGAAATGTGAAAATAAAATCACTTTAAGTTTTCCTTTAAATTTCCATGCACTCTTCACATTAATAAATAAATAAATAAATAAATAAATAAATAAATAATAATAATAAATAATAATAATAATAATAATAATAATAATAATAATAATAATAAGAGATTCTGCGTAGAACAGCGGGTTACACCAGATGGGATCGGAAAAGGAACACCGATATCTGAAAAGAATTGAAGACTATGCCAATTTTGGAATATACTCGTATTAAACAGGAGCAACTCTCACAGGATTGATGATCGGGGCGATTCTTAGCTAAATTTTGGAATTTCTTAGATTTGGACAGAGTGTATATTTCTAAAATTGCCATCGTTGCCATTACAGGATCAATTTCAATTTTAAGAAACCGCACACTTGGCACCTTTAAGTCACGCTTATACAGTTACCTGTTGTCTAATAATTAATTTTGCTCTATTTATTTAATTTTATACTATGTCATTAATCTTTTCCTAGTTTTTTATACATCTTGTACATATTATATATTTAATTCGTTAAATTTAGAGTAAATCAAATTACATTATAAATATTAATTGTATTGTATTCATAACTTGTAATCGTTTATAAAGGGCTTCCAATATAAAACCGGACCGGCCTTACGGAGTTTCACTCGGCACGCAGTGCTGTCTCTTCCTCCCGCAATTCACCCTGCCAGCCACCCGTCCTTGAACTGTTTCTTACCTTATAGAAAATGCTGGAAATGTTGTCCTCCCGCAGTTAAATAGGCATTATACCGAGTAAACACATTTAGATTGACACGCTGTAGTTCGGGCACTGTCAAGTTTCTGATTTCATTTCTTATGTTGTTCTTCAGTTCTTCAAATGTGTGCGAATTTGTTTTTTACACTTTGTCTTTCAGGCTACCCCACAAATAAAAATCACACACTGTTAGATCTGGAGAGCGAGGGGGCCATATTCCAGCACTAATCACTCTATCTTCAAACACTTCCCTAATTTTATTCATTTTTATTTTGTACTGAACCAGTGGTCTCAAATTTAGTCACAAGATCGTGGATTGTCGATCTGGAAGGAGGTAATTGTCCAGGGAAGTTCCGAATAAATTCCTCGCGAACGCGACGAGCTGATTCGTATTTATAATAACATTAACATATAAATGCGCTGCTCTAATGTCAGCTGACGTCTCATCTTGTCGAACGATAGTAAACTGACTAGTTCAAGGACGAGCGGCTGGCAGAGTGAAATGCGGACGAGGAGAGAGCGCTGCCTGACGGGTGAAACCCCGTGAGGCCGGTCCGGATTTATATTGGAAGCCCGTTATATATATATATATATATATATATATTGTAATTTAGATTTAAGACTTTTTTTTGTTTGTATTTTTTTAAAACCTGGTTGAGTGGTAGACAAGGCCTTAAGGCCTTAACTCTGCCAGGTAAAATAAAGCTGTTATTATTATTTTTACAAAATTTATACTTTATAGAATATATTTCGGTTATAATTTAAAATTTTTTAATGTATTTACAAAATGTATTTCATCAATTTCGAAAATTAATTGTCTGTATCACTTTGTCCTTGTGGCAATCCTATAATAAAGAACATTTTATATAATAAAAACCAAGAATAATAAACAAAACAAAACCATTAATAAAAATTTAGGAACCCTTATCAACTTCCTCTATCAATTCGTAATTTAATAATAAGATAATTGCATGTTTCCCTCTATTCTGACAAAGATCACTATATGAATTTTAACAGTTTTTCTTCTGATGTTATTATGAGGAGCCCGTAACATGTTATCTTGTTTGGATATCATCCACCATGCGGGTATTTTATTAATTTTCTACTTATGTAATTCCCAATTTTGTTTTCCTAGATATTCCGGCTGCTCGTCGCCAAATTCTATTTCAGTTTATTACAGTCATTCCCAAAGTGGTTTCTATCGACTTCCAGGTGTCGATTCTGCCCTGCAACGGGGTCAATATCAGCAACAACAAAGTGAAAAGCACTGTGTCAGCTGCTCAAAACTCATTTAATGTTAATGAATTTTTAAAATTCAATATTAGAAAGGGAGGGGGGTCAATCTAAAATATAAACAAAATGGCACGTGGTCTACGAGACAAAGAGGTTTCGGAACCTTTTATAGTATTTAAGAAATGTATTTTCTTTCATTGCGATCCTTCAGAACTATAATAGTATATTACGATGAAAGGTTGGGAAGTAGTTTTTACAGAAGCGAGAAAATGTTTAAAACACTTCACAAACGTGCGTTGTACGTTATTTTTGCGCGATGGTGTTTTCAAAATAATAAATAATAGTAAAATAATAACATCTTTGTTGGAAATATTTGCGTTCATTATAAACAACTGACTAACGTTAACAGGGTGGGCAATATTTATTAGTTGAGACTATAGCAGGCCGTGTCACCAATCAGTGATAAAATGTCGGCAAGTACGTATTTATTGTTTAATATTGTTTCAAATAAAGTTCACTTCATTTATAATGCAGTGATTTGTTACTTATAATGTATATTAACACTGCCTTTTGGAAATATTTTTGTACGTATATTGTACGTAGTATACATAAAGGGCAGTGGTTTTGCTTCTCGCACGTGGTTTGTAATATGTAATATTAATGTACAGTTATTAAGGTTCTATAGCCCGAAATTCAGGAAGTTGAACTTTCAATCATGGTCGTCATTGCTGTAAGTACGAGAACTCGCTCTATCGCGCATAAAACATTATATTTTACTATCCATCGAGTTATGATTTTTAACTTTATACAACAACAACAACAACAATAATAATAATAATAATAATAATAATAATAATAATAATAATAATAATAATAATAATAATAATAATAATAATAATAATAATGATAATAATGATAATAATAATAATAATAATAATAATAATAATAATAATCCATCCATAGTAATTCTGGCTGAAGGCAGGTCCTACACTGCAATCATAGCATTTTCATGCTATGTTTGCAGCTTTACTAGGGAATTGTAGGTGTGGTAGCTTCCCGTTGCTTTCCACTCCATGTGAATTTCGTGATGGACCCCTTTGACGGTGCGTCACACATGGTCGGCTGTGACGCCCTTGTCGTTCACAGACTATGTAAACAGATATTGGTAAAACTATAAAGTCTCTACGAAGAAAATGTAAAAATCATAAAAAGGACTTTTCATGGTTAAATTACTTTCTTTTTGTTGATAACTCTAGTTTTATTCTATATGTGTCGGAGATGATTTTTTTGTTGACAATTTGAATTTTATCCCAAGCGTGTTGGAAATTAAAATTATTTTTCATTTTTTTTTAGTTCGGTTTTCTAATAAAGCGTGTTGTTTTAGTTTTTTAAAACTATTTTTTTTTATTTTTTAGCTTTAATATTTTACAGAATAAGATAAAAATGTAAATATCTTTAAATTCGATACTATTGTAGTATGAGCTAAAAGTAATTATTTTCTAAAAATACAGGGGCTTCATCTCATCTCATTTTTCGACCCAACCCCGAATTAGAACGAGTTGAGCATATTTTAATACATATATTAATAACATTAATAATAATATTTTAATTACAATAAATAAATACATAATCCACGATATAATGGTTTTCCGTTACCCACAAGAAATTCTCCTTCTTCAGTTTTGTGGTGCTGAAAATCTTTATCTGTAAGTCCCAGTTCACTCATACTTCTTCTCACACCCAACCATTCAACTTCTTTAGGTCTTCCCTTTCTTCTTTCCCACTCGAACTTCTTCTTAGGGATTCTATAAAACGTCATCCTCTTGAGATGTCTTAATCGTCTCTCTTCTATTGTCTGTAATACATTTCTTTCAACTTTCATTACTTACTTAATACTTAATACAGGCTTTCCACTTTACAGCAGTTTGCCCTTGATTCCTGCTTTTCAGAGATTCCTGTCTTCCCATTGTCCCCCTTCCATACCCGTCTTCATCATGGCATCATATATTCCCTCATACCATGTTTTTCTATTTCTTCCCCTCTTCCTTCTGCCTGGTACCATCCAATATAACACCTGTTTAGGCCACTGGTCTGCCGACATCCGTTGTACATGTCCATACCACTGTAGAGCTCTCTTTGTTATCCTTTCGATAACAGTTTCTTGTGCATCCATTTCTTGTCTGATATATGTATTTTGAATATGTTGTAACCTGGATATTCTCATACTTATCCGCAATCCATCCATTTCTGTCGCCAAGATTCTTTCCTGCATCCTTTCATTTATTGTCCAGCTTTCTGATACATATTTCAAGTATACTTTCTATTATTGTCTGTATAATCTCTTTTCTTGTTTTTCTGGTCAAATTTCTATTCCATAAAAAGCCATTCAGGGATTTAATCGTCTCCCTTGTAATAATAATAATAATAATAATAATAATAATAATAATAATAATAATAATAATAATAATAATAATAATAATAATAATGATTTATTTTAGCTGGCAGAGTTAAGGCCATAAGGCCTTCTCTCTTCCACTTCAACCAGCGAATAGTTAAAATTATACAAAAAAAAATTTTACCGTACATATGACAATTTTAAGATATTTTAAAATACAGGACTAATACAATTTACTCTGTTAATTAATATATGTTTAACAAGTACCACAATTATCTATTATAGTTCCAACTTTCATAATTTTGCTTAAGTTAATGGGTTCTAATTTGTGATAATGGGGATTTACGGCGGATGTGATGATCTTCAACAAAAACATATATCTGATGATAATAACTTGTTAGCTTCAAACCTTTGATTGCCAAAAATATTTTGTGGGTAACAAGTTGTTTGATATATCGAAAAAATAACGACTTAACATAGTCTCTTGACTAATATACCGCAACATAGGACACCACATCACTCCATGTTATATACTACTGTATCTTTACTTCTCGCAACTGGAATTCCCACCACAAGAAATAAGGGGCTGCCGGATATTGGCAACTTTTAAAAGAAATCTAAATTTATATTTGCTCTAACCTCGACTTCATCATTACCCAGTGTAAGATATATATATATATATATATAGCCTATATTAATTGGTGTTTCTCGTATAATTTATCATATTCATACTATTATTATTATTATTATAATTATTATTATCATCATTATTATATTATTATTTTCATTATATTATTATTATTATTATTATTATTATTATTATTATTATTATTATTATTATTATTATTATTATGGTTGGTATTTAATGTCGAGCACTTGATAATTAAATCATTCGCTCTCTTGCACTCCAATATTTAGCAGAAAGGCTGGTCTCTTCTACAAAAGCTGGACAACGGAGGAGATGGTTTCTTTCCATATCTTCATTTAAATTGCAAAAAGGGCATTTAGGTGAATCTGTTATGCCAATTCTGTGTAGGTGTTTATTCAAGCAGTCATGTCCCGTTAGCAGTCTGAATGTTGCTACTGCAGATTTTCTTTGTAATGTAGTAATGCCATAAGCTTGTAGATTTTCCCATTCCTTTCCAGATGTTTATTATTATTATTATTATCGTAAGTATTATTATTGTTATTATCGTATAAAATGTTGTTTGTACATGAAATTTACATTGCTACATTTAATGTATCTTTAACTGTTTATAATTAGTACAGTGTATATATATATATATATATATATATATATTTGTCATATATTTATTTGTATTTGTGCTGGTTGAGTGGAAGAGAAGGCCTTATGGCCCTAATTCTGCCAGAATAAATAAAACATTATTATTATTATTACTATTCGCTTTAATAATTTATTTGTTGTTTATTCAGGAATGTATTACATATATTATATCTTAAAAATATGAAATTGAAAGCAAACACCAGATGGTGATGTAGGGTAGGAAATAAAGAATCCAGTGATGGGGCGATAAGCTCGTATATTAGCGGAATTTGATGATGTGCAATTCTTGTTTAGCCAGTTACCTGTGGGAATGTGGATTAAACCTATTGGGAGTCACCATATTATAAACAAGCATAAGTACAGTATGCTCTATGCTATCATCTCATGAGAATTCTGGGAATGTAGTACCGTAATGAAAAATTGTGATTACTAAAAGGAAAATCTTAACAATAACAAAACAATCTAAATAACTAACTAGCACTATCGTACCCTTAGGTTCGTGGCCGCTCGGGCATAAGCATCCATATCCTGAGCTAATGTTATCCTATCATCTCCTGTATAATATACGTCCCTCAATGGTTAATGTTATTCTCCCACCTCATTCTTGGCCTACCAACTGGGCCTTGATGTCTTTACCTTGTGAGGCAGTGGCTTGCTTGCTTAAATGACTCAGAGCTATGCCGGCGGTAGCTTTGCTGCAGATAGCGTTACACATGCCGGACAGGTCGAAGACGATACGCCAGACGAAAAAAGTCCTTTGGTCGAAAAAGTGACGATCTTTACATAAAAATACAACCGTCAAGAAACGCGGACATGGGTTCCACTGGCATAAAAAATCCGGAGGTAAAATAGTCGCCATTCGGTTCTCCAGCTGGGGAGTACTTCACGAAACCCATGCAAAGGCTCACAGGGACATGTTCCTAGAAGCATGGCATTTTAGAACATTATATTAGTGATGGAAAGGATATCCGGCAACTCACCGGTATCCGGGCTATTTCAATTAAATTAGCTATCCCGCGGATGTCGGATAATAGGGTGGTATCCGGCCGGATACCGGATTTAAAAAAATATGTTTTATATAAAAGATGAACAGACAGGTGAATGGAGAAGACTGCATAACAGTGAATTACATGGTCTTTATAGGAAGCCAGATGTAATGAGAACAGTTAAGTCTCGTAGACTGCGATGGGCAGGACATGTGGCACGAATGGGGAATGAAAGACGTGCATGGAAGCTTCTTGTAGGAAAACCAGAGGGAAAACGCCCAGTTGGTAGACCAAGAATGAGGTGGGAGAATAACATTAAGTATGATTTGAGGGAAGTAGATTATACAGGGGATGATTGGAAAACATTGGCTCAGGATAGGGATATACGGAGAGCTTAACACTGCATAACAGTGAATTACATGGTCTTTATAGGAAGCCAGATGTAATGAGAACAATTAAGTCTCGTAGACTGCGATGGGCAGGACATGTGGCACGAATGGGGAATGAAAGACGTGCATGGAAGCTTCTTGTAGGAAAACCAGAGGGAAAACGCCCAGTTGGTAGACCAAGAATGAGGTGGGAGAATAACATTAACTATGATTTGAGGGAAGTAGATTATACATGGGGATGATTGGAAAACATTGGCTCAGGATAGGGATATATGGAGAGCTTAATTCCGCGCGTCCATGAACCTACGGGTTCGATAGTGCCATGGAGTTAGTTATATAAAAGCATATCAAATTTACACCAATAACGTTATGAAAATAACCTTGAATCATTTTTGATGTATGTACACCACATGCCAAGATGTTTTCGACGGATTGGATAGGGTTAGGGCTGAGGTACTGACCTAACAGTAACATCCAATGATAAATTAGATCAATGCATTCATGATAGTAGTAATTAAAAACAAAAGAAACAAAACTTGTTTTGTTTGGGACACACACACCATATGTGCTTTTTCTTCGCAGTCACGAGAAAATTTAAAAACATTTCATATCACAAACAGAAAACTTGCGATCGTCACTTGTTTTAATCAAATTATTTCAATTAAGGCGATCTTTTCTTTACTGATGTCAGTTTTTTCGATGAAGATGTTGTTGAATTACTTATAAAAACTATTTTATAAAATTCTCAAATAATACATTAGCACGTTTTTTTTTAATAGGCTCAATGGATCGTATTTGTAATTCATTCACTGAAACACTTGCTAACTTCGCCTTAATGAACGAAAATGCCCGGGAATTCACCGGGTCTGCCCCGCGATCCGTTAGTGCGCAATCTGACGCGAGCCTTAACCGAGTATTGCACGATCGTTCGTGCGCAATATACGAGGAGCCGTCTCCGTTACGTGAACTCACCAATCGGCAAGGTTCGGCCGAATATCCGGCTATCCGCTTTCATAGCAGCCCGACTTGCAGCCAATATGATTGCAGGGAATTTATTATTGACCCAAGTCATCCGTAATTTATATCTCGACAAATGTGATTGACTCTATTAAATGCTAGCTCAATATTAGGACAATAGCGTATCGCAACAAAAATTCCAGTAATAAGTTGAATTAATAGACACAATCGTAGATTGGCTGATATCCGTTACCCGGTCAATCAGTTATCCGTTTCATCACTACTTTGTATAAAAGTGGGGAACTAGAAATAGAAACAATCTAAATAGCAATTCGTTAATATACGATTTATATTTTTATTTTTTAACAATTGTTATAATATTAAGAACTACTATTATACTCTGTTTTATTGTTTCTCCCTTTTTGTTTTTGCGCTTTTCTTCTTTCACATAAGCAAAGAACACACATCCAGACTGTGCCGGATCGCTCAGGGTAGAATATGATAGCCCAGGGATGTTTGTATTATTTATGTAATTATAAATAAATTTAAACTTATTACTTCAGTTTATTGAATAGTTATGCACTACATATAATTACGATCTTTTATATCTCACTAATATTCGGAGTGGAGTTGATGATTTTATTTAAGTCCACGTGTATTTAATATCACTTAAAATTCTGAGTTACTAATTATCTTGGATTTTAAAATACTTAAGATTTTAAAATTTACTAAAGGTCGCGGACTTATTTCTTGTAGAACGTATGAGTGTGAGTGTATGTGAGAGCGTTTTGTCACGTGTCCTTGCCTTATAAGGGCGATGACTCCTCCCATAAAGTCACCTTCCCCACTCCAAATGCACATGTTATTCATTATACCTTAGAGGGGTAGGTACCAATCGTTTGGGGTTCCTATGTTGGTAATAGACTCATGTGCACGTTTGTGCGCCATCCAGTTATTACTATTAATCGTATATTTTAGTACTTAGAGTCTATTAATTCTTGCCACAAGACCCAAGGCGTAAATTTAAAATCCCTATCCGCCAGGAATCAAACCCGAAACGCCGGACTGGAAGTTAGGAACTCTACCGATTATGCCACGGCGACAGATTAGCTGAAATTTCGTAACATGGAATTTCTCTCACTTTATAGGGAAGTATGATGATTCGAATACGTTTTATGTTTGACTTTTGTCTCTTTGACTGTTCGTTTTAGTTGTGATTATAAAATAAATAAGGAAAATATTTGTGGGAAAAAGACTGATATTTCATTATGTTTTTATTTGAACAACATTTAGAGGAAACATTGAATTGAAATTCGATCTCTTGGAACTGTTAAATAATTAAAAATGAAGAGACTGTGAATTGAAAGACAGATGAAATTTCAATTTATCTTTCATTTTGTAGAAAGAAAATGTCACAGATGAGAATGTCTATGACGAAAATTATTTTATATACCAATAAAAGCTTTGAAAGAACTACGGGAAAAAAAAAAGGACGTATCTCATCGCGAAAATTCCCCGGGAATTTTAACAATTAATTTATTCTAGAAATCCAAAGCACGTCAAGAGATAAACAAAATCTAAATTCATAAATAATGCAAGAAACCAATCTCATTTTGTAAAAAGTAATTTATACTGAAAAAAAATTAGAAAATAAATATTATATTTCCTGACACTTATGTAATTTTTTGATATACGACAAAATGTCTCCCGCGGTGGACTAGTGGTTCTGCTCCTTGCCTCTGGTCCCTGAAAGGGTCGCAGGTTCAAAACCCGGTCGTGGTCGTTGGATTTTTAGGACGGAAAAATCCAAGGAGCAAGTTCCTCCGAGGGGGACTTTAAGCCGTGGGTTCCCGAGTCTTGAATAGTTTCAGGCTCGTAAAAAACTCCTTAAGCCCTTAAATGAAAAAGGCCTCGTAGCAAAAATTTACGGAATTTTCCCAGTCCTAAGTACTACCGACTTCCTAAATGTCAAGTATGAAGCGGCAACGCTGACCCACGGACCCCACTCACAATTACCTATATTTACGAAAACAAGTGGTCCCTAAATTAGTACATGGTTCAAAATTCCTTCCCTTTCAGTGGGAAGAAGCGCCCAAATCTCTGCAAATGGAAAACTAATAGACTTAACAAAAAAAAAAAACTACAAATTACAATAAAACACATCAACAACCAAACACACAATCAATACAACTAGCATCAATATAGAAACAAACATTCAATACATACATACAACATAACGCATCCACCGAAAATACAATATATCCAAAACATGCATACAATAGGCCTTTATATATAATTATTCCTCTGTACGTGTGCATGCCATTGAATTCCTCCTAAACAACTGGACCGATTTTGATAACATTTTTTATATCTGTTTGAGTGGGTCCCTGGATGGTTTAGATTCACAATTGGACCCGGTAGGTGGGCGCTGTGATTTTGGTTTATCGGACTTTTTTTGAACGACTTTTTTTAAACTATTTTTTAAGAGTTTTCCGCATCTCCGAAAAAATAACCCCAAAATTTCTCCCCTGCCCCAATCTCATCTTCCCCCACTATTTTTTTTAAAATTCAACTCAGAGATAAAAGGAACGAACTGCATTCACTGTTCTTTTTCTTCTTGATTTTGCTTTGGACAACAGCAATGTGAGACGAAATGGAAAAGGTTTAAAATAATCAAACTCAATGTTAAAAATGTCACTAATAAAACTTACAAGAACACTCGAATTTCGACAAACAAAAAAAACTTTTTCTGAACCCCCTAAGAGCAAGCCAAGCAAGCAACGTTTCCAGCAGTAACAATGCCTGTCGGGCCCAACTAATATATAATAATGAAATTAATAAAAATAAATCCGTAGCAGCCCAAATATACAATTTCGAAATATTAAATTTTAATTTCTAAATGTTTACTTAATACATTATGCCCTAAATACGTATGGTTTTAATTTCTAGTATATATATATATATATATAAATATATATATATATATATAGAGAGAGAGAGAGAGAGAGAGAGAGAGAGGGGGGGGGGAGAGAGGGAGAGATAGATAGATAGATAGATAGAATAGATAGAGAGAGAGAGAGAGAGAGAGAGAGAGAGAGAGAGAGAGAGAGAGAGAGAGAGAGAGAGAGAGAGACAGACAGAGAGATAGAGCGGTATCTTTGTTACGTTTCATCTCACGTTATTAAAGTCTATGGTTACATCACTTTGAACTCTTACAAACTGAATATCCATACGTCCATAGTTATTCCTTGTCCGCGAAGGCCAAAGTCCCTTCATGCTATGCCTTGCAAGCTATATTATGCATTTTGGTAGTGTGGTAAGCTTCCCGTTGCTTTCCACACCGGCGAAGCCGAGATCATGAGGATAATGATAAGGATGATGATGATGGCCATATGATTTCGGTGACCGTTGGGGCCTTTAAAAACCCTTAACGTTTTCCTGAAATTTTGTCTTATACAGGTGAGGACAAAAAAACCCCGATAAAACCCTCACCCAGAAAAAACTGCCCCGACCAAAGAAATCGAAAACCCGTCCCGCTTGAAGTGACAAGGCAGCCACGCTACCTCGAAACCAACAGTGGTGGACTAAACATTGGAATAATAACAGCCATAAAAATGATTTCATCTTGAATTCATTTAGCAGTTTTTGGGACAATTTTTAAAGGTACAATATTTATCGTTTAACATATAATTTCTGCACGGGTTCTTTCAAATTCCTGGGTATCAATTAAAAACGGATGTGAGCCGACAGAACAAGGTAACAAAAATGATGAAAAAGAACACGTAATTCGCGAAAAAAATCCATCAACAAAAAGCATATAAAATCTATATGCAATATAGAACAAAAAAATAAACATTTATAAATGAAAATAGGAGATGCTAAAATAAAATGCAGAAAAAATCGCTCAATAAAATAACGAATTCTATAAACCTTCGGGGCTTCTATAGATTTAAATTATTTCCAATGTAGACTGAAATACATGGTTAAAATGGCACAGCTTATAAAAAGCAAATTAGCTTCGAATTGAAATGAATTCAGTGTTGATAAAATATTACTTTGATACACATAGACACTGTTTAGCACCTGTAGATTCTAAAAGCAGTTAATTTTACAATTTTACAGGACTTGATATTTCTGCTTATGTTTTGTTCATTTGATGTTTGAAACTGCATTAAGTAACTCTATAGCGTACACTTATTTATGCATAATTTTATTATAGTTTATTTTTCATTTAACAAATCTCTAATACCTGGCGTGTGCTGCCTATTTAAAGTTTTGTTTCAGATGAACTCCTACACCTAATGGTTTTAGAGCATAATAAATAGTGGCTAAACACTCTCGGTAAATGAAATCCTGTATGTACAATGGTACTCAATTTGATGAACCCACATTGCGGTTGATAGTAAATAATTTTTATTTTCAGATTTCAGAAAAATCCCCACTTCTAATGGCCAGATTTTGCTGATTTTATTAGTGATATCTACTTCGGTATATCTAAAAGACATATTGAGTATCGTTAAGAAACATCGAAAATTACGACCGCTAGAGCGATTTTCAAAATCGTGTTTCAGATGAACGCCTACATCTTATGGTCTTAGAGCAGAATAGATAACAGCTAATGAAGCATTTTTACAATAAATCATTCTTCCTAAGCCATTCACTTAATCTAATTATAGGTTATTATTGTTATTATTATTATCATCATTATTATTATTATTTTTATTATTATTATTATTATATTATTATTATTATTTTATTATTATTATTATCATTATTATTATTATTATTATTATTATTATTATTATTATTATTATTATTATCATTATTATTATTATTATTATCATTATTATAATTATTATTATTATTATTACTATTTTTCCTTCTTACCCATGTCAACTTTAGATTGTGTAATCTATATCTATTATGTATCATTAATCATAACTCTTATTGTATGTAGTAGTAATAGGACTTTATTAGACTAAAAGTAAGATATATACAATGTTATTTACAAATATGGGTTGCACGGACAGTAAGCCGTACGTGCTGTTGACAGTCCGTTACAATAAAGTAATATTTGGTAATAGTATAAAGAAAAATTAAAAAAACAATAATATTACAATATGATCATCATCATAGTACATTCACGAATTTAGGCCATTTGTTGACCTGTTTCGGCCTCAAGAGAAACACCATCCAGAAGTCTTTTGAGTGGACGTCCTGGTCTTCTTCTTCCTGCAGGTTGATATCTTAACATTTGTTTGGGTATTCTGTGATCTTCCATTCGATGAACATGTTGCACCCATCTTGACTTATAATCAGAAATTTTGTTTTCTAAAGATTCCATGTGTAATTCTTCTAAGATGTCTTCATTCTTTTTGTGATCTAGTAGTGTGTATCCTGCAGTCCTCCGAAGATATCTCATTTCAGCAGATCTAAGCCTCTGTATATCCTTCTGTTTCAACGTCCATACTTCGCTACCATACAAAAGAGTTGGAAGAGCCAGTGTTTTATACACTTTCAGTTTTGAATGCTTTTGGACTAACTGTGGCTTGAAGATAGAATTTATTAACCCTAAAATTCTTAAAAATTTAGATATTTTTGCATTATATTACAATAAAATAAACATAACAATAATACTCGTATTACAATTACATAATTATACTATGTTATATAATACATTATACATTAATTAACTTGTGTAGAATTATTAAGAATTAATGGTATTGCATTTGATAACATGTATTTATTTATGAATGAGTGTTGTTCTTATTTTCCGCGTTTTGCCCAGAAATTTACCCAAGTTTATCCAATTTTCTGGATTTACCATTAACTCGTAGCATGCCAATCTTTCCCGATTTGAATTTAGAAATCTTTCTGGTAATAACTGACGCCTCCAATATTCTAAATCGTATATTGTATATATAATTTAACCCTGGTGAAATGGAAGAGAAGACCTTACGGTCTTAACTCCATCATGTTATACAAATAAAGAAATAAATAAAATAAATAATGTTACGTTACTATATTGAGATTCGAATTACAATGCAATATTTTACGATATATAGGGTATGAAATTAAAAGTAAACTGATAACTCATTGGGACTATCGAATCGGAGATTCGACATAAGCTCTTCATATATCCATATCCTGAGTTAATATTTTTCAACAATTCTATAAGTTATGTATTCACGTAGACTTTCACGGGCGGACTTGCTATGATGATCTTGATGAAGATTTTTGGGCTGTAGGCCGTGGTCGTGAGGCTTGTAGTAAAGTAAAGTGATCCCACAACAGGCCTCAGGAGGCCTTTGGGGTAGTAGGAGGTTAAGGCTCCCACTTTTTCTAGACAATCGGCACTTGATGTCAGCCGGGTTGTCAGCCCTGCGTGACGGCCGCCTTTACCCCAGAACAAGCGTCTGGTAATCATTTCCGTTAGAGGCTGAGTCGACCCCAGGGCCATAGTGCCGCCAGAGGGTTTGGGTCAGTTTAAAAATCCTGACCCCAACGGGACTTGAACCCTCGACTCTCCGGCTTGTAGCTCAGTGCCTTAACCACTACGCTACGGCGTGCCCCGAGGCTTGTAGTTCCCCGACGTTTTGCCAGAGACTGCGTCTGGCATTCTCAAGGGTCTCAAGACAACGTTTGAGGATGCCAGTAGCAGTGTCTGGCGAAACGTCGGGGAACTACAAGCCTCACGACCACGGCCTACAGCCTGAAAATCTTCATCAACATCATCATAATTCCATAATTATATTTTGCCATCTTCTAATAATTCCTGATGTACCTACTGGACAAAACTATTTTAATGTATATTTATTTGCTTATGTATAATTAAAATTAAAATAATCATGATTTGAGGTAGGTAAATTATACAGAGGATGATTGAAAAACGTTGGTTCGGGATAAGGATGTAATGAGAGCTTATGACCGCACGGCCATGAACCTGCAGGTTCGTTAGTGTGAGTTAAGTACTTGATATGTACATAGTAGGCTATTTGAAAGACTCTCCTCATTAGAGATTTGTTTACGAAAACAAAGTTTAGTGAAAACATTTCAAGACTTTATCATTCTCATATCACTTAAATGGACTATATATTTGAACTCTAAATTATTGCTAATACGATAGAAACTTTTTATACAGTATAATACTGTATATGGGAATATCTCTCATTACCTGGCGCGTATATATAAATAAATAAATAAATAAATAAATAAATAAATAAATAAATAAATAAATAAATAAATAAATAAATAAATAAATAAATATACATACATATATATATACATAGTCCACCGCTGTGGTCTCGAGGTAGCGTGCTGCCTTGACACGCACCTGTAAGACAAATATCAGGAAAACTTTAAGGCCCAAACGGTCCCCGAAATCATATGGCCATCATCATCATCACCCTTATCATCATCATCATCATCATCCTACACTGGTGTGGAAAGCAACGGGAAGCTACCACACCTACAATTCCCCATTAAAGCTGCAAGCATAGCATGAAAATACTATGATTGCAGTGAAGGACCTGCCTTCGGGCAGAATTACTATGGATGGATACACATATACACAAAATAGGAGGAATATAATTGAAAGTCTGTAATCCATCTTTTTGAAAAGAAAAGAATTTTTTTTTGTTTTGGAAATTTCATAATTATAATCCATCCATAGTAATTCTGCCCGAGGGCAGCTCCTTCGCTGCAATCATAACATTTTCATGCTATGCTTTGCAGTTTTACTAGGGGATTATAGATGTGGTAGCTTCCCGTTGCTTTTTACATCGGTTAAAGGATGGTAATGATAAGGATGATGATGATGGCCGGATGATTTTCGGAGACCGTTGGGCCCTAAGAGTCCTGATATTTGTCTTCCAGGTGAGGAAAAACCCCGAAAAAACCTCACCCAGGAGTCTGTCCCAATCGGGAATCGAACCCGTGCTCGCTGCGTGACAAGGCAGAACGCTACCTCGCGACCACAGAGGTGGACTTCATAATTATATTATTATATTTAAAAATACGGAAAAAAAAACACAGAAAAATAAAACAAAATTATTTTATTTTCTAAAATATTTAAATTGCTAACATATTTTTCCTTTAAATCTTCAAGCTCTTAGTTTCAAAATAAAATGAATGATTTCGAAAATTAGATATTAGAGAAGAATTCAGTGCACAAGAGTAAAAATATGACATGTATTATTTGTTTATAGGAGAGTATATATTTGATGTACAATAGAGTAAAATGCAACAAATTGCTGAGATGGGATTGTCCAATATGGAGGGTAAGAGCAGCACGAGTCAGTGGACCGGAGCAGAGCCTGGATTTGACAGGAGGTGGTCCAGCTTAACAGATGACTGCTATTGGTTTCCAATATTATCCAACCGTATACAACACTTATTAAAAGTATGCTACATGCTTTTCAACTCTTTTTTTTAGAAACAAGCAAAGTTTCCCATTAGCTGTTAAAAATATTTGCAGTGACAATTGACATTACGTGGTCAAATTAATTATTGATAACTCGTATAAGTAAAAAATTTACATAGAACATTTATTTCACTATCCATCCATAGTAATTCTGCCCGAAGGCAGGTCCTTCACTGCAATCATAGCATTTTTTTGCTATTCTTGCAGCTTTACTAGGGAATTGCAGGTGTGGTAGCTTCCCGTTGCTTTCCACACCGGTGAAGGATGATGATGATGATGGTCATATGATTTCGGGGACCGTTTGGGCCTTAAAGTTTTCCTGACATTTGTCTTACAGGTGAGGAAAAACCCGATAAAAACCTCACCCAGAAAAACTACCCCGACCGGGGATCGAACCCGGGCCCGCTGCGTGACAAGGCAACACGCTACCTCGAGACCACAGGGGTGGATTATTTCAGTATGGTGACAACAAATTAAAAATGTAGCCACAATTACATATTATGATTATTATTATTATTATTATTATTATTATTATTATTATTATTATTATTATTATTATTATTATTATTATAACTCCGCCATGGCCGGTCCCAAGCCCGGATGAGAAAGGAGGAGGGGGAGGAGTAACAACCTCGTTAAAAAACCAGGGTTCAGTTGGCTCCGACTGATAGTACTCTGTAAGGGCCCCTAGCCAGGGTTACGGTGAAGACCTCAACGGCAGAGTCGGCGCAGAAGGAGTCCTTCATCACGGCGGATCTGGCGGAAGAGGCAACCCTATCTCTAAGGGAAATAGAGAAACGCTGCCTTGCGGTGAAGAGGGATCTTCAAAGGCTATGGGAGGAAAACCCAGACAGAAATTTTCCTGGTCCTCCAGGTTGGGGGTTTATGCTGTGGGCCAGCTCCCCACACTTTAGAAAAAAAAACAAAATGCTAAAAGACCAAATCAATCAAAGCTTTGGAGGTTTGGCACGGGAAGACGGCAGCAGCTGTAAAAACCCGAAGATAGATAGAGAGAGATTATTATTATTATTATTTATCATTAGAGCTCGGATTTGTATGAAAAATAAAATATTTGCATGAAAAATATAGAACATATGCACCCTAAATATGCAAAAACAGACTGCAATAAAATCTTCTTCTTCTCTTCTTCGGCTTTCTCCCAATTACAGGTTTGCCGTCTTCAGTTTCCATTTATCTCTATCCTTCCAATCTCCCTCTTCCAAATTCCTATCATCCATTATAGTTCTGACGCAGGTTTTCCATTTGCAACTTGGTCTGCCACGTTTAGTTCTTCCAGGGAGTGACCACTGGTATATATGTTTTGGCCATCTTTGTAATAAAATCAAATAAATTATTTACTTTGTGGGTAACCTTAGCTTATTCCTGGCTGTTACAGTAGATAAGGAAAGTTTTCTGAGGTTTTCTTGTTTGAAGCTCGTTCATCTGTCAGTGAAGGTTTTGTACAATGAAAATGTACTTTCTACATCACATAATGACACAGGTGATGTGAAAAACACCACAGTTCTTGTTCAGTTAATTCCTCTTCGTAAACTGCACTCTCTTTCACTACTTTTCAAGTTTCTGAATTCCTACACTCCTAGTTACCTGGCGTCCAGATTTGAGAAGTTATCCTCTTACCACAATATTGACACTAGGTCACAAGGCAACAGTCTGCTAACAATCCGTCTTCATAACACTTCCTCTTATTCTACTTCCTTCACAGTAGCCTCTGCGCGCTCCTGGAATTTCCTTCCTCAAGATATCAGGGGTTTGTCGCACACTTGGCACTTTTAAGTCACACTTATACAGTTACCTGGTGTCTAATAATTAATTAATTTTTCTCTATTTATTTAAATTTATACTATGTCATTAATTATTTTTTCTCGTTTTTATATATCTTGTACATATTATAATTAATTCGTTAAATCTAGAGTAAATTAAAATTCAGTATAAATAATAATTGTATTGTATTTACAACAAGTAAATGTTTATGTTTATTGTAATTTTGATGTAATACTATTTTTTGTACTTTTTAAAACCTGGTTGAGTGGCAGACAAGGCCTTTGAGGCCTTAACTCTACCAGGTAAAATAAAGTTATTATTATTATTATTATTATTATTATTATTATTATTATACACGTTACGCTTATATCCAATTGATTGCAGAGACTTTATTAATTAAATATAGTAATTAATAATTAATTAATTGTTAGTAATTAGCTGAAGTAAAAATTATAATTTAATACCACATTTAGAAGTAAAATATGCATTTATGCATTCAAAAACTAAAATAAGAATTTTCCCCCCGAATATGCATTTCTATGCATTATCAAATACGCTCAAATTGTCTGAAGGGACCACTCAATATATAAATCATTTCCGCATACTTTTTAATGCGTAAAACAAAACATGCGTTTCGCATACAAATCCAGGCTCTAATTGTCATCATCATAATCAGGTGGTGACTCTTCAGGATCCGGATGATGAATCTTTCATGTTAAGGAAATTAGAGATAGAATACAAAAAATAGGGATTACAGACACATTTTAATAAAACAGAATACAATAGATGAGTTAAATATAATTTTGGAAGAATACGTAATTTTAAAACATTTAAATGTTTACAATCTATTTTAGATAAAATGAAAATTAAACTACACAAATTGAAAGAAGAATAACTGGTGGAAGAAGAACCATTTGTATGTTGAACTCAGTGCTTTTGAATGGAAATATAATATACAGAATGAAGAAACCTTGGCAGTTAGTATGAAACACGCCAACGAGCTGTTAGCAGTAGAAATGGATTTTTGGAGACGAAACCCAATATTAAACCGTAGACTCTTATTTGTCAGGAGCCACTAGACCAAATTAATTTAGTTACTATAGATGTCGTGAATGGCATGCGGTCAACACACCTATTCAATGAGACATCTAGCAGGCAACTGAGGTATTACTAGGATATTGAAGTCGGTAACTTTGATTCTTCTTCTTCTTCTTCCTTTCCAGGGTTAGGTCAATGTGACCTGTTCCGGTCTCAAGTCCATCGTTTCCTTGGCCGTCCCGAAGATCGTTTCCGATGTGGTTTGTAGGTGTTGATCTTTTTGGGTAATCTTGTATTGTCCATTCTGTCTAAATGTTATTTCCATTGGTATTTGTGCTCTTCTGGATTATCAACTATTGAAAATATCTCCAGTTCATTTCTTATTGATTCATTGTGTAATCTATCCATGCGTGTACATCCTTTTACAGATCTTAAAAAATTCATTTCAGTGGCTTGAATGTGTGAGATATCTTTTTTCTTTGTAAGTACCCAAGATTCAGATCCATATAAAAGAACAGGGACAACCATAATTTTATAAAACCTGAGCTGAGTTTTCTCTTCGAGTCTTTCGGAGGTTTCTTCTTATGGTACCACACATCAATTTGATATCGGTTTAATTTATTATTTATATCCCAATCATAGCTATATGTTATATCTGAACCAAGATAGTTAAAATGTGCTATCTGTTCTATTATTTCATTATTGATAACTATTTTTACTCTGACTGGCACTTTGCCCTGAAAAGCCATAATTTTAGTTTTTGAAGTTGAGACTTTGAGATTATAATAGAGTCCTAATTGATTCAATATGTAAATAGATCTTTGTAAATCATCCTCTGACTTCTGTATAATTACCAGGTCATCTGCATACATTAAAATATTTATATACATTTCTTTATTAATTTTTATTCGTATTGGACTTGATTTATTCCATTTTCGTATAACATCGTCAAAATATATTAAACAATGTAGGTGATAATGTACATCCTTGTCGAACTCCTTGATTTATTAAACATTTCTTCTCTTTTGCTTAGAGGCATTTTATTCGGGGTAAGGGGTATTCCATTACACTCTGTATATCTTGTCTCTCTAAAGACTGTTCCTACCTCTTCGTCTTATTAAAATTCTACAAGAATTTCTGACTACATCTGTAGACTACAAACTAAGCATCTTCCCCGCCTTGATTTGAAGTTTATAATTAAATGTGCAACATGTGAACCACACGGTTCAACACAACTTTGTGGAATAATAACTGATGAAGGTGCATTGTGCAAATTTACTAAATACATTTATACAGCAAATGGCTAGTTACATTTATGTATGCATCCGGATGAAAAATGATGACTAATGTACCGCTTTGCTGTCAAGAGCAACGTGCAGGATGTGCTACAGGAGAGCTTTTCACAAGTCCCTCTTGATAAATGGTTTTAACCATAACATGTAATATGATTTAATATCCATTTACTCGATATGTACCGGTTTAGACGGACCTAGCAGGAAGTTAAAATACATATTCATTGATAACATACTGACTATTGTTGGTTGATAATAAAAATGCGATAAATCTAATCTTTTCCTCCTCTTTTCTTTGAGCATAATACAACGTGCTCCAAAATGATGGACGGGGTTTTAAGTAGTTGGTATAGCTTTACAAACGAAATTGGATGCGAGGTTACTAGCTGTAATGAAAGAAAATCTGTGAAAGTTTCATATCATGTCATCATCATCATCATCATCATCATCATGAACAAATTCGTTTTAGGCCACGTGACCTGTACGGTAAACCTAGCGAAGATGGTCTTGATATTTCTACCGATGTTTTGGTCTTCCTTGTTCCCTATATCCAATTGGAGTATATTGGAATGCCAATTTTGGAAGTCTATTTCTTGCCATTCTCCTCAGATGATTTTTCAATTCTTGTTGGTATCTTTGTATATCTTCATTTAAACTTGTTGCTCAAGTTTTCCTCTGATAATAGTGTTCCTTTGGTGATCCAATCTATTAACTCCTAACAATGATCGTTACAAGCGCATTTGGCTTACTTGAAGTTTATGAGAGTTTGTTTTATTTAAAATCCAAATTTCACTTCCGTATTTTAGAGCAGCTTTTGATGTGATGTTATGTAATCTTAGTTTTGTCTCTGTCCTCATATGTTTACGAAAATATCTTCGTATTACCCCATTCATTTTATTATATTTTTGTAATTTTGAATCAATGTCACTCTTATACTCTGCAAATACACTTCCTAAGTAAGAGAAATCTGACACTTGTTCTATAATTTTTCCATCAATCTCAATATCATGTATTGTAGCGAATAAGATACGGCCCTAATCTAGTATAGTGATTAAGAAATATGATTAATGAAAAAACAAAGAATGAACTGAATATAGTATAAAAAGTAAATGAAGTATACATATTATTGGAAAAAAGTTCCCACATGGAGCGGTCGGAAAACCTAAATAAAAGAGGCCATAAACATGTAACTTCCCAAATGAGACCTGAAATTCTTAAGCTGGGTCTAGCTTGAAAAATCACGTTAGGGAGAAAACGTCAAACTCCAAAATTTACAAACGCGGAAAGCCCAAAAAGGTAAACACGCTTCCTAGCCGTGAGAATAAAATTACAAATGTAGGTGAGAGCTTAAATAAAATATTTACGCCCTTAGAAGACATGTGATTCAATATTCTAACCAATCAAAATCAGAGTTAGGGTGTACGACCATATATGGGAATAAAGGGTCCTGGCTTCGATACGAAACTCATGAGGACAAATTAACTTACTTATACTCAACACTTCGTAGGAAGAAGATCTAAATTATATGGTTAAAATGTCTTGTAACAACGATTACGCACTTAGGGAAAATTTCTCAAATTCATAAGTCATTTGCTAGCTCGAGTCCTCCTTAGTGAAATATCGAAGACCAGGAACAGAAAAAGTTTTATCTTTACAGTTTAAAGTGCATTTAAGTTAGCAGAGATGAAAAATAAAATAATTTAAATAATTAACTATAAAACTAAATAAATGGTCACACTTAGAAATTCATTATATAATGGAAATGGACAGCTAATGACAAATGAGGGAAATTTTGAGGAAGTGGCTGAATTCAAATACCTAGGAACAATAATCACAAATAGGAATGAGATGCACAATGGAATTAAACATAGGCTCAATTCTGGAAATGCGTGCTATAATGCATTGCAGAGACTCTTGATGTCCCAACTCCTTTCAAAAAACGTTAAACTGAAAATATATAAAACTATTATTCTACCAGTTACATTATATGGGTGCGAAACATGGACTCTTACTTTAAGGGAGGAAAGGAGATTACAAGTATTTGAGAATAAAGTACTTAGGAAAATTTTTGGACCAAAGAGAGATGAACAGACAGGTGAATGGAGAAGATTACACAACAATGAACTACATAGTCTTTATAGGAAGCCAGATATAATAAAAACAGTTGAGTCTCGTAGACTGCAATGGGCAGGACATGTTGCACGTATGGGGAATGAAATACTTGCATGGAAGCTTCTTGTAGGAAAGCCAGATGGAAGGCGCCCAGTTGGTAGACCAAGAATGAGGTGGGAGAATAACATAAACTATGATTTGAGGGAAGTAGATTATACAGAGAATGATTGGAAAACATTAGCTCAGGATAGGGATGTATGGAGAGCTTATGTCCGCGCGGCCATGAACCTACGGGTTCGATAGTTCCAGTGAGTAAGTAAGTAACTATTGTCTGATTTCCACGCATTTGTCCTTCCGACCCTATATAGATGGGAATCTCAGCGCTCATCCTGACACAACAGGAACAGACTAGCTACAGAGGTAGGGCATCACCTATTTACAACAATTCACAATAATTAAAACAGTGGAATTTAGTGACTTTACTACCAGCCTATAACGTACTGCCCCAGTATGCAGTTATTTGTTTCTTGTCATAATTATATCAGCGTTAAATCTGTGAAAATGGCGACTCTGTACAGAAGTCATTCTGTGTGTTGTAATTTGCGAGGTCTGGTTCTATTGTTGCAGTGCAGCGAGCTTTCCGATGGCAATTTTGAATTAATTCTCCGACAGATAAGAGTATAGACAGTTAGAATCAACTGGATGTGTCTGTAAAAAGAAAACATGTGCGACAGTCGTTGAACGATAATGTTCTTCGATGATGGATAGGACGCGCCGGTCCGGATGATATGGTTTATTCCCGATGGCCTCCAAAGTCTCCCGATCTCACACCTTGTGATTTCATCCTGTGGAGGTATGTTAAGGACCATGTGTACGTACCACCACTTCCCGTCGAACTTCCAGACTTGAGAACAGGAATTGTTGCTGCTGTTGAATCCATTACTCCAAATATGCTGACCAAGGTTTGGGAAGAATTCTACTATCGGCTAGATGTATACAGTGTAACGAAAGCTCCTCACATCAAACACTTATAAAGTATGTTATGAAAACTCGAAGAGTTTCTCTTTAATTCCATGTAAGTTTTGTTTATATATATATATATATATATATTATATATATATATATATATGGCTATCATGTAAGGAAAATTAAAGAACGTTGAAACCCCGTCCATCATTGTGGAACCCGGTGTATAAAGGACAAAAATGCACTGAAGACTATATATGTAAACCGAAATATGATATAGGGTGTAAAGTAGAACAAGAAAAAGTGGAAATGTTTAAGGGGGAATCATCCTACAAGGGAATTGTTAACCATTGCACGGCGAAATCTACCTTGAAATTTCTTCAAGAGAAGCGTTGGAATGTACTAAGGCCGCGTCCAAAAAATATCTGCCGTTTTTAACTGCAATACACTAAAATGAAGAGTTAAATCTCTAATTTAAACAATATGGAAGCAATATAACTCCTGTATTGGCAGACTGGAAAACCCTCACTACTGCCGTCCGCGCTGCAACCCGCCTCACACCACTCCGGCTTAACTCATTCAGGGGTGTACATCTTCTCCGTAGAGTGGGCTGTCATTCTTTGATTCTGGCTTCGATTTCTGGGCCTTCCAATTTATAACGGCAGGCAATTTTTTGGGCACGGCCTTGATACACAACAACGTTTCTCTGGGAGCATTTTCAAGGTAGGTTTCGGCATGCAATGGTAGACGGTTCCCTTGTTAGTAGGCAGGCCTACAACTCAGTTTTTAAGCTGTTTCCAATGTTAACTCGAAAATTGTATTTACATTAAAATTGTTATTTTAACATATCATCTCTGAAACAATCTAAAAATGACTTTTTTAAATATCTTACACACACATACACACACACATACACACACACACACCCACACACACACACACACACATATATATATATATATATATATATATATATATATATTCTCTCCCCTCCATGGTATCTTTACCTTGTCGTGGTGGAGTGGCTTGTGTGCTTAAATGATCCTGAGAGCTATGCCGACGGTAGCATTGCTGCCGATAGGGTTACCCATGCCGGACTGGTCGAAGGTGATAAGCCAGACGAAATAAGTACCTTGGTCGAAAGAGTGACGATCTTTCACCGTAAAAATACAACTGTCAAGAAATGCGGACATGGGTTCTACTGGGGTAAAATTTTCCGGAGGTCAAATAGTCCCCCATTCGGTTCTCCGGGCAGGGACTACTTCAGGGAACCCATGCCAAAGGCTCAAACACAGGGACATGTTCCTAGGAACATGGAATGTTAGGACTTTATACAATAGCGGGGCACTAGAGATATTAACGCGGGAATTGGATAAATCGCCCTTGGATATAGTCGCTTTACAGGAAGTTAGGTGGCCAGGAGAAGGTAGTCAGGAATCAGGAAGCTTTGCATTATACTATGGGGGTGCAGAAAGACCTGCATTTGGAACGGGGTTTTTTTAGTCAGGAGGAGGATCCTATCCGCTATCCGAGATATTAAGTTTGTTAGTGATAGGATATCATACATAATTCTAAAGGGTAAACGACATGATTTTATAATTGTAAATGTACATGCCCCCACAGAAGATAAAGATGACAAGATCAAGGATGAGTTCTATGAAGAATTAGAATGCTTATTTGATAGCCTTTCACGATATCATATGAAAATTGTCTTAGGAGATTTTAATGCAAAAGTGGGGCGGGAAGATATATTCAAACCAACAATAGGCAAATTCAGTCTTCATGAAGATAGTAACGACAACGGGGTTAGATTAGTCACATTTGCCACATCAAAGAATCTCATTGTTAAGAGCACAACATTTCAGCATAAGGATATTCATAAATACACCTGGACGTCCCCAGATGGAGAAACTCGGAACCAGATAGATCATGTATTAGTGGATAAACGCTGGCACAGTAGCATCATTGATGTTAGATCAGTTAGAGGGACAGACTGCAATTCAGATCATCATCTGGTCAGGGTGAAAATCAGACAACGGCTATCGCTTATGAGAGGAACAAACGCTAAAGATGATTCTGTAAAATATGAATTAAAAAACTTGAAAAATGATGAAATGCGGCAAGAATACCAAATCAAAATTGCTAATAGATTTGAAGTACTGGAATCTTCAGATGACAATGTGGCAAACGAAGAAGAAACTGATATAAATAAAGAATGGGAGGCTATAAGAGATACTATTAAATTGTCAGCATCAGAAAGCATTGGTTGTTTAAAAAAGAGGCAAAACAAGAAATGGTTTGATGAGGAATGTGCCGACATTGTAAAGAAAAGAAAGCTAGCAAAAATGAAATGGTTACACGAGCCAAATGAGGTAAATTTAGAGCAATTGGGTAGTGTTAGACGGGAAACCACCAAGTTACTAAAGAGTAAAAAGAGGGAATATTTGAGAGAGAAGATTAATGATCTTGAAATGAATGCAAAAAATAGGAACATTAGAGAATTATATCAGGGAATTAGTATAGAGAAGAAAGGGTTTCAGGCTAGAACAAACATAATTCGGAATGAAAATGGGGATATGATTGCAGATTCCAAGAGTATATTAAATAGATGGAAAAGTTATTTTAATCAGCTATTAAATGTACATACAGAACAGGACATTGAGGAGGATAAGTTACAGACAGCAGAAATGCTAGTCGCAGAGCCAAGTGCATTAGAGGTTGAAATGGCAATTGAAAAATTGAAGATGTATAAAGCATCAGGTTCAGATGAGATCCCAGCAGAACTGATAAAATCAGGGGGAGAAAAATTGATGGACAAGATACGCTGGTTGCTTAGTATGATTTGGGAAAAAGAAGCTCTTCCAGATGAATGGAAGGAATCAATTATCGTACCAATTTATAAGAAAGGAGATAAAACTGATTGCAACAATTATAGGGGCATCTCATTACTTTCAACTTCGTACAAAATTCTAACAAATATATTAGTAAGCAGACTTACTCCCTATATTGATGACATTCTAGGAGATCATCAATGTGCATTTAGAAGAAACAGGTCTACAACAGATCAGATTTTTAGTATAAGACAGATTTTAGAAAAGAAATGGGAATATAATGGTACTGTACATCAACTATATGTAGACTTCAAAAAAGCATATGATTCAATTAAGAGGGAGAAGTTATATAGTATCCTGCTGGAGTTCGGAATTCCTAAAAAGTTAGTTAGACTTATACGAATGTGTCTAAATGGCTCAACGAGTAGGGTGCGTGTAGGCAAACAGTTTTCAGACACTTTTGAAATCCAGAATGGGTTGAAGCAAGGAGATGCACTATCTCCTCTACTATTTAATTTTGTACTAGAGCATGCCATTAAATCTTTAGAGAATGAGGAAGGCTTACAACTGAATGGTATTAATAAGCTGTTAGTTTATGCTGATGATGTAGTACTACTGGCCGATAGCGAGGAGATACTAAAGGCCAACACGCACACACTATTGAGTAACACTAAGAAATTAGGACTGGAAGTAAATATCAGTAAAACTAAATATATGGTCACACGTAGAAATACATTATATAATGGAAATGGACAGCTAATGACAAATGAGGGAAATTTTGAGGAATTGGCTGAATTCAAATACCTAGGAACAATAATCACAAATAGGAATGAGATGCACAAAGAAATTAAACATAGGCTCAATTCTGGAAATGCATGCTATTATGCATTGCAGAGACTTTTGATGTCCCAACTCCTTTCAAAAAACGTTAAGCTGAAAATATATAAAACTATTATTCTACCAGTTATATTATATGGGTGCGAAACATGGACTCTTACTTTAAGGGAGGAAAGGAGATTACGAGTATTTGAGAATAAAGTTCTTAGGAAAATTTTTGGACCAAAGAGAGATGAACAGACAGGTGAATGGAGAAGACTACATAACAATGAACTACATGGTCTTTATAGGAAGCCAGATATAATAAGAACAGTTAAGTCCCGTAGACTGCGATGGGCAGGACATTTGCGCGTATGGGGAATGAAAGACGTGCATGGAAACTTCTTGTAGGAAAGCCAGAAGGAAAACGCCCAGTTGTTAGACCAAAAATGAGGTGGGAGAACAACATTAACTATGATTTGAGGGAAGTAGATTATACAGGGAATGATTGGAAAGCATTAGCTCAGGATAGGGATGTATTGAGAGCTTATGTCCGTGCGGCCATGAACCTACGGGTTCGATAGTGCCAGTGAGTAAGTAAGTAAGTAAGTAAGTAAGTAAGTAAGTAAGTAAGTAAGTATATATTCTCTCACGGCTGCGTCTTATCGACAGATGGAAATTGCACTTTCATTCATTTCGTTTGAAGCTGCTGAATTCCTATACTCCTAATTACGTGGGAAGTTATTTATACCACAATATTGACACTAGGTCACAACTCGACGCATCTGAATACATCTCGATGTATGGAATCTGTATCTTCTTATAAGAACAGTAGCTTGTTGAGGGCTTTTACCCATCGCTCCATAGAACAAGTAGTAAGATATAACTTCCTAGGTTGCGAAATATCATACACAGCGGAAACAGATAAAAATAACAAACTCAATAAGTTTAATTAACTATATAACAGGAACACTAAAAAGAACCTTGAAAAATAAAGCCAGGAAAGACTCTGTAATGAGATCATACAAGACAATGGCAGTGCCTATTATTACTTATGGATCCGAAACATGGACAGTGACAACACAACAATCTGACAGAATCCAAGCTGCTGAAATAAGATTCCTCAGACCAATAGCAGGATATCAAAGAACAGATAAAAAACACAACACAGAAATAAGACATCAACTAAAAGTAGAGGAATTAAACACAACAATAGAGAAATACAGAACAAACTGGAAAGAACACTTGGCAAGGATGACTGAGTATAGAATACCCAAAGCAGCATACAACTATTCACCACGAGGAAGAAGAAGTTTGGGAAGACCAAGGAAAAGATGGAAAGAGCAGCAATTTGGAGCCGGAACAGGCTAAACCGTGAGGAAGAAGAAGAAGAAGAAGAAGAAGAAACCATTGTTCTTTAAGGTAATGCTGATTCCCCGCAAATCTATTGTAAACCTTGATGACACTGGTGTGCTGTATGACTACTGGAAATTCACTTTTTTCAACTCCGTTGTTCCTGTTTCGAAATCATTGTGGCAACACTACATTAGGCCGCCAGCTATCACTAGACTCTGTTCCTCTCGCTGCGCCGTTCGCATGCGCATGATATGGAAAGAGGAGTCCATATTGTTCTGAGGTAAGGCAGGATGTAACTGACCGATGGTATCAGCGACATCATTAGATTCCGTCTGATGGCGTCTCTACAGCAGTATTGCCACTATTAAACTTCCAACCCTCGTATATATCCTATACGTCCCGCGTGGGGGCAAGGGTGCTCCCTAATGGGAGTTTCTAAACCAAGCTAATTTATTTCTTCTTCTTCTTCTTCCTACCAAGTTTTAGGCCACGGCCTGTTACGATCCTATAGAAAATTTTCCCCTCCAGCGTTTCATAGGACGGCCCAGTGATCTTCGTCCTCTTGGTATATAATTATAAACAGCTTTGGGGACCCTCAGGGGTCCTCATCTAGGGGATATGTGGATGGCGACCACAAGGTGCCCAAGCTGAGCAAAACAATTGTTCCACTTACTTGTGTTTTGCACTCTTTTAACTTTACTATCTAACCTATCCTGGTTAACTCTTGTTTTTTCGACTCCGACGCTATTAGGGCATCCGAGGGCTAGGGAGTCTTTCCTTTCTTCCATTTATTATTTCCTTTATTTCCTTTTCTTCTCCAGAAAAGCCTGACCAGAGGCTATAAGATGGCAGCCCCATCACTGGTCTTGCCTTCCTTTGGACAGCAACCAATCGAAGGGACTATTATTATGCTTTCAAGTCTTTTACAAGAATTTCCCGGAAGCTGATTTATTTAATTAAATGAAAGTAAAATTTAAAGTTTTACGTGATTTTCATATTTATTAAAAACAGCTGTAACTAATTTATATTTTAATAAATATGAAAATCACATAAAACTTTAAGTTTTATTTTTATTTAATTAAATATGTTATGCTTTTTCATCAAGTAAACACCAATTCAATTGATTACAAGCTAATTTAGTTACGCTTATTTACTTACAGATATCAACGAACGTCATGTGGTTAGCACATCGCCTCAAAAAGACATCATCATCATCATCTTCATTCATGGATTAGGTCTGTTGACCCGTTCCGACTTCAGCCCATCTCTTTCTAGGTCTGCCCACATCTCGGGTGCCTTTAGGTTTGTATTTTGTTATTTGTTTTGGATATCTATCTTCATTCATTCTGTCTATGTGTTGCTTCCATTTTTGTCTATATGTATCCATTTTATCAGTTATTGCAAATATTTCAAGTTCCTGTCTTATTTCTGTGTTCTTGATTCTGTCTTCCTTAGTGTACCCTTTAACAGATCTCAAAAATTTCATTTCTGCCGCCGTTATCCTACTTAGGTTTTGTTTTTTATGTATCCATCCTTCTGAACCATAGAGCAGTACCGGTACTGCCAACATTTTATAAAATTTCAGTTGGGTCTCTCTTGTTGTTTTGTTATTTAGTGTTCGTTTTATCGTACCACATATTCCCTGGAATTTTGCTATTTTATTATTTATATCATTATCATAATTAAATGAAATGTCACATCCTAGATAATTGAGATGGTTCACCTGTTCTATGATTTTGTTTCCTATTACTATTTTCGATCTGATTTGATTTTTTCCTTGGAATGCCATTACCTTAGTTTTTCTATGGATATTTTTGAGATTATATTGTTCACATATATTATGTAGTTTAAAAAAATATTCCTCTGAAGTTCGTCTTCTGTATTTGCTATTATTACCTGGTCATCAGCGTATAATAATGTTTTCAAGTAGTGTGTTTTTATCTAATTTTATTCCTTTATTTGTTTCTTCGTTCCATTTTTTTATTATATCATTGATGTATAGGTTAAATAAAACTGGAGAGATACTGCATCCTTGTTTAACTCCTTGATTAGTATGAATTTTATTTTTACTTACTTCATTTCTAGTTTTTATAACAAAATTTGTGTTCCAGTACAAACTCTTTATAGCTGCTATTAAGTGTTTCGGAATTCCTTTTTCTTTTAAAATTGTCCAGAGTTTTCCTCTGTCTACTTTATCAAATGCCCTGACAAAATCAATAAAAGCTATGTGTGTTTCCATGTTATATTCTCTTCTTTTGTTTATAAATTCTTTTATCGTAAATATATTATCCATACATGAACGCCCTGGCCTGAATCCACTTTGTTCTTCTGTTAACATTACCTCTGTTATTTGTTTTAACCTAAATGTTAAGATTCTTGAATTTATCAATCCGGCTTTTCTTCTGCTGAAGTTTATGAGTAAGTTATTTTTTACTAGTAGAGGTTACCAGCCTCTAGCCAAACCCCTCTTCCTGGAGGGCAGGGAACTGGAATTTCGGAGTGTTCGTCTCCTAGAGAAGTTGCCTTCACTACGGCTTTGGGGACTTCTCTTCTCCCCACGTAACCCTGTGGACGGGGCCCTACCCAGGTACTACCCACTGGGCGAGTGGGACCTGGAGCTCACAAAAGGGCAGGGGCGCCTACTCCCTGGAGTGGACCTCTATCAAGGGTTCCACTCTGTTACCCTAGTAGTTAATTAAGGTAATACTTGGTTGCATGAAGGTCGGTTAAATTTTGCACAGAGGCCATTTTATTCAGCCTGAAAGCCTCCAGACTCGAGCACATAGCTAAAAGTCTCCCCCGGAGGCCTTGCCATAGGATGTTTCCATCCTAAAAAATACATCGACCCGGCCGGGTTTAAACCCGCGACTCTCAGGTCTAAAGGCAAGGAACATAACCACAAGCCTACACTGCCTATACTACATTTCATATTTTCACGTTTGCCTAGTAGGCCCTACATACATAATTAAGCAATTTTCACGTTTGCCTAGTAGGCCCTACATACATAATTAAGCAATTTTCACGTTTGCCTAGTAGGCCCTACATACATAATTAAGCAATTTTCACGTTTGCCTAGTAGGCCCTACATACATAATTAAGCAATTTTCACGTTTGCCTAGTAGGCCCTACATACATAATTAAGCAATTTTCACGTTTGCCTAGTAGGCCCTACATACATAATTAAGCAATTTTCACGTTTGCCTAGTAGGCCCTACATACATAATTAAGCAATTTTCACGTTTGCCTAGTAGGCCCTACATACATAATTAAGCAATTTTCACGTTTGCCTAGTAGGCCCTACATACATAATTAAGCAATTTTCACGTTTGCCTAGTAGGCCCTACATACATAATTAAGCAATTTTCACGTTTGCCTAGTAGGCCCTACATACATAATTAAGAAGCAATTTTCACGTTTGCCTAGTAGGCCCTACATACATAATTAAGCAATTTTCACGTTTGCCTAGTAGGCCCTACATACATAATTAAGCAATTTTCACGTTTGCCTAGTAGGCCCTACATACATAATTAAGCAATTTTCACGTTTGCCTAGTAGGCCCTACATACATAATTAAGCAATTTTCACGTTTGCCTAGTAGGCCCTACATACATAATTAAGCAATTTTCACGTTTGCCTAGTAGGCCCTACATACATAATTAAGCAATTTTCACGTTGCCTAGTAGGCCCTACATACATAATTAAGCAATTTTCACGTTTGCCTAGTAGGCCCTACATACATAATTAAGCAATTTTCACGTTTGCCTAGTAGGCCCTACATACATAATTAAGCAATTTTCACGTTTACCTAGTAGGCCCTACATACATAATTAAGCAATTTTCACGTTTGCCTAGTAGGCCCTACATACATAATTAAGCAATTTTCACGTTTGCCTAGTAGGCCCTACATACATAATTAAGCAATTTTCACGTTTGCCTAGTAGGCCCTACATACATAATTAAGCAATTTTCACGTTTGCCTAGTAGGCCCTACATACATAATTAAGCAATTATCACGTTTGCCTAGTAGGCCCTACATACATAATTAAGCAATTATCACGAAAACAGAGCTATTCGATAAAATTAAAATTGTAATTTGTTTCTGTCTAAATTAATATTAATGCGTATCATGTTTTTTATTTGACTGCCAATAAAAGATGGGTCGTTGTTAGTGGGCTTGCGTGTCCGATTTTATAAGAGCCACAAAAATTAATTTGTACCATGTGCTGATAACGACAACCAGGATGGATTGGGAAATTAAAGGGGTTACACAGCGCAACACGAATATTACACTTTTCACGCTATGCACAGCCCAGCATGTAGGCTACATTATTTACGTTTTTTATTTAATAAAACTTAACCCTTAAAAACACAAGAAAAGGAACAAAAATTAAATTTTATAAAGTAATGGCTGTTCTCCTGTATTGATGTATGGATCAGGATGTTGGACGATCACTAAAAGACAAGAACGAAGATTTGAAGCAGCTGAGATGAGATTTTAAGAAATATGGCAGGATATACTCTGCTGAGTAACATAAGAAATGAAGATATAAGAAAGGAACTAAATATTTTCAAACTTACAGACCGAATAATTAAATATAGGAACGACTGGAAAGAATATATTGATAGAATGCCTGAAGAAAGATTTCCAAAATTATTGCTAAATTATAAAGCGCACGGAAGGAGAAATGTTGGACGCCCACACAGAAGATGGTCTGAACAATTTTAACAATTCTAGCTTTCATGAAACCGGAACGAGCCAACAGGCTTAATCCCTGGATGATGATGATGTAACCAATCTAAATACTTATGCAGATAAATGTATATAGTTGCTTTTTATAACAGTTGAGGAAACTCGTGAAAAATTAAAACTATTAGGATCTCAAATTATTATTTTTTTCTTAATTTGAGAACTCCCTTCTTGGCATTATTATTCAGACTAATAGGCTATATCTTAAGAGAATTCCACCATCTATGCCGACTGTAGAAATTTCACTGAATTTACCTACTAACTAGCTAACTCTCTGGCTTTATCAAACCCGTAGATTCAAGACCTAAGCTCTCTATACATCCCTAACCTGAACTAATGTTTTCCAATCATCCCCTGTATAACCTACTTCCCTCAAATCATGATTAATATTATTTTAATTCTTGGTCTACCAACTGGGCGTTTTCCCTCTGATTTTCCTACAAGAAGCTTTAATGCCCCTCTTTCATTCCCCATTCGTGCCACATGTCTTTCCCATCGCTGTCTACCAGACTTAACTCTTCTTATTACATCTGGTTTCCTATAAAGATCATGTAGTTTACTGTTATGGAGTCTTTTCCCTTCACCTGTCTGTTCATCTCTCTTTGGCCCAAAACATTTTTTAAGAACTTTATTCTCAAATACTCGTAACTCAATTGGCCTTCTCTTCCACTTACCAAGACCAACATATATTACATTAAAATGCATCAATCACCATTAACTCCTACTCTAATATATACACCATAAATATGCTAATAAATAATTAATAACCTAAAACAAATATTCTATTATACTTACAATGTATTGAGTTTTTATGTATAATAGAAACAATTAGTGTATACTATACGAATACTCGACTACGGGAGTGGAAAAAACATTCACACTCCCGTGCGCTGCTCTTCAAGTAACCTTCCCGCTCCGTTGCAATGTTTATTTCCTTAGTTTATCTCACTCCCTGTCCCTTATTGTTCTTCCCTCTTTCATCACACTATTATTTTCTATTTTTATTTGTTTATTTTATTTTTTCCAAATGTTTTACTTATTTATTTTGTCATGTACCGATGTTTTGCCTTTTTTTCTACTTTCTTGTTCCTAATTTCGGTTTAAATATTATGCATACTATTGAATTTGCAGTGAAATGAATAATATCACGGTGTTCAGTATCCTTCATTCAACACATCCTCCAATTTTTGTTACAATTCAACTGGTCCAACATAAGTAATTCCCTTGTTAGAAGAAGAACAAGCAGGGTTTAGAAAAGGAAGATTCTGTAGTGATATGTTTATTATAAAGAGACTAATTGAAAAGACAAGAGAATTTAATCTGCCAACACATTTGTTGTTTGTTGATTTTGAAAAGGGCTTCGACGGAGTAAATAGATCTAAACTATGGGAAATAATGAAAGAACGAGGATATCCACACCATCCAATAAAATCAGTCCAAGGCTTATAAACTATGAAGGAATTAAAGGAGTGATAAAAACTTAAGGAAAATTGTCAGAAGAAATTTAATAAATCAAGGGTGTAGTATATCGCCCACTCTTTTATATATATATATTGACGACATTATGAAACAATGGAAAATTATAACAGACAAAGGCCTTAGATTGAACAATAACCACAAGTATTAATAACTTAGTTTTCGCCGATGATATAGTCTTACTACACCATGATGAAGATCTGTTACAATTGGCTGCTTACAAACTAAATGCAATATGTAGCGATTATAATTTTAAAATGTCTGTAAGTAAAACAAAAGTAATGGCACTTTGTGGAAAAAACACTCTGCATGCGAAAATAATAATTAGAGACGAAATTATTGAAGAAGTATCCCACTTTAAATATTTAGGATGTGATATCAGCTATGGATATGATAAAGATATTGAACATAAAACTAAACAGTTTCAAGCTATTTGTGGCACAATAAATAGAACATTGAATAATAAAGCCTATAAACAAACACAATTAAAATTTTATAAAACAATGGTGGTCCCTGTACTTTTGTATGGGAGTGAATCTTGGATTATCACTACCAAACAAGATGAGGATATCAGTGATGAACTACAGATTTACTCCATAAAACAAGATATATTTAACAACAGGATTCAGTGGAAAGAACGTGTACAAAGAATGGAAGAATGTAGATTACCAAGTAACATTTTCCGAGAGGAAGACGAGATGTCAGACGTCCTCAGAACAGATGGTCATAGATATATAAATACTAGTAAAATTCATATCAAATTTAGCTAAACATCTCATTAACGCAGGTCATCGAATGAACACAATTGAAAATACTCTCACGATAATTTACCGAGAAAACATTCCAGCTAGGATAAATAAATTTGAAGACCTCGAAATTATAAAGGAAGCAAACAACACCTCACTTCTTAATGAAAACGAACCCCAGTCAAACCCATTATACGAGATCGTCAAAAACAAGTCAGTTGCTGCTACAAACAGTTGGAGTATACATCACCGTACACAACAACAACGAGTAGCGGAAGCTCAACCTGTAGAAGATGGAAGATAACTTCCGAAAGCGCTCCAGTTAATTTTATATACAATATTTTAACAAAGTTGAGGACGATGGCACCTACCAACAGGTAAAATTTAATTTTTAACTTTCATCATTAGATCTATTAGTGAAGACGGAACAGGCAACTAATGCCTAAACCAGGAAGTGAAGAAGAAGAGGATGAAGAATAAGAGGAAATGGAGGTAGAGAATTGAGGTGAAGAATGTTAAAATAAGAGTTTAATTGTTGAAGTATATTAATTGTACTGTCAGGGAGTCGTTACGTTGTGTGAAACTGGTGGAAAAGGCATATCCTTGCGGCTGTCAAGGTAAAGTATTGGACAGATTAAAGACCGTTGCGAGGAGACGAGGAAATTGGTTTCCATGATAACTGTGTACGTTAAGAACGTAATGTCTGCCTACCGTCACATGCTCCATAACGTACAGGCTACAAAAGATATCAAAATTGAATCTCTGGAATACGGCATGTCAATATATCAGTAAGTGGAATATATCACGGGCTGCTTCCGAGAATGAATGGAAATCTCTGCCACTCTCCATGGATTTCCACTTGAATTTCAACATTGCTAAGAAATGGACTTTTTTAAAGCCTTGTTTCCATGCTCCAGTCGACTTACATGTCGAAATCTCAAGAGAATCGATTTTTGTACCAACAATACAAAGGAATGAGGGAAAGAAAATGTACAGTCGAGAAAATATAACTTCATCACCGAACTGAAACTTCAAGTTTATTCATTTTTTAAATCAATTCACCACCAGGTTGTCATTACATTTTTTCTGGTATTCTGTCCTGGCATGGTGTACATTTGTAACCTATTTCGTAGGTTTAGGCGCCTGGAAGGCGGGGTTACGCTGTCCCGATAATATAACAAGTGGAGATGGCAATGATCTGCCAGGAGAGACCTTAGATTAAACTTATCTAACGAGGCGAATACGATGTTGATGACGATGATGGTAATGATGGCCAGATGGTGTTCGGGGTCTGTTTGGGTTCTGACGTGTCCTAACATTTGTCTTACACGCGTGGAAAAAACTCGATAATACATCAGGCAGGAAACTTGTCCTTCCCGTGTTTGGAACCCAGACCCGCTCCGTGAAAAGCAGCACTCTACCTCAAGGCTACTGCGGTGGATACTGTTTCCATTGTTACTTGGGTCATTCTGCACCATTTAACTATATAAACAGGAAGACTATTAGAATTAAATAACACTGGTCAACATGATTTTTGTCTCATGCAGTTTTTTTATCGAATTTTTCAAATATGTATTCGGAATTTTTCCATCACCCACAGTTTTTAATTAAATTTAAATTAATAGATTTAAATAATTATGTTTTTAATAAACGTTTTTTCGTCCACTTGTCCATTGTAAAAGCCGCGGTGGACTAGTGGTTATGCTCCTTGCCTCTGGTCCCGAGGGTCGCGGGTTCAAACCCGGCCGGGGTCGATGGATTTTTTAGGACGGAAAAATCCAAGGAGCAAGTCCTCCGGGAGGGACTTTAAGCCGTGGGTCCCGAATCTGAAGATTTTCAGGCTCGTAAAAAATCCTTAAGCCTGGATGAAAAGGCCTCTAAGCAAAATTTACCGAATTTTATCGCGGCAATGTACACAAAAGAAATAATGAAAACCAAGACGATATGAAAGTTGGGTTTATTATAATTTTATGGCCGTGACATGTTTATTCTTGAAGTTATATTTTGTAAGCGTTTCACAGAAGTTTCTGGAGGGATTCTGACAGATGTCAGAGTATCACACAGATGAGAAAGTCGGTTAAGAAGGTACACAGCATCATCACGCAACTTACAAAAACCACACCTTCACTGTAATAAGCAATCCCCTGTTAAACGCAATTCCATTTTATTGATCTAGCAAAAGTAACTTTTCGCCCCCCCCACCATCCACGATTTGCGTGCAGTAAATGCATGTTTATGCTTAGTTGTTGCTTTTATCGCAAATCATCGATATTTGAAAAGAATATTTATCTAATTTCAAAGATACTAACAAGAGTAGGCCTACTGTAAACCATAGCATGCTGAAACCATCCTTGAAATTTCTTCCGGAGAAGAATAAAACTAAATATATGGTCACACGTAGAAATACATTATATAATGGAAATGGACAGCTAATGACAAATGAGGGAAATTTTGAGGAATCGGCTGAATTCAAACTATTATTCTACCAGTTATATTATATGGGTGCGAAACATGGACTCTTACTTTAAGGGAGGAAAGGAGATTACAAGTATTCGAGAAGAAAGTACTTATGAAATTTTTGGACCAAAGATAGATGAACATACAGGTGAATGGAGAAGACTATATAACAACGAACTACATGGTCTTTATAGGAAGCCAGATATAATAAGAACATATAAGTGTCGTAGACTGCGATGGGCAGGACATGTTGCACGTATGGGGAATGGAAGACTTGCATGGAAGCTTCTTGTAGGAAAGCCAGATGGAAAACACCCAGTTGGTAGACGAAGAATGAGGTGGGAGAATAATAATAACTATGATTTGAGGGAAGTAGATTATACAGGGAATGATTGGAAAGCATTAGCTCAGGATAGGGATGTATGGAGAGCTTATGTCCGCGCAGCCATGAACTTCGATGGTGCCAGTGAGTAAGTAAGTAAGAAGCGTTGTTGATGTAGCAAGGCCGTGACGAAAACATGATCTGCCTTTCTAACTGCAAGGCAGAGAAATATAACCCAGAATCCAGCAATGGCAATCAGCTGTGAGTAGCAATGGACGCCCCTGCTTGGCTTAGAATTGAGTGAAGCAAGGCGGGTAGGAAGCGGACAGCAGGCAGTGAGAGTTACCCAATCCTTCAAGTGAGGAATTGCATTAGTTCCCTGTAGTTTAAATGCAATTTGGCACTGGATTTTTTGTGTCTTGCCGTTAAAAGCGGCAGATATTTTTTCTGATACGGCTTTGGTACATCACAACACTTCTATGGGAGAAATTTAAAGGTAGGTTTCGACATGCAATGGTTGATAGTTCCCTTGTGCGAAATTATTCAAACCCGGCCGAGGTCGATGGAATTTTAGAACGGAAAAATCCAAGAGGCAATTTATCCGGGAAAGACTTTAAGCCTGGGTCTTGAGGTTCGTAAAAGAACAGCAAGCCCGAAAAACGAGGCCTCTGTTCAAAATATACCGAACGTTGTCCATCCAAGTAATGTCTTAGTTGCCCGCTAGGTGTATAATTGAGGCGATATGCCGACACCACATCACTCGTTGACATCTATGGGTAAATAACTAACTAACTAACTAACTTACTAGTACTATCGAAGCCATAGATTTATGGTCGGGGGGACATAGGCTCTCCATACATCCGTATCGTGAGCTAAAGTTTTCCAATCATCCCCTGTACAATCTACTTCCCTCAAATCTTGGTTATTTTTCCTCTTGGTTTACCAACTTGATGTTTTACTTCTGGTTTTCCTACAAAAAGTTTCAATGTACATCTTTCATTGCCTATTCGTGCCACATGTCTTGCCCTCCGCAGAACGTGACTTAACTATTTTTATTACGGAGTATATCTGGCTTCCTGTAAAGACCACGCAGTTCACTGTTATTCAGTCTTCTCCGTTCACCTGTCTGTTCATGTCTCTGAAGTCCATCAATTTTCCTAAGAACTTTATTCTCAAATACTCGTAATCTCCTTTCCTCCCTTAAAGTAAGAGTCCGTGTTTCGCATCCATATAATATAACTGGTAGAATAACAGTTTTAAATATTTTCAGTTTAATGTTTTTTGAAAGGAGTTGGGACGACAAGAGTCCCTGTAATGCGTAATAGCACGCATTTCCAGAATTCAACCTATGTTTAATTCCTCTGTGCATCTCATTCCTATTTGTGATTATCGTTCCTAGGTACTTGAATTCAGCCACTTCTTCAAAATGTTCCTCATTTATCATTAGCTGTCCATATCCATTGTATAATGCATCGTAATGCTATATGTGACCATATATTCAGTTTTATTGATATTTATCCAGTCCCGATTTATTAGTGTTACTCAATTGTGTGTGTATGTTGTCGTTTAGTATCTCCTCGCTATCGGCCAGTAATATTACATAATCAGCATAAACTAACAGCTTATTAATACCATTGAGTTGTAGGTCTTCTTCATCCTCTAAAAATTTGATGGCATGCTCTAGTACAAAATTGAATAGCAGAGGATATAGTGCATCTCCTTGCCTCAACCCATCGTGAATTTCAAAAGTATCCGAAAACTGTTTGCCTACCCGCACCCTACTCTTTGTGCCATTTAGACTCATTCTTATAAGGCTAACTAACTTTTTAGGAATCCCGAACTCCAGAAGGATACTATATAACTTCTCCCTCTTCTATGGGTAAATAAGCTTAACTAAATTAGCTTGGTTGAAACACTCCCACAAGGGAACGCCCTAATCCAGAAAGGAATGTACGGGGTATACAGATAGACACTGAAAATTATAGGAAAGCAATTTTTTAGCTTTATTTTGATTGGAGATAGCTTGACAATAATAAACAAGTGTTCATCATTGTAATAAACTGATGGAACTCACTGATACTATCGAACCCGTGAATATGAGCTCCATACATACATACCCTAAGGTAATATTTTACAATCATCCTGTATAATATATCTATAATGGCTTAATCCAAAGTCGAGCCATAACCTCTCCTTTTTTTATGACTTCCTAGACAAAGTTAATTTGGTTACCTTACTAGCCTATATATGTCATGAATGGCATGCGATCAACATACCGACTCAATGTAACATCTAGATGACAACTAAGAATAAGATATTCTCGCGCCGTAGCCGAGTGGTTAGGGCAAGATGCCTTGGCGCAGGGCTATAGGACTTGCATTGGTTGGAGTCCCCATGGGGGAATAAATTTTCTCATGGAATTTCGGTCAGTGTGGGACCGGTCCCACCCATCATTGTGAGGCATTTAGGTAACTAGAATAAGTAGGGACTCAAGATCTTTTACGAGCCTGAAAATCTTCAGACTCAGGACCCACGACTTAAAGTCCCTCCTGTAGAACTTGCTCCTTGGATTTTTTCCATCCTAAACAAAATCTTTGACCGCAACCGGGTTTGAACCCGCGACACTCGGGACCAGAGGCAAGGAGCATAACCACTAATCCACCGTAGCCAACTATTTCCCTCAAACCATGTCATTCTCCCATCTTAATCTTTGCCTGCCAAATGGACGCTATCCTCTGGTTTTCCCATAAGAAGTTTCCATGCCTCTCTTTTACTCCCCATTCGTAACAGAAGTCCTGCCCATCCATTGTAAACACATATTCAGTATGCTTGTTTTTTAACTAAAAATATGGCTAATCTTTGCAACATGACACGGGACTTTTTAATTCCTTCATAAACTCCTGTCAAATTTTATTCTTAGGGTTTCATTTTTAAAATGATTTCCCACAATTTTCAATGATTTTTACATTTTTTCTAACGACTATTTCAATATATCTTTCAACGATATTTAACTACATATGTAGCATGAAGACGTGACAGCCATATTGATTTTAACGAATATTCTACGCAACAACAAAGACACGTTTCAGTGCAGTCAACATAGAGTATGTATTAATTAACTGCACATATACTATACTTCTGAATTTCAGAACTTACTTTTTATTTTTGAGCGTTGCATTCTTTCACAGTAAAGAGTGCTTATAATGAGTTAGGCTTCCAGTGCAGTCAATATACAGTATGTACTAATTAATTATACATATGCCTATACTATACTTCTGAAATTCAGAACTTACTTTTTATTTTTGGGCGTTGCATTCTTTCACAGTATAGAGTGCTTAAATAAAGAGGTAGGCTAGTTTTTAGTTTTGTTTTTCACAGGTTAGAATGCTTAAATTGCGTTAGGTTGGTTATCTTTTAAAACCCCATGGCGCGACAGGCCCTCAAGGCCCTTGGCTTACCAGCCAACTGCTGGCATCACATCCAAATGTGTTAATCACAGAGGTAGACGATCATGCAGCTAGTGTAGACGTGACATGTGGTCAGTATGTCGGGTTCCACAACCGTTAAATGTGGTATTATCAACCTGCAGTTGCTATTTATTGTAGCTACCCAAATGCATCACGATGCTGGTTAGGCACCGGTCCCATACTGGCCGAAATTTCATGAGATAATTTCTTCCCCCATGGAGACTCGAACCAGCGCATGTCCCGTAGCTCTGAGCCAAGGCTTCTTGCCTTAACCACTCGGCTACGCGCGGGGCAGGTTAGCTTTTAGGTTCGTTAAATATCGCGTATATGTTGGCTGATTCCCATGATTCCATAGTGTAAATCTCTTCGCGTTTGTTAGCGCATGCGCATGGTGTATGATTAGAACATTGAAAAGCTTTTCGCTTCACATGTTGTTAAGTATTTCCAAAATTTCTAGTGTCCAAGTCCGAGAAAAACTCGGAAGTCAGAAAATTTGACTGTAAGAAGATCATAACGCCTCAGTCTATTTGGTTGGCACGGGATTTGAACTGGGGAGGTCCGAAAAAACCAACTGGTTGAGATGTCCCGATTTTAACTCATAAAAACTGCGTGCATGTTGTCCGTCTACTGTTATTACATTGAAATAATTAAGTAGATATTTTCTCTTTCCGGAAGGGTAATTAAGCAGACGCAAACTTTTTCTCTCTCCAGACATTAATCAAATGATATATTGTGAAACAAGTAGCTCAATTAGTAGCAGCCATAAAATACGCAATTAACTAACACCACCTCCCATCCACTGAGTAATTATTTTCAAATTTTAGTTTACTCTTTACACGTTAAATGATTTATCATTAAATAATAACGGAAACACAACTCTTGTAAGCACTGATACTGCCTAATTCTAAACACATAACATTTATAGTTTGTATTTAATACAAATTATTTTATTTATTTATATACTTACTTAATTACCCACTGGCACTATCGAACCCGTAGGTTCATGGCCGCGCGGACATAAGCTTTCCATACATCCCTATCCTGAGCTAATGCTTTCCAATCATTCCCTGTATAATCTACTTCCCTCAAATCATAGTTAATGTTATTCTCCCACCTCATTCTTCGTCTACCAACTGGGTGTTTTCCCTCTGGCTTTCCTACAAGAAGCTTCCATGCAAGTCTTCCATTTCCCATACGTGCAACATGCCCTGCCCTTCGCAGTCTATGACACTTATCTGTTCTTATTACATCTGGCTTCCTATAAGGACATGTAGTTCGTTGTTATATAGTCTTCTCCATTCACCTGTCTGTTCATCTCTCTTTGGTCCAAAAATTTTCCTAAGTACTTTATTCTCAAATACTTGTAATCTCCTTTCCTCCCTTAAAGTAAGAGTCCATGTTTCGCACCCATATAACATAACTGGTAGAATAATTGTTTTATATATTTTGAGTTTAACGTTTTTTGAAAGGAGTTGGGACATCAAGAGTCTCTGCAATGCATAATAGCATGCATTTTCAGAATTGAGCCTATGTTTAATTTCTTTGTGCATCTCATTCCTATTTGTGATTATTGTTCCTAGGTATTTGAATTCAGCCACTTCTTCAAAATTTCCCTCATTTGTCATTAGCTGTCCATTTCCATTATATAATGAATTTCTACATGTGACCATATATTTAGTTTTATTGATATTTATTTATATACAGAATTTTAGTGTTTACACATATTTCTGTGCCTAAAATTTTATTTTTCTTCTCCACTCGTCTCTCCATCCAATCCATGTCCTCCAGTCGTCTTGATCTCATTCCAGTTCTTATTTCCTGCATCCACGAGTTTCGAGGTCTTCCTCTTCTCCTTTTTCCAGGTAGACACCATTCCAATGTTTTCCTGGGTAATCTTTCTTCTTGCATTCGTCGTACTATTGAATAACCAATATTTATTTTTTCTCTTATGATAGTATTTCTTATTTTATCTAATTTTTAACATCTTGCTGCTCTCTTCAAGAAATCCGTTTCCATCAACATAAGTTTTTATTGAATTTTCAAACTTCAGCTCCATATGTGACAGTACTTCTCACTATTGAATTATATATTTATAATTTATTTTTCCTGGTTATATATCTGTTCCATAAGACTCCATTCATCATTGCTGTTATTGCTCTACATTTATTTATTCTGTTCTTAATATCACTTTCTTGTTTATCTTCTTTATTTAATTTTACTCCCAGATACTCAAATTCTTCACATCCTCTAATATACCCTTTTACATCTTCTAATATCAAATCTTCGGTTTCGGCTCCACATCCCATATAAAATATTTTTGTCTAAATTTATTTTCAAACCCCAGTTATCATATTCGTTCAATAATTTTCTGAACATAAACTCCATGTCTTCATATTCTTGAGCAATTATTATCTGCTCATCGCAAATAACAATGTATACTTACTTACTTACTTACTCACTGGCACTATCGAACCCGTAGGTTCATGGCCGCACGGACATAAGCTCTCCATACATTCCTATCCTGAGCTAATGCTTTCCAATCATTCCCTGTATAATCTACTTCCCTCAAATCAGAGTTAATGTTGTTCTCCCACCTCATTCTTGGTCTACCAACTGGGCGTTTTCCTTCTGGCTTTCCTACAAGAAGTTTCCATGCACGTCTTTCATTCCCCATACGCGCAACATGTCCTGCCCATCGCAGTCTACGGGACTTAACTGTTCTTATTATATCTGGCTTCCTATAAAGACCATGTAGTTCATTGTTATGAAGTCTTCTCCATTCACCTGTCTGTTCATCTCTCTTTGGTCCAAAAATTTTCCTAAGAACTTTATTCTCAATACTCGTAATCTCCTTTCCTCCCCTAAAGTAAGAGTCCATGTTTCGCACCCACATAATATAACTGGTAGAATAATAGTTTATATATTTTTCAGCTTAATGTTTTTTGAAAGGAGTTGGGACATCAAAAGTCTCTGCAATGCATAATAGCATGCATTTCCAGAATTGAGCCTATGTTTAATTTCTTTGTGCATCTCATTCTATTTGTGATTATTTTGTTCCTAGGTATTTGAATTCCAGCCAATTCCTCAAAATTTCCCTCATTTGTCATTAGCTGTCCATTTTCATTATATAATGTATTTCTACGTGTGACCATATATTTAGTTTTCTGATATTTACTTCCAGTCCTAATTTCTTAGTGTTACTCAATAGTGTGTGCGTGTTGGCCTTTAGTATCTCCTCGCTATCGGCCAGTAGTACTACATCATCAGCATAAACTAACAGCTTATTAATACCATTCAGTTGTAAGCCTTCCTCATTCTCTAAAGATTTAATGGCATGCTCTAGTACAAAATTAAATAGTAGAGGAGATAGTGCATCTCCTTGCTTCAACCCATTCTGGATTTCAAAAGTGTCCGAAAACTGTTTGCCGACAAGCACCCTACTCTTTGTGCCATTTAGACACATTCTTATAAGTCTAACTAACTTTTTAGGAATTCCGAACTCCAGAAGGATACTATATAACTTCTCCCTCTTAATTGAATCATATGCTTTTTTGAAGTCTACATATAGTTGATGTACAGTACCATTATATTCACATTTCTTTTCTAAAATCTGTCTTATACTAAAATCGATCTGTTGTAGACCTGTTTCTTCTAAATGCACATTGATGATCTCCTAGAATGTCATCAATATAGGGAGTAAGTCTGCTTACTAATATATTTGTTAGAATTTTGTACGAAGTTGAAAGTAATGAGATGCCCCTGTAGTTGTTGCAATCAGTTTTATCTCCTTTCTTATAAATTGGTACGATAATTGACTCCTTCCATTCATCTGGAAGAGCTTCTTTTTCCCAAATAATACTAAGCAACCAGCGTATCTTGTCCATCAATTTTTCTCCCCCTGATTTTATCAGTTCTGCTGGGATCTCATCTGAACCTGATGCTTTATACATCTTCAATTTTTCAATTGCCATTTCAACCTCTAATGCACTTGGCTCTGCGACTAGCATTTCTGCTGTCTGTAAGTTATTCTCCTCAATGTCCTGTTCTGTATGTACATTTAATAGCTGATTAAAATAACTTTTCCATCTATTTAATATACTCTTGGATTCTGCAATCATATCCCCATTTTCATTCCGAATTATGTTTGTTCTAGCCTGAAACCCTTTCTTCTCTATACTAATTCCCTGATATAATTCTCTAATGTTCCTAATTTTGCATTCATTTCAAGATCATTAATCTTCTCTCTCAAATATTCCCTCTTCTTACTCTTTAGTAACTTGGTGGTTTCCCGTCTATAAACACTACCCAATTGCTCTAAATTTACCTCATTTGGCTCGTGTAACCATTTCATTTTTACTAGCTTTCTTTTCTTACAATGTCGGCACATTCCTCATCAAACCATTTCTTGTTTTGCCTCTTTTTTAAACAACCAATGCTTTCTGATGCTGACAATTTAATAGTATCTCTTATAGCCTCCCATTCTTTATTTATATCAGTTTCTTCTTCGTTTGCCACATTGTCATCTGAAGATTCCAGTACTTCAAATCTATTAGCAATTTTGATTTGGTATTCTTGCCACATTTCATCATTTTTCAAGTTTTTTAATTCATATTTTACAGAATCATCTTTAGCGTTTGTTCCTCTCATAAGCGATAGCCGTTGTCTGATTTTCACCATGACCAGATGATGATCTGAATTGCAGTCTGTCCCTCTAACTGATCTAACATCAATGATGCTACTGTGCCAGCGTTTATCCACTAATACATGATCTATCTGGTTCCGAGTTTCTCCATCTGGGGACGTCCAGGTGTATTTATGAATATCCTTATGCTGAAATGTTGTGCTCTTAACAATGAGATTCTTTGATGTAGCAAATGTGACTAATCTAACCCCGTTGTCGTTACTATCTTCATGAAGACTGAATTTGCCTATTGTTGGTTTGAATATATCTTCCCGCCCCACTTTTGCATTAAAATCTCCTAAGACAATTTTCATATGATAACAATGTATACAAATTATATTTATGAATAAATCGGAATATCATATTTAAACATAGAGAAAAATAATACTATCAGATTTTTCAAAACATGTAAAATCCGAGCGTTATTCTTATTTGGATGATTTGGTGTGCACTTTTGCTACGATGCTAGTCATAGAAAGGCAACTATTACAGACCTACTGAATTTTTAAAGTGAGGGTTTTTAATTCACAGTGTTAAACTACTGCGTAAGCAATAGTATATTACGATGCGAGATTGGGGAGTGGTTTTTGCAGAAGTGAGAAATTGTTTAAAAACCGAGCGATGGCGAGGTTTTTAATTTCCGAGATTCTGTAAAACACATCATAAACGTGCGTTCTACATTATTTTTGCGAGATGGTGGCTTCAAAACAATAAATAATAGTAAAATAATATTTTTTTTGGAAATATTTGCATTCATTACAAACAACTGACTAATATTAACAGTGTAGGCAACGTTTATTAGTTGAGACTACAGCAGGGCGTGACACCAATCAGTCATAAAATGACGGCAAGTACGTATTTATTGTTTTATATTGTTTCAAATAAAGTTCAGTTAATTTAAAATGCAGTGATTTGTTTGGTATAATGTAGTCTGTATTAACACTACCTTTTGTACATATTTTTGTATATACATTGTATGTAGTATACATAACGGGCAGTGCTTTTACTTCCCAAACGAGGTTTGTAATATGTAATATTACAGTATAGTTATTTAGGTGGAAACCCCGAAATGTAGGAAGTTGAAGTTTCAATCATGGTCGCCATTGCTGTAAGTACGACAAAACGCACCATCGAGCAAAAACAATATTGTATTTATACAGGTACCTGGAATGGAGAATTACGTTACCCCGATGTTATGATGGATAATAGATGATAATGAAGTGCCAGGAGGATCCTTAACCCAAACGTCGCCTAAATTCGCAACCACAGAAACAATTTCCTTCGAGACAATTCCTATGGTCTGACCGGGAATCGAATCCGGTACCTCGTGAACTGTAGTCAGAAATTCAGACCACAATACTATGAAGCTGATCAGAAGTTTATATTTACAAAGTTTGACATTTGGTAATTTTTCTGTGCACAGTTTAAATTTGTTGCAAAACTGAATAAAAATACGAGCACATTAGTTAATTAAATCCTGAACTCTTTACAGACAAAACCTCTTACCGCGGTTCTTTTCTTTGTTATCCTAGGTTAGAATTTTATCACCTCTCAAAGAGTTGGGTTTTAAGTTCTATCTTTTGTGTTCTTAATAACTGAGAGCACATACTTGAAATGTTTAACTTCTTACTAAAATTGTAAGCTCAGGGAAGTGTACCTTTGTGATATTAACAAACAGCTTAAAGCAATTCAATTAAACTAAGTTTTAATTCAACAAGTAAATACCATTATTAAAAACACATCATTTATCCCAGACATGTTAACAATTGCTCACTAAGGACCAGTTTCACCAAGAGAGGTAACTGTATTACGCCAGTTTTCCCCATGTATAATACATAGCTTAAACTGGCGTAATACAGTTACCTCTCTTGGTGAAACTGGCCCTAACTGTCAAAGATACCCCTCACTCTCCTAAGGTTTACTGTGGTTTTCCTTAGCGCAAAGGCAAATGTCGGAGTGATCCCCTAATTTCCACCAGTAAACTGTTAATTATGATCTTGTAGGCCGTGGTCGTGAGGCTTCTGGTTCCCCGACGTTTCGCCAGAGACTCCGTCTGGCATCCTCAAGGGTTGTCTTGAGACTATAAGCCTCACGACCACGGCCTACAGCCCGAAAATCTTCTTCAAGATCATCATAGCAACTCCGGCCGTGAAAGTCTATGTGAATACATAAACTGTTAATTGCCTAAAATTTTAAAAATAAATTTCTAATTAATTAATTATTTTTCAAAATTCAAAATTTCTCGCAATTTTTATATCAGCTTAGCCTGAGAAGGTTCGTTTCTCATTGGAGAGAGGAGGGATTCGTCCACGCCTCATCTGCGCTTGAGCGGCGCCTCTTGGCCATCACGGACGACGAGAAAGAAGCACTAGCGACGAGCATCCTTTGTCGGGACCTTGCCAGGGATCTCGGACTCTCTTCGAGCTGGGGGACTCTATCTGAAGCTTGAGAATGGGAGTCTACAACTTAGATTTTAACTTCTCACGTCTTATTAGTAGCCAGGGCTGAATAGGACAATTGTAAGACCCTAAAACAGCCTGAAAGCCGGAGACTCGGCGCTTCCGATTACGCACACGACCGATAATCCACCTCTCCTAGTCAAACCTACGTCGGATAGGCACTATAATATATTGCTACTCATTTGACAGTTGTGTATCTTGGCATAATTTTGGACAATAAATTAAAGTGGAATGTACACAGCACACCATGCTTACAATGGAACTCGGCAGGAGATCCCTGTGGCCAATCCTCTCCATGAATAAAATGAATATAGAGACTAAATACATGATTTCATCAGGAGCTCTGCCACATATGCGGCCAGCGTATGGTTGGATGCTTCAATTTTAAATAAAAAAATTACGATAACTATATAGAACATTCCATTAATAATCATCTAGGAAGCTACTTACTTTATTTTATATAATTTTAATTTTATTATATTCTATGTTTTGTTAGTATTAGATCACATCATCATTGTATTTTGTTTAGTCTGTATTTTAATAATATCTTAAAATTGTAAGATGTATGTAATTTTTGTACAATTCTACTATTCGCTGGTTGAGTGGAAGAAAAGGCCTTATGGCCTTAACTGTGCCAGCTAAAATAAAGCATTATTATTATTATTATTATTATTATTATTATTATTATTATTATTATTATTATTATTATTATTATTATTATTATTATTATTATTATTATTATTATTATTATTATTTTTATTATTATTATTATTATTATTATTAATTAAAGAAAATAGAATCATTAGAAAAATTACGAATGCAGGCAGATGTATATATGAAACACTGTTATTAAAGATAATTTAAATCTTAGAGATTTAATCCGGGAGATCAGGACGAAAGAGGAAGAAAGGTTGGCAGATATTTTATCTTGTTGCAACTGAAATATAGTCTTTTTAATTTTAATTTTTTGTTTATATGTTAAGAGAAAATCATAAAAAATATGAAAAAATATAAATAAAGAAAAATAAAAATAAAAAATGAATTAAATAATAAACAAAAATTATTTTATACCAATATGGTTCACAGTTTTATTAAGATTTTATCTTTGACTTTTAGAGGAAGAGGTAATCCCTTCCTCTTAAATTACGTTTTACTAATGAAAACTTAGGAGAAGGGAAAGCCGAACTGGCTGGAACCTTCCATTTTAACAACAACAATGATTGCTGCTTGGATAGCGTCTCACTTCTCTTGAGATATTCTACCAGTGAAGTACTGCTGGTGCGTGAAGATGGAGAGTCTGTTTTCTTTATTGAAAGTTCTGTTTCATTCGGATTGCACCTGCAAACGGGAAGGAAGGGGGAACCGCCTTTTCACACCTAGTAAGTATTTACTAACAGCCCTGATTTATCCAAATACAAATACCCAGCTTTCAATAATTATTTATTTATGGTCACATGATATATTGAAAATAATGGAATTGATATCTGAACCAATTATATCTTTAATCTTATATAAAGATGATCTATTAATTTTATAAATGAAGATCACAAACATCCGAAACAAGATCAGATAAAACAAAACAAACTTTGTACCTTGTCCGCTCTTAAAGTGATCCTCATGAAAACAAAACCACGTGACCTGCTCGCTTTTCATTGGTTAAGGCCACCGACATATGTTGTAGAAGCAATATCCATCCGTCATTCGCGCCACAATTACTGTCACTTTTGACAGGGAGATGTCGACACAGGAACAGAAGACTCGACACTTGCAGCCATTTTGATTCATGAGAATCGACTGAAGCATGACTCATACATCACACATATGTAATAAACTATTTTAAGTTGTAATTGTTGATTAGGTATATTTTAGAATATTTATGTTTTGAATATTATTTTCATTCACGAAGAATAACAAGTATATTTAGAAGACATATTTTTAATTTAATGAAGTGAACTACTTTTCCGCGTACTTATTGCATCTATAACATACGTCGGTATCCATAACCAATGAAAAGCGAGCAGGTCAAATGAGTTTGTTTTGACGAGGATCAGGGTATAGAAACAGATAGAATAAATATTCTGAGGAAGATTTTACGTAAATCGTGGAAAGATCGAATTAGAAATGAAGAAATAAGGCAGTTGAATATTCAGGCGATAGGCGAATGGATGGAATATAGTTGAATGGAATAAATATAATTATATCCCGCATTGACACCAGATGGAATTGGCGCGTAGCAAGAGATGAGTTATCAGAGGATGGGTTAGGACACTTGGAAGACCATAAAAGAAAAAGGGAGAGACTCTTAATTCTGATGGAACAGGTCATGGGCCTAAAACAAAGAGAAGAAGAAGAAGAAGAAGACAAAATCCGCCTTCTTTTTTGCCTATTTATTTAGCCTTACGGAGTTATGGCAATGTGCCCTTCTCTTCCACTCAACCATGACAAACTTTTGCTTTTTTTATATTTTTCTTCGAATTATTGTAAGACTTATTTGCACTAGCACCGCCGATACTCGATACATTTTTTTTATCTAAATTCAAAATGAACGCAGTATCTTAGTATAAAGCCAAAGACTATACTGACGTCTTTTACGTTAATACGTAGAAAACTTGGAATTAAAAATCTCTAATTGTTGAGTTTCTAAATTAATCGAAAAATATATTTTTGGTCGATGTAACTAATTTCTTATACTTACTGGAAGTAAGTCAACGTTCCCACATCTAACCTGGTTGCTATGCAAACAAAAGAAATCGCAATGCTGATATAGACTCAAAAAGCACACGTTCGGTAAGTAAAATGAAACATTTCTGGAATGTTTTGTACACTAACTCGTACCTTTCTTTAGACTTTTCCGGAAATAAAGCACAACATCCCACTCTTTTCTATCATCTACCATGACTGCTTCCATAATAAAATTATCAAACAGATTCTAATCACGGTACTGCATATAAGAATGTCTCCACAGCCAACAATCCTTGCTTATAATAAAACAAATGAAAAGCTACATAGCAACGACCACCAAATGTTTCTTTCTCATAGAAGTAATTACATCCAACCAATATTTTAATTAATTTATTACTATATTTCATAAAAATTAGTCACATCGACCAAAAAAATAGTATGCAATACACATGAGGTAAGCACGTAACAGATCTCGAAAATTGAAAAAACTCTGCGCAAGCGCCTATTTTTTTCAAACTTTTTCTCGATTAGTAACAAGTGCTTACCTCACTTGTATCGCAGTATACTATTTCAAACATCTCTACGATAGCAATTGTCCATAACAATTCTTGTCATTTGTATATAAATATGTATATATAAAATACATTTTAAAGTCCTTAAATAGTTTTATTTAAAATTCCGGTCTTAATTTTTATCATAAAATGGAGAACTCCAAATGATGAACAATGTGCATTATTAATAATAGAGTATTGTTGATTGACTTACCAATTAATTTTTCTTTTTGTTCTCCTCTGGGAATGATGAATACACACGTTCTCCAGTCTGAAAGCAAACAGGGTACCGTATATTGTATGTTCTGGCTAGTTAATTGAACGAGAACACTACAAACAATTACTGTGTGTGAAATCTCACTGTTTTTCAACTTAAATCACTGAAAAGAAACTTAAGATACCAACAAAACAACGGAAATTTAAGCATTAAAAAATATCAAGTTAACATTTAATTCGCTATACATATTACTCGGAAATATATTTAGAGGAAGAGATCCAGTGAGATCCAAAATTATTTTAGAAAATAAAAGTATAGAACAGGTGTCTAGTTTCAAATATTTGGGCTGTGATGTTGGCTACAATGTGGAAAGAGATATTGACTCCAAAATAAATACATTTCAGACGGTGTGTGGATCAATACAGAGAACATTCAAAAATAAAATTAGAAAAGAAACCAAGATAAAAATGTATAATATTATGGCGGTTCGCACAATATTGTATGGATGTGAAACTTGGGCTCCAGTGAAAAACAGAAGGATAGAATACAGACGGCGGAGATGAGGTTCCTAAGACAAGTAAAAGGATGTACAAGACTTGATAGAATAAGAAATGAGGATATAAGAGAAGAATTGAAAGTACAGCCTTTATTGGATAAAGTCACGAATTACAGACAGAAAAGGATTGATTACATGGATGGAATGAGTAAGAAGAGATATTCATTGTTAGCAAGAAATTATCAAGCAAGAGGAAGACGTGATGTTGGAAGACCTAGAGGACGTTGGGCTGATGCATTATGAAGTCGGAACGGGCAATTGCCTAATCCCTGGAGTGATGATGATGATATATCTGGCAATATTCTTAGTAGATCTATACTTCTAATATTGACCAGTTGTTTAAAGATAGCTAATTGGAGATCAGTGTCGTAGCCAGACTAACTACTTTGGGTGGATTAAGATATTACGTGGTATAGAAAGTATTTGAACCATCTAACGTATCAGCTGCCGACAAATTTCATTATCGGAAGGATTAAGTGCACTGTAGTCTGCCGAGATTTCCTAGCAATGAGTTTTTAGATCACTGATCATGCCTCCATTTATCGGCATTGAGTAACACTAAGAAATTGGTACTGGAAGTAAATATTTTTTTTCGTTTATACTTTTCCTTTTTGTTTTACCTGTTTTGTTAACTTTATTTTATCCTCACATAGACACAAGGACAGAACACACACCCAGACCCAGGGTGTAGATTTAAAATCCCCTACCCGCCAGGAATCGAACCCGGGTTGCCGAAGTGGAAGGTAGGGACTCTACCGACTATGCCACGGCGACGGACATAAAGTTAAATGTATGGTCACACATAGAAATACATTATATAATGAAAATGGACAGCTAATGACAAATGAGGGAAATTTTGAGGAAGTGGCTGAATTAAAATACCTAGGAACAATAATCACAAATAGAAATGAGATGCACAAAGAAATTAAACATAGGCTCAATTCTGGAAATGCGTGCTATTATGCATTACATGGACTCTTGACATGCCAACTCCTTTCAAAAATGTTAAACTGAAAATATATAAAACTATTATCCTGCCAGTTATAATATATGGTTGCGGAACATGGACTCTTATTGTAAGGGAGGAAAAGATATTACGAGTATTTCAGAATAAATTTCTTAGGAAAATAGTGTTAATATACATTATATATTAATTAACACTTGTTTATTAAGCTTGCATTGCTCAATGTCAAAAATTTAATAATAACATATATACACACATATTAGAGTATGGAACCAATATGTTCAAACGTTCAATGAGTGATTCATTAAGGTCCTTCAATGTTCCCTACCTACAACAAATAAGATACAGTTCGTATCCCCGATATCCATTTACCTAAGATTCAAATACTGTCCTACCACCTATTCTAGTCCTTTCTATTTTCCCCAAGAGTTTCCAAATAAAAATGTTGAAATCATGTCTTCTATCAACCAGTCGAGCTAACGTGTCTAGTACATATCAGTTATATGTTATTAAAGTATAAAATTATGGAATATTTACCTATTATGTATATAATGTACACCGCTGTGGTCTCGAGGTAGCGTGCTGCCTTGTCACGCAGCGGGTCCGGGTTCGATCCCCGGTCGGGGCAGTTTTTCTGGGTGAGGTTTTTATCGGGGTTTTTCCTCACCTGCAAGACAATTGTCAGGAAAACTTTAAGGCCCAAACGGTCCCCGAAATCATATGGCCATCATCATTATCATTATCATCATCATCCTTCACCGGTGTGGAAAGCAACGGGAAGCTACCACACCTACACAATTCCCTAGTAAAGCTGCAAGCATAGCATGAAAATGCTATGATTGCAGTGAAGGACCTGCCTTCGGGCAGAATTACTATGGATGGATGGATGGATGGATGTATATAATGTTATATGACACACTACATCCATTTGAAATAATGTTCGTAAGCGTTCATGTCTCGATTGTAGTGCTAATTTATTAACTAACTGACTGGCACTATGGAACCTGGAGGTACATGACCGCGTGAACATAAGCTCCGCTTCCAATCCTTCCCTATATAATCTACTTCTCTCGAATCGTTGCTAACGTTATTCTTTCACCTCATTCTTGATCTACCAACTGAACGTTTTCACTCTGGTTTTCCTATAGGAAGTTTCTATGCCCTTATTTCATTCCCCATCCATTCGACATGTTATACGTATCGCATCTAAGAGAATTAAGTGTTCTTATTATATCTGATTTCCTATACAGATCATGTAGCTCATTGTTTTGCAGTCTTCTCCATTCGCTTGTCAGTTCATCTCTCTTTAGTCGAACAATTTTCTAAGAACTTTATTCTCAAATACTCTTAATCTTTTCTCCTCCCTTAGAGTAGGATTCCATGTTTCGCTTCCATATAACTCGGAGAATAACTCTATTATATATATAATCAGTTAGGACCACAAGAGCCCCTGTAATGCATAATAGCATGCATTTCCAAAATTGAGTCTATATTCAATATTTTTCCTCACCTCATTCTTGTTCCCAGTTATTTGAATTCACACACTTCTCCCCTTAATAACTAACTCACTAGCACAATCGAACACATAGCTTCTTCGCAACGCGGACATAAGCTCTCCACACATCCCTGTGCTAGGCTATTATTTTCAAATCAACCCTTGTATAACACTGTTCAACATGATTTTTGTCTCATGAGTACCAATAGTTGTACTTAATGCAGTTTTTTTATCGTGTTTTCAAATATGTATTCGGAATTTCTCCATCACCCACAGTTTTTTTTATTTCAATTTCAATTCATGGATTTAAATAATTATTTTTTAATAACCAAATGAGCTAACTCAAATGGTTTCAACTATGAAAAAGAGATATCGAGGCAAATGGAATCCTAATAATAATAATAATAATAATAATAATAATAATAATAATAATAATAATAATAATAATAATAATAATAATAATAATAATAATAATAATAATAATAATAATAATAATAATAATAACAGCTTTATTTTACCTGGCAGAGTTAAGGCCTTAAGGCCTTGTCTACCACTCAACCAGGTTTAAAAAAAATACAAACAAAAAATAGTCTTAAATCTAAATTACAATATATATATATATATATATATATATATATATATATATATATATATATAAATATAAACGATTACAAGTTATGAATACAATACAATTAATATTTATAATGTATTTTGATTTACTCTAAATTTAACGAATTAAATATATATGTACTATATATATATATATATATATATATATATAAACAGGAAAAGATTAATGACATAGTATAAAATTTAATAAATAGAGAAAAATTAATTATTAGACAACAGGTAACTGTATAAGCGTGACTTAAAGGCACCAAGTGTGCGGCAACCCCTGATATCTTGAGGAAGGAGATTCCAGGAGCGGGCAGAGGCTACTGTGAAGGAAGTAGAATAGGAGGAAGTGCTATGAAGAGGAATTGTTAGCAGACTGCTATCTTATGATCTAGTGTCAATATTGTGGTAAGAGGATAACTTCTCAAATCTGGACGCCAGGTAAGTAGGGATGTAGGAATTCAGAAGCTTGAAAAGTAGTGAAAGAGAGTGCAATTTACGTCTGTCAGTAAGACGGAGCCAAGAGAGGTTATTAAAGTGTTCGGAAATATGGTCATAACGGCGGATATTGAAAATGAATCGAACGCAAGCATTATGAACACGCTGCAGTCTCTGCGACAAGTCATAGTTTAGATCATTATATATAATGTCACAATAATCGAAGTGTGGTAACACAAGATTCTGCACAAGGATTTGTTTTAACGAAACTGGGAGAAAATTCTTTAAACGTCTAAGATAATGTAAGATGGAGAAAGTCTTTTTACATATGTGTTTCACTTGTGTTTGCCAGGTTAAATTTGCGTCTAGATGTAGTCCAAGATCTATTACTGAAGAAGAATAAGGGATCTGGCCGATTAGTGTTGGACCATCAAGAGGGATGCTCCACAGGTGAAATATAGCAGGAAATAGTCATTTCTTTCTTTCTAGGTGATTCCGAATGTTCGAATATTGTGTAGTTACGAATGTAGAAAATATTAAAGTGTCTGAAATTATAAATGCCTGTCTCTCGGAAACCTTGCGTCATGGAGAAAACCCGATATCATATTTGAATTCAGGAGACAAAATACTATCAGAATCATATATTTTTATTTCTGAGACAAAAACCAAAGTTTATTTTTTGTTGCTCAGTGTAATCTACTTCCCTCAAACCATGGTTAATGCTATTCTTGGTCTACCAACTGGACGTTATCTCTCCTTCTTCATCTTTAATTCGTTGAAACTCAAAATGCACTTACATTTATTTGGAAATGAGGACCATTGAACTATAAAGTATGATATTATATTTGATGACTTGGCTGAGAAAAATAATGTTATCTTTATCTACTGGCATGTCTTATCTGCGCCACACACTTACTGGGCAAACTGAATGCTTGCAGCACACCTACGCTATCCTTTTCAAAGAGACTATTACAGCTTTCCGCATCAATTACTGCACCCGTATACCCTGTATACTCTTTTTTTTCAATGTTATAAACTCTCCTGTCTAACACATGGTAAACATTCTCATGAAAGAAATCCTTTCATGTGTCTGTTTGCTGGATCATCAGAATACACACGACGTCGGTTTGTAACAGTAAAGTACATAATGCACTTTTTCAAAGAGAATTTAACCATCCAAATACCTTCGTTCACGTAAATGGTGATATTTAGAAAAAATTCCAATAATCATATATTTTTTATAACAAACTAGCGTACCCGGCAGACGTTGTACTACCCGAACGTTCAATTCTCGTGTCATGGCCGGACAATAAAAATATGTTATAATATTATAATGATATTGTGAAAAGAAAAATTAATGTGTGAACCAGGAATCGAACCGTGGACCTCTAGTTCTCCAAACTGGTGTGCAGCCCACTACACCATTCCACACCTGATATAAACACTAACTAACTAGTACTAGTGGGCTGCACACTAGTCTGGAGAACTAGAGGTCCACGGTTCGATTCCTGGTTCACACATTAATTTTTCTTTTCACAATATCATTATAATATTATATTATGATCCATTATTGGAACTATGTTAAAAATAACAGTATTGGAAAATGTTAAAAAAATATGTTAGTCTTTTGCCCTAAAAATTCACTAATTAAGACGAAATTAGATATTATTAAATAATAAGTTCGCAAGAAAACCTCTCACAGTCATCTGTTGTGGCTCAAGAAGCGTGCAAAATGACGTCACATTGTTGTCGCGCGAAATATGTCCATATATTTTCCACAGACGAAGTGAATGAAAGCTGTAGGTATTTCATATGTCATAAGTGTTCCTTTATTCTTAGGTACTATGCCATTGTATCGCTTGCAATTCCCCGTTCCCCCTTCGTCCCGTGCTTTCATTCTCTTCGTCTGTGGACTATACTTATCCCGATCTTCTTGGAATAAATGAGCTGAAAGAAAATTTGGTCAGCACAAATTATCCGTAAAATAATGTCATGCCCGAACGTTTACTTGCCTCTTATTGACGGGCCCAAAAAAAGTTTTCTCAATATTCGAATTATCGATAAACCACATACTAAATGACATCTAACATTGAGTTTGACATTTAAATATTTTTTATTTCGTTATTGTGTGATTACTTTTTTCTTTAAAAGTCACTAATTAAGATGTAGTAAATATTATTAAATACGTTCGCAAGAAAACTCCCAACTACCATCTGTTGTAGCTCAAGAAGCGTGCATGATGACGTTACATTATTGTCGCGCGGAATATGTCGATAATGCAGATGGCCTTACATTTGACATAAAAATTCCTACAACCCGACCGCAGCGCCACCTACTACCGAGTCAAATTCTGAATCTAAACTATCCAGGGATCCACTAAAACAAAAACACACACACACACACACACACACACATCATCAAAATCGGTCCAGTTGTTTAGGAAGAGTTCAGTGACAAGCACACGCACAGAATAATTATATATATATATATATATGTTATAATTAAATGTTTAACATTGAGCAATGCAAGCTTAATATGGAATGATAAGAAAAATAAATGCCTGGACGGGATTCGAACCCGGATCTTTGAGTCTGTACCTCAGCGTGTTATCCATTACACTACCAGGCGAATCCAATTCAAACACTTATTTTTCTTATATATGTATTATACTCTCCATTATTACTAGATGTCGCGAGAACTCGGTCTTCACCGCCATCTAGCAGCTGACTATATCAAGTAAGCAAATTGAAGACCGAGTTCTCGCGACATCTAGTAATAATGAAGAGTATAATACATATATAAGAAAAATAAGTGTTTGAATTGGATTCGCCTGGTAGTGTAATGGATAACACGCTGAGGTACAGACTCAGAGATCCGGGTTCGAATCCCGTCCAGGCATTTATTTTTCTTATCATTCCATATATATATATATATATATGCACGAGTTAGGCTACATTGCAAACCTGAGCTACAGTGTCCACTGAAAGCAGAAGACAAAAAATTATCTCTAAACAAATCGTAATTTTCTTTCCATAATGAAGCACTAAATTACATAGTGCGTAATTGTAGTCTAAATTCTGGAATTTTGGGTGTATTTTATTATAATTGCAACACTTGATACATTCCCTCTCTATCTTTCTGCGTATATTTTCTTCATTAATTTTTCCTCTTCATATATTTCCTCGTTTTTTTTTTTTGCTACTGCTTAATTAAATTTTGCATGACTGTGCCTACATACTCAATTAAAATAAAATTAAAGTGAAGTGATCCCACTACAGGCCTCAGGAGGCCCTTGGGGTAGTGGGAGGTTAAGGCTTTTTCTGGACAATCGGCACTTGATGTCAGCCGGATTATCAGTCCTGCGCGACGGCCGCCTTTACCCCCAGAACAAGTGTCTGGTACTCATTTTCGTTAGAAGCTGAGTCGACCACAGAACCATAGTGCCACCAGAAGGTTTGGATCAGTTTAAAATACATTATATAATTGCAATGGTCAGTTAATGACAAAGGAGGGTAAGTTTGAAGAAGTGGCAGAAATAAAATACCTGGGGAGAATAATTGCAAATATGAAAGAGATCCAGAAATAAATTAAACAAAGGCTGAATTCTGGAAAATCATGCTATTATGCAATACAGGAACTCGTCTCAAATTCTCTAAAAAAAAAACATTTCTCTTCAAATATATAAAACTATTATCTTAGATATATGGATGCGAAACATGAACTATTAATTTAAGCGAGAATAAAATATCACGAGTGTATGAGAAGAAAGTTCTTAATTTTTTTTGGACCAAAGAGACGTGAACAGACAGGCGAATGGAGAAGACTACAAAACATTGAGCTACATAATATTTATGGGAAACCAGATGTAATAAGAATATTTATGTCTAGTAGAATGCATTGGGCAGGACATGTGGCACGAATGGGGAATGAAAGAGAGTCATGGGAACTTCTTGTAGGAAAACAAGAGCGAAAACGCCAACAATGTTGATAGGCCAACAATGAGGTGGGAGAATAACATTAACTGTGATATGAGGGAAGCACTTCATACAGAAAATGATTGGACAACAATATGTCAGAATAGGGATTTACGGAGAGTTTATATCCACGCTACGCACGTAGGTGATTTGATTATTTTTATTATATGAACAAATTTAATTTGGCGCAACAAACATATGTCAATAGAAAGCAAACCCCGCATATACAAAACGATAGTTCGACCACTTATCGTATATGGAGCAGAAACTAGGGCTGATACAACAAAAACTAAACAAATAATAAGCACGTGTAAAATTAAGATCTTAAGAACTATTCAGGAGAAAACATTATTTGATAAAATACACAACACAGAAATTAGGAACAAATGTTATATTCAAGACAGAACCAAATTTAATAAAGATAGAAGAAAATATTGGAAGGGTCATATAGAAAGAATGGAAGTCAACCGACTTGCAAAAAAGAGCTATAGAAGATAGACCAATGGACGGGAGAAAAACAAGAGGAAGACCAACCAAAAGATGGATAGATAGTGAATGCACATCCAATACGTATTCCTCCGAGGAGTGATTTTGGAAATAAACAGGATGAAAATCCTACAAATTATGCTTAAGAAGAAGAAGAACAAGAACAAGAAAACAATCTCGTTTGACCCAGTTTTAATTTTGTGTAAACCATGCGAGTATGAAACAAAGTGATTTTTCTTGTCACATTTTTATCACCCCTAATGTAAGAAGTTTTAAATATGGGACATATTGTTTGTTGTTGGTTGAAGGCAATTGTTTGTAAGTTTAGTTGTAATTCAACGAAATGTTCAAAACAAACTTTAGTCATTAGCTAATAAGTTAATGCTTTGTAATGTTTGCATGAAATTCATGCTTCAATCTCCTAATTTGTAAAGCGATGGCAGAATTCGTTATTAAATTTTAGATTGGGTAAAATAAACCATCGCCATGCAATTAGAACTCTGAATTTCATGAAGTCAATGAAAGATTTAACATACCAATTAGCATTGAACAACTATTCTCCAACCATTTCTCAAGTGGAGCTAATTAATCATTAGCTCTATAGATAATGATTTATGTTCTGTAAATAAAAGCAACGTTTTCAAACCAGATACTAAATAATCATTACATTGCAATCATCAGGTAACATGAACTTCCTTGGTACAAACATAATTTATATGACATGATAAGAAAATTAAATGATCGGACGGGACTTGAACCCAGACCTCTGGATTGATACCCCAGGGCGCTACCGGTTACCTACCGAGCAATCCTAGTACAAACATTATATATATATATATATATATATATATATATATATATATATAAAGTAAAGTAAAGTGATCCCACAACAGGCCCGGAGGCCCTTGGGGTAGTAAGAGGTTAAGGCTCCCACATTTTCTAGACAATCGGCACTTTATGTCAGCCGGGTTGTCAGCCCTGCGTGACGGCCGCCTTTAACCCCAGAACAAGCGTCTGGTACCCATTTCCGTTAAAGGCTGAGTCGACCCCAGGGCCATATTGCCGCCAGAGGGTTTGGGTCAGTTTAAAAATCCTGACCCCAACGGGACTTCAACCCTCGACCCTCCGGCTTGTAGCTCAGAGCCTTAACCACTACGCTATGGCGTGCCCCCATATATATATATATATATATCCAGTCGTTTATCAAAACAGCTGCTTCATTATAGGCCTCTAGGCCGAAGAAATGTAGGAAGACCAAAACGTCGTTGCAAGACGACCTGCGCCTGCGGCATGTAGTGCGCCGGGGAGCGGAACGGGCCAACAGGCTCATACCTTGAAGAAGAAGATGATGATTATATATATATATATATATATATATATATATATATCCATCCATAGTAATTCTGCCCGAAGGCAGGTCCTTCATTGCGATCATAGCATTTTCATGCTATGCTTGCAGCTTTACTAGGGAATTGTAGGTGTGGTAGCTTCCCGTTGCTTTCCACACCGGTGAAGGATGTTGATGATATAAGAATGATGATGATTGCCATATGATTTTGGGGACCGTTTGAGCCTTAAAGTTTTCCTGACATTTGCCTTACAGGTGAGGAAAACCCCGATAAAAACCTCACAGAGAAAAACTACCCCAACGGGGATCGAACCCGGGCCCGCTGCGTGACAAGGCAGCACGCTACCTCGAGACAACAGCGGTGGACACACACACACACACACACACACACACACACACACACACACATATACATATATATATATATATATATATATATTATATAAAAAAAAAGCCCATATTATGTTACGACAATGAAGCCTGAACAATTCCCAGTGTAGATGAACAAAGACTAACTGCAGCAGAAATGAAATTTATGAGACATGCTGCAGGTTACTCAAGAACAGACCATAAACGAATTCTGAGATTCTCAAAGAATTACAAACAGAATCAGTCATGGAATGTGTACAAAAATACAGAAACAACTGGAAATCTCACGTAAGAAGAATGAACAAAAAAGCATTCTCATAAATAAAATTCTTGCATATTCCGCTAAAAAAATTAATGCAAATCCTCCTCTTCCGGAACAAGAATACCACGTCAAATCTTAAATTACCAGCCACCAGGCAAGAGATCTTCAAACGTTGGATTGAGACCGTAACAGACCACTAGGTCTATCACATGAAAGGGAGAAGAAGAAGAAGAAGAAGAAGAAGAAGAAAGAAGAATATATATATATATATATATATATATATATATATAAGAAAAATAAATGTATTAGGGTTGATCGATAGCTTAAACGGTAGCGAACTGGGGTATCAATCCAGAGGTACGGGTTCAAGTCCCGTCTGAGCATTTATTTTTTTATCATGTCATATATATGTTTGTACCAAGGAATGATTGCAATGTATAATGATTAAAATAACTATATATAAATATAAAGTCCAACCGCTGTGATCTCGAGGTAGCGTGCTGTCTTGTCACGCAGCGGGCCCGGGTTCGATACCCGGTCAGGGCAGTTTTTCTGGTTGAGGTTTTTATCGGGGGTTTTCCTCACCTGTAAGACAAATGTCAAGAAAACTGTAAGGCCCAAACGGTCCCCAAAATCATATGGCCATCATCATCATCCTTCACCGGTGTGGAAAGTAATGTCAAGCTACCACACCTACAATTCCCTAGCAAAGCTGCAAGCATAGCATGAAAATGCTATGATTGCAGCGAAGGACCTGCCTTCGGGCAGAATTACTATGGATGTTGTATATATATATATATATATATATATATATATATATATATATATATATATACTCTCGGTAAAGCGTCACTGCTATACAGTAAACATATTCTCTTTAATTTGCTTACTTGTTATAGGAGCTACTAGGTGGCAGTGGAGACCGAGTTTCCGCTACATCTCGTAATAAGAGAGAGGGAAAAAAATATATAAGAAAAATAAACGTTTGTACTAGATTTGCTCGGTAGCGTAATCGGTAGCGCACTGTGGTATCAATCCAGAGGTGCGGGTTCAAGCCCCGTCCGAGCATTTATTTTTCTTATGTCATATTACGCTTGCATTGCTCAATGTCAACAATTTAATTATAATATATATATATATATATGTATATAGTACAAGTAAATAAAAAGGACAAAATATAACATAATAAATAAGATAAATTATAATATAGAAAAGGATATTGTACCAGAGACTGAAGGAATCCAACTGAGATGGTATGGTCACATAATGAGAAGAAGGGACACAGAAGCAAACAAAGAGATATTGAATGGATACCTGCTGGAAAAGGAAAACGTGGTAGACCAAAGCCAACATGGATAAAGGGAATTCAAGATAACATGAAGAAGATAAATATGACAGAAGCAGACAAGACCGGGAAGTATGGAAGAAAAAAATTGTATATTTCGGTTGAGGATACCTGTGTAAATAACATATAGGCCCTACAATCCTGAAATAAATAAAAAACATATTTTTTAAATCATTACATTGCAAACATCAGGTAACTTATCTTTCTGCAGTTTTGTACAAATCGATTAAAAGAGGATTGCTCAGTTTTAATGAGCAGCATCTAAATGGCAATTAATCTCTAAACCAAGGATTACCAAATTTCTGCAAGACATTTCGGAAATGAAGTTATTGATAATGCCTCTTTTCACCTTGCAGCTTAATAAATATGATAATGTATTTATTTTTTTTCAATGCCACCACGTTGTCATATCGACGTTCTGATATTCTCTCCTGGCATAGCGTTATTCTAACCAACTTGTGAGGTTTGGGCGCCTGAAAGGCGGAGTTACGCTGCCCCGATGATGTATATTATAGGTTTTGATAATGGTAATGATGCCCCAAGAGAGGCCTCAATCCTAAACTTAATGAATGACCGCTTGGGCCTTAAAGTTTCCTGACATTTGCCTTACAGGAGAGGAAAACCCCCGAAAGAAAAACCATCACCCAGAAAACGTGTTCCGACCGGGGATCGAACCCGGGCCCGCTACGAGACCACAGCGGTGGATAAAATATGATAATGAATTTGCAATATCGCATAACTATGTGACATCTATAGATTCTATTGAATCTCATAATAATAATAATAATAATAATAATAATAATAATATAATAATAATAATAATAATAATTGATATACAGATTTTTAATATATACACATCTTACTGTGCCTAAAGTTTTATTTTTCTTCTCCATTCCTCTCTATCCATCCACTCCATGTCCTCCAGTCATCTTGTTCCCATTCCAGTTCTTAATAATAATAATAATAATAATAATAATAATAATAATAATAATAATAATAATAATAATAATAATAATAATAATAATAATAATAACACATAATATGATCAGTCACTTAATGTATGCCATATGAAACCAGATATAATATAATATTAAAGTATTTAGGGGTGGTTTCATAAATTATTTTAAATATATTTATTGAATTTATAAGATAATCTGGAGTGATTTCATAATACTATATATATATACATATATATACACACACACACACACACACACTAAAATATTATTTTTATTGTAGTTATAATTACAGATGAGGATATCTTCGGGTTTTTACAGCTTCCGTCTTCCCGTGCCAAACCTCCAAAGCCTACGATCTTGGGCATCTTCAATGCTTAGCCTTCTTGTTTGGATTAATGTCTTCATGTTTTCCTTCCATGTTAACTTTGGTCTCCCTCTCTTCTTCTTTCTGGTCGGATGCCATTGATATAATTGCTTTGGCCATCGCTCATCTTCCATTCTTAAAACATGTCCTAACCACTTTAATTCTTTCTCCTGAATTCTTTCAATTATGCTTTCTTCTACTACCATTATATTTTTAATTTCCTTAATTGTGACATGTTCTAATTTTAACTTTCTGGCACTTATGCGTAAATAATCCATTTCTGGAGCTATTCGTCTATTCTTGCAGTACTTATTGATTGTACATACCTCACTTCCATACACTGCAACAGATTGCACCAATTTTACCAATTTGTTTTGTGTCTTTCCAAATATGCTTATCCCACCATATGGAATTTAACTATGATATTATTTTGCTACTCAATTAAATGCTATGTTTTATATTCTCTTTGCCTATACCTTCAATGCTACCCATAATTATTCCCAAATATTTAGTTTGTTTCACTTGCTGTATTTGGATCCCTTCTCTTTCATTGTTATTTATTGCCAGAAAATCTGTTTTTTTTTTCTAAATTTACTGTCTTCGGGCAGAATTACTATGGATGGACTGTGTAAATTTACAAGAGATGTTGTATGGTTAACAATTATATCTTCTTAAATGCAAGTATGTACTATATTTGTTTCCATGGCAAAGTACTTTAGCCTGAGAAGTTAGAAGACAACGAATTACGTCAACATTGATTTGCATATGTTTAAAATTGTGTTGGCGTGGTAAGGAAATACACTAGGGTATGCATTATAGCTCACCATGCTTTCCCACTTGATGTGAAAACTTACAATGTTAACTGCACACTGCTGCAATGCAAACATTACACATAAATAAACATAAATACAATTATATCAAGATAAATGTCAGAAAAACTTTAATGTCCAAACGGTACCCAAACTTTAAATATATTTGAATTGTAATGAAAAGGATTATTCCAGTCCACTTTATCATATTCTTCATGACGAAAAATGTTATAATTACTTCTTTTCTTTTGTAAATAGTGTTTATTCTCAACTTACTTACTTACTTACTTACTCACTGGCACTATCGAACCCGTAGGTTCATGACCGCGCGGACATAAGCTCTCCACACATCCCTATCCTGAGCCAATGCTTTCCAATCATTCCCTGTATAATCTACTTCCCACAAATCATAGTTAATGTTGTTCTCCCACCTCATTCTTGGTCTACCAACTGGGCGTTTTCCTTCTGGCTTTCCTACAAGAAGTTTCCATGCACATCTTTCATTCCCCATACGCGCAACATTTGATAATTTTTATTTTATTTTGTAACCTTGGAACGTATCCACTATATGCACAATCAAATTTCCATTCCATATCCGCGGTTTCGGTATTCGCAGCATTTTTGCGGAACATATCCCCCGCGAATAAGGAGCTTTTACTGTATAGCGTTATGAATTGATTGCATAACTACATGAAAAATAATAATTGACAATATAAATTGTACAAGATATTCAGAAAGGCACAAAATTAATGTCTTTAAGAACGTGAATGGCGTGTTACGCCTTAAGTTGTGTTGTCTCGGAGGAGGCCTTGACATTGAGCTGATCACTCATTCGGGGAGGCTCTCCATGTCCTTGTGTGGTCAAGAAAGTATGTGATTTATAGTTAAAATCCCTCTCCCGACAGGCCGTGTCACTGTATGGCCCAGGTGGCGTGTGGCACGTAAAATTACATATAAAGGGAGATGTTAGACTGTGTTAATGGAATGGATGGAATATAATTACAATATCACATACAGTATCAGTAGAGTGGAATAAACTCCCGAGCGAAAACCTTTACATGGAAGCGTTTGAGACCACATTCAGAAGGTACTGGGTTCATATCCCGATATCAATCAACATGATTGTGGTTGTTTACCTGCTTTTTCTCAGTTGTCGAATTCAAATTAGTCATCATCATCATCATCATCAACACTCCAGGGATTAGGCAATTGCCCGTTCCGACTTCATAATGCATCAGCCCAACGTCTTCTAGGTCTTCCAACATCACGTTTTCCTCTTGCTTGATAATTTCTTGCTAACAATGGATATCTTTCCTTACTCATTCCATCCATGTGATCAATCCATTTCTGTCTGTAATTCGTGACTTTATCCAATAAAGGCTGTACTTTTAATTCTTCTCTTATATCCTCATTTCTTATTCTATCAAGTCTTGTACATCCTTTTACTTGTCTTAGGAACATCATCTCCGCCGTCTGTATTCTATCCTTCTGTTGTTTTCATTGGAGCCCAAGTTTCACATCCATACAATATTGTGGGAACCGCTATAACATTATACATTTTTATCTTGGTTTCTTTTCTAATTTTATTTTTGAATGTTCTCTGTATTGTTCCACACACCGTCTGAAATTTATTTATTTTGGAGTCAATATCTCTTTCCACATTGTATCCAACATCACAGCCCAAATATTTGAAACACGACACCTGTTCTATACTTTTATTTTCTAAAATAATTTTGGATGTCACTGGATCTCTTCCTCTAAAAGCCATGGTCTTCGTTTTCCTTACAGAAATCTTTAGATTGTATAATTTACATATTTCATTTAATGCATGCATTGATTTCTGTAAGTCGTCTTCATTTTTCTGTATTATGATTACTTATTAATTAATTATGTATTCTGTAAATTCACATAAGTGTCAACCTTCGCGGATGACATCGGTAACACTTGACACACTTAAGAAAAAATAATTATTATTAAGCAGGTAACTGAATAAACCATTATTTGTTGGATAACTAATTTTTTATCTTTGAGATAATTAATTGTATTCAATATAATTAGTTAGTAACTTTATTTTTATTTAAATTATTCTACTTTCTACCTTTTATCTTTTATTCGATAAATTTAAATTAATTCAACAAATATTTTATTCATTAGTAATAACTAATAACCATGTAATTATTTACTTTTATTGTATCTTATTTATTTAAGACTAATTATTGTAAATATGACTGACTAGTGGACAAATCCTTAAGACCATAACTTTCTCAGTAAAATAATAATAATAATAATAATAATAATAATAATAATAATAATAATAATAATAATAATAATTATAATAATAATATTTTTTATTATTATTGTACACTCCTGATATTATACAATACTGCCTGTTTCGGTTTCAAAACACGTCTGACCATCGTTTTCTTTGTCTCCCCGAAAGCCTCCTGCTCTTAGGCCCATAGTACAAATTTTTTTGGGACCTTCTCTTGCAGCATTCTACCAATATTCTGTCTCCATTCATTCCTATTGTTTATAAGCTTTTCTTCCAAAGAATTTATTTATAGCTCTTCCCTTATTTTTCCATTTGAGAAATTATCTAAAAGGGTACATTCTTTTATTGTTCTTAAAATTTCATATAGGCACTCTGTATCTTGTTTTTGTCAGCTTTCGTCAACGTCCATGTTTCAAATCCTTAAAAGGAAAGCAGGCACTTCATTGCTTTATAAAACTTCATTCATGTATTATTATTATTATTATTATTATTATTATTATTATTATTATTATTATTATCATTATTATCATTATTATTATCATCATTATTATCATTATTGTTAATTATTATCATTATTATTATTATTATTATCATTATTATTATTATTATTATTAGTGTTATTATTAGTGTTATTATTAGTGTTATTATTAGTGTTATTATTAGTGTTATTATTAGTGTTATTATTAGTGTTATTATTAGTGTTAGTGTTATTTTACTTCTGTTGTTTGAATGATATTCGTACTTTTCTATAAGGTTGAATATTGATGTTTCAGATTTCGTAGAATTCATATAAATTTGAGAGTTGATAAAGAGAACGTGTGTGTGTGTGTGTGTGTGTTTGTGTGTGTGTATATATATATATATATTTTTTTTTTTGTATGTTTAACTACTGTGTTACAACTTGAGATTGAGCCTTCGGATAATATGAGGAGTTCAGAGAAAAAGTGGACCAAGTCCATATTTTACTCTTTTGAGAGAAAAATGAAATTAAGTTAAAGTGATATATTTTCAAAAGAAGAATTAAATTAATTTTTTACAGTGAAAAACAACAAATACATTACTCGGTTACCATTGCTCTGAAGAATTATTGATATTTTGAACCCAAATTCATACAAAATTAGAATTTTCAATTTTCGGACTTGATCCACTTTTGCTCTGAACTCCTCACATATTTTTAGTAATCCCTGAATTGTATTAGGTTCTTGCATTCCACAGTATTAACTCGCGATATTCTATATAATTTGCCAGCTGTTATCAATGCGCTGTCCAGATTCGAGTAAAATTATTTTCAACGCCGAATAAAGTGTTAATTTAGGGCGTATTTGGTTTACTTCAACAATGTTATGAAGGAACGTCTGAAAACAAGAAAAATAAACGCTCCGTTCATAAGAAAAGCAAACTAAAAATTGTGAATTCATCGCACGTAGTTTTATTGAAATGGTCAGCTCACGATCAGGGTAAACAAAAACGGAATAATAAAAGGAACGCCAATGCAATGAGATGTAATACGGAAAAAATCGATTACCATCGAACGGTTTGTTCTTCCTCTGGCCGGGAACACTCCTCTATGTGACATTTCCGAGCTGCAGACATATGTTGATAATTCTTAATCATTTGAACACAGTGGAAAATATAAATCGATTATAATGAAAAATTCAAGCTACATTAATGTTTTTAACCAGTAAGTACGCTTTAGCGTAGTAGTTAAGACAATATGCTACAATGCGGAAGATCGATGGTTCGAGTCTCGAGGTTTAGGATTTTTAAACTGGTCCAAATACTATGGTGATTATAGAATCCTTAAATACATTTATGACTGAAGATCAATATTTTTACAATGAACATGTAATGTTTTATGAAAAATACATACATTAAGAAATATAAACAGAATTAAACCGCTAAGGCTTCTAGCGGCACTGTGGTTCTGGTGTCGACTCAGCCTCTATCTGAAATGAGTACCGGGTGCTTGTTCTGGGGTAAAGGCGGCCCTCACGCAACGCTGACTACCCTGCTGACATCAATGTCGATTGTCTAGAAAAAGTAGGAGCCTTAATCTGCTACTACTCCAAGGGCCTCCTAAGGACTGGAGTGCGATCACTTTACTTTTTTTTACAATATATTTACACAACAATAATGAAATCCGGGGAAATTTCCTAATTAACTAACTCACTTATACTATCGAACCTGGAGGTTCACAGCCCCACGAACATAAGCTCTCGATACATTCCTATCTTCAGACAAGGTTTTTCAATCATCTCCTGTAAAGTTACCTCCCTGAAATCGTGGTCTATATTATTCTCTCACCTCATTTATGGCCTACTCCCATTACGCGTTTCCTGATGATTGTAATTTTAAGGTGAAATATCGCCACTCTTTCGACTCGTACCAAGATAGCTGGATATTAATTCGAGAGTAACGAACAACCTTCTGCTGAGGATGGAACTTGTCCCGAAAGGCCTAAACAATGTTTTAATCATCACAATAGTTGAGTTAACTGCATAAAAGGTACATGATGCTAACATTTTATACTGTAATTGTTTATATACTCTGAATTATACCTCAATGGAATTTTATCATGAAAAGTATCAGTAATAAATTATGCATACTTACAGCCTGAATTTATAGTTCATGTGGTTTAATATCAGGGCATTAGAATGTATTTTTATCTCAGGAAATAGTTATTTTGTTTTAAGTTTTAAATTACTATCTTCAAAAGTATTTAATTAAATGAAAATAAAGTTAAAATTTTATATGATTTTCATATTTATTACAATATAAATTTGTAACAGCTGTTTCAGTACTTTGTACCTTCTTCAGACATGATTGAAAATTAATGAATAACACATTTCATTCATTTATAATCATATCTGAAGAAGGTACAAAGTAACGAAAGAGCTGTTACGAATTTATACTGTAAATTAAATAAATGTGGATTTTCATCAAGTAAACGCCAAATCAATTGATAATCTTCAAAATTAGTGAAAAGTTGAATTATGTACCAAACTTCTCAGCAAAATGTGTTGTCCCTATGAAATGTGACGCTACAATGTAAAAAAAAAAGTAAAGTGATACCACTACAGGCCTCAGGAGGCCTTTGGGGTAGTAGGAGGCTAAGACTCCCAATTTTTCTGGACAATCGGCACTTAATGTCAGCCGGGTTGTCAGCCCTGCATGACGGTCGCCTTTACCCCGAACAAGTGTCCGGTACTCATTTACGTTAGAGGCTTGGTCGCCCCCAGGGCCATGGTGCTGCCAGAGAGTTTGGGTCAGTTTAAAAATCCTGACTCCACCGGGACTCGAACCCTCGACCTTCCGGCTTGTAGCGCAGTGCCTTAACCTCTACGCTACGGCGTACCCCGACGCTACAATGACTTACGTTATCAAAGAGTACTCTTAAATAAAGTACTATATCAACCAAAAGCTACTGCTGTCACGTATAAAACCAATTTCAATCGGCTATTGATCAATTAGTAATTGCGTTTCATGAATTATTAGTATCTATGGATGTGAAACCTGAACATTAACAAAGGCAGATAGTAAACAAATAGAGGCTGCTGAAATGATGTTGAGAGCAATAGCAGGATACGAAAGGACCGATAAAAAGAAAAACGAAGATATAAGAACAGAATTTAATATATTTAATCTCTGTGAAATAATACAATATCAAAATGCTTGCCTTCAGCACGTATTACGAATGAATGAACAGCGCATAACAAGAAGAATGTATAATTATATACTAAAAGGGAGAAGAATGTTGGGAAGACCATTGAAGAGATGGAAGGACCAATTCGACCTATAATGAGATCGGAACAGGCCATTGGGCTTAATCCTTGTTGTTGTTGTTGATGATGATGATGATGATTTATTAGTGTTTTGTCAAATTAAAATACAGTTTTAAAATATAAAAATTATGTTATTCAACATGTTTGATAACAGATTTTTGTGAAAAATGAAGTGTAATTGTATCTGTTCCCTACATTTCCATGTGCACAACTTAACCAATTACACCTGTCCCTAAAATTAGCTTCATTATGCACAGTACCTACTACCTCTCATTGCCATATGCAGCCTCAACTACTGCCCGAATATTAGCAATTTTCACTTAAATGACATAAACACTGTGGTTTACACAAGAGATTAGCGCTTCCCCTCACACCAATATGTGAATTAGCTGTGAATACTATTATGAGATAAGAGTGCACTATTTATAAATTTGATAAGCTTCTTATTTAGGAAGTTTAAAAATACTTTCGACAAGAACATATTTATTATTTTTTTTTAAATTTAGGAATATTCCACAATACAGTGTTTCTCATTCAACCCAAAGTGATTTGTAGTCAGAGGTTCCTGTCTAAAGCATCTTCTTCTCTCAAATTTCTAGTTTTCACACTTCTCTTCACTCCATCCATCCATCGTTCTGTAGGCTGCCCCTTCCACTTATTCCATTAGCTTTCCAATTAAGGATATTTTTTGGTATTCTCTCTTCTTCCATTCTTATGAGGTGTCAATTCGATTTCAAACGTTTTTCCTTTATTTTTGCTAATAGGTTTATTTTTTCAACTTGAATAATTTCCCTTATTGTGCTTTTCTGACCTTATCCCTTCTTTTTGGAATTCTTGTCGATCGCCTCCAAAAATCCATTTCTTCTGGTAACAGCTTGTTGGATTATTTTCAACTTACTCTCCAGGTTTCTGACACAAATAATAAAATACTTTGTAATATAACCTGAAATATAGTTTTCTTAGTTCTTCTTCTTCTTATTATTATTATTATTATATTATTATTAATACATATTAAAATATTATATTATTATTTTTACATTTAAATATCATCATCATCATCATCATCCTGCCAGGTATTAGTCCTACAAGAACTGTTACGGCCTGAGAAAGCGGTTTTCGTGCAATCTTTTCATAGGTCGACCAAGTGACCGTTTCCCATTTGGACAGTGGTTCATTATTGCTTTGGGGATCCTGAATCTAGCCATTCTTGAGACATGTACCTTCCAGTTTAGCTGATATCTGGAGATGTAGTCCAGTATTGGTGACACATTGAGTTCTAGAAGGATTTCTACATTTTTCTTCTTCTTCTTCTTCCTTTCAAGTATTAGGCCAAGGCCTGTTACGATCCTATAGAAAATTTTCCCTTATGGGAAATTCTCATATAAGACTTGAAAGCTTAATAATAGTCCCTTCGATTGGTTGCTGGCCAAAGGAAGGCAAGACCAGTGATGGGGCTGCCATCTTATAGCCTCTGGTCAGGCTTTCTGGAGAAGAAAATAAAATAAAGGAAAGAAGAAATGGAAGAAAGGAAGGACTCCCTAGCCCTCGGATGCCCTAATAGCGTCGGCGTCGAAAAAACAAGAGTTAACCAAGAGAGGTTAGATAGTAAAGTTAAAAGAGTGCAAAACACAAGTAAGTGGAAGAAATGTTTTGCACAGCTTGGGCACCTTGTGGTCGCCATCCACATATCCCCTAGATGAGGACCCCTGAGGGCATTTTTCTTTCGATTCCATTTGGTGTAGCCAGCTGTTCGGCGCATAAATCTCATCTCAGAAGCTGTTAGTCTGCTTTCATCTCTCGTCCTTATAGTCCACGCTTCACTCCCATAACATAGGACTGGTCGAGCCATTATTTGATAAAGACGAGTACGAGTTGATTTTTGCATTAATGAAGGTTTTAAAACTCTATTAATTATTCCCATTGATTTGTTGAATTTCACAATTTTCTCTGATAAATCCAAATTTTCAACAAAAAGAGAGTTTATATCCTAAATAAGTAAACTCTCTCTAAAATTTTGTTATTTAAACAAATTTTGCTTGGTATTGGAGATTTTCCACAAAAGGCCATTATTTAGTTTTATTGGTAAATATTTCCACTGAATATTTCTGTGCTATCTAATTTAAATTATGTACTGACCATTTAAATATTATATATATTAAACACTTAAATATTATATTATTACATATTAAAATTAATTAAACAATATTAATACAACAATGAATTACTGCATTGTGGTGGCGTAGAACATATTTTCTTAATACATTGAGTTATAAATTTTTCGGAAAACAAATTCTTTGGTAATGGTAATCAGACCGATTTCTCCTTTCTCCAGGTATCAGGCTAAGGTCGGTTTGTTAGTATTGTTATCCGTCGTATAACATTTCAATTACGCAGGCAAGGCGGGAACATTGGTCTCGCATTGGTTGGAATGGATTTGCGAGTCACCAATCGCGACTAAAAGACCCGCGTCAACTAACGATATTTCTGTACTGTCAGCTTAGATAGTTTTACCAACATCTACCTCCCATTTCGGGAAATATCCGTGCCCAGAGGCTTCTAGGGTTCGAAGTATCTCGAACTTAAGCCTAGAAACTCCCACACGCCTATATAAATAGGGCGAAGGCAGGATACTATTAGTCCCAAATTGGACGGCGACGAGTAAGTGTAAGAGACATTTTGGTGAACGGATTCATCAGCGACTGTAAAATAACCTGACTGAGATAAACATTAAAAGAAGATTAATAGTGAGTGAACATTGTGATATAAAGTTTACTGGTAATTTGTAGAAATAAATAAAATGTTAAGTGAGATTTTAAACAACACCTGTGTGTTCATTTCAGCCGAAACTACGTAAAGAAAAAATCATCTGTGGCAATATTTTATTTAGCGACACTTTCTAACAACTTAACTAATGATCGTCCTATCCGGTTATGTTTGTTATAATTCATGTAAACCACTGTTGAGATTACCTATGTAAAATGTTTTTGTTGTTTTCCAATTACTTGCAGTTGGGATCCTTTAATCCATTTTGCTTTTTGCCTCCCACTAAAGTCCACTTAGATTGTTGGATTGTTGAAGAGTTCTGGACTTTTTGCACTTTGTAGCATATGTCCCTGATCCATTCTTGAATATGGTTGACAGCACAGAGTGAATTATTCATTTTCGGTTATTTTCCTCCTGTATTGGTGTGCATGTGTAAAATGCTATAATCTTAAAATCCGTACTTGACATTTCAGTCGACCTAATTTAAACATTATATAAAGTTTTTAGACTGATATTTGTTTTAGTTGATGACGATTAAAATGTCAGGTCCAAATTTATAACATTTTAAGATTTGGTATTGCTTAGGCCATTAATGCTCCAATTGAAACCTAGGTTACAATATTCCCCAGAGGCTTCTTATTTCAGGATAGACATTATTTTTGGAGACTTAAATATATGAGACCAAAGCCATGGATTAATTGCTGTCCGGAGAAAGTCATACTCTGGATTTTAGGCACTTAAAAACATCCATCGACCCCCGGCCTGTTAGAATAAAGGAACTTCACAACCACAGACAAGCATGGTAATCACTAATCCAAACAGACCGACTTCCGACACATAAAGGGTATATAAATGTTTGTTCTGGATTCGCCTGGTAGCCTAAGTGGTAGCGCACTGAGATATCAACTCAGAGATCCGGGTTCAAATCCCGTCCAGACATTTATTTTTCTTATCTTGTCATATTAAGCTTGCATTGCTCAATGTCAAAGAGGTTTAATTATAGGCCTAACATCGAAAAAGCGTCACTGCTATAAAGTAAAAATATTCTCTTTAATTTGTTTATTTGTTATAGTAGCTACTAGGTGGCAGTGGAGACCAAGTTCCCGCTACATCTGGTAATGATAGAGAATATGTATAGGAAAAATAAATGTTTGTTCTGGATTCGCCTGGTAGCGTAAATGGTAGCGCACTGAGATATCAACTCAGAGGTCCGGGTACAAATCCCGTCCAGACATTTATTTTTCTTATCTTGTCATATATACATATACAATTGACAATTTTGGAGTTAAGTGTAGATGTTAGCAGTTCAAGCAGATACTATTCTGAGTGGCCAATGGATACAAGTAAAAATCTAGTGGCTGTAAGAAAATTGCTAAGACAGTCATATATGGAGTGTCTGAACTTTCAACATCATTTACTCAAAAGTGACCTTTTGTTACTTATACCTCGTGGATTCTAGGGGTCTCATTTAAGATACAGGACCTGAACCTAAAATAAGATACATACCGTTATTTAAAAAAAAACTACACGTTAGAACAGAGCGAAATACATAACCTAACAGTTACTTTCAAATCAATTTACTTTTATTTCTAGATGCTTAAATTATATTATGTACAACTCTCAAAATAGAGTACTTACAGTTTTCTTCAACAATTACTTGTTGCAAAGCGTGACACAAGGTACATAAGACAACTGACTGTGTTGAATGATGGCAAGATGCGCCATAGGGTGGGCGAGTCTATTCATTACCTGCTAGAGCTCTGTGGGGGTGTACAGTTCAGTTTGCATTTAGCAATGGTTGGTTACTGATCCGAAAGTGAAGCGTGGTACTATTGTAGCAGCAGAGTACAAAATATACCAGAGTTTTAAAATGGAGCCTACTCAAAGTAAACTAAAAGGAAACAATGTGCACAGACAATCACGTGAAGTAGTTGTAAGCATTTGCAACTTCACATTGAGAGAGGCGAGAACACGAGCTCCTATCAAACTGAAATTTATTCAAGGAAGAATAGCGGAGGCAACTGGTTTATCATTAAGTTCTGTACGCAGGACAAGAAATTAATTAGAAGATATCAAATTACGCAGATATGCATAGTTTTCTACACCACATAAAGATAGACAAAGGAAGCCAAGAAAACAGCTTTGGATAAGTTAGATGATTAATTCGTTCGTCTTATAGTAAATGAAGAATATTGGAAGAAGGAATTCAAATAAAGCAAGTGAAACAAACTAAATATTTGGGAATAATTATGGATAACATTGAAGGTATATGCAAAGAGAATATAAAGGATAGAATTGAATTGAGTAGCAAAATAATATCGTCAACTTCCATATGGTGGAATAAGCATATTTGTAAAGACACAAACAAATGTATTGATAAAACATTGATGGAATCTGTTGGAATGTACGGAAGTGAGGTATGGACAATAAATAAGTACTACAATGATAGACTAATAGCTCTAGAAATTGATTATTTACGCAGAAGAGATGATGGTGTGTCATTTTTAATCGCTAGATTGTGCACCAGATTCCTGCATTGAATAGCAAACCTCTCCGCAGTACATATGTTGAGAAGGCATACTGTACTGTTCATAGCAATTTGTCAGTTGGAGTGAGACGTTAAGCTTGACAGTCCCCTTGGTGCTTTTCGACAGGAGTAGGTTACATGCTGACACAGAGCTTTACCTACTTCTTCTCTTCATCATCCCTCATACAACATACTTTACACTTCTCTTCTTATTCTTCTTCCATTGGCTCTACGATCCTGTAAGAACCTTGGCTTCCTTCATAACATTTACCCATTCTTCATTATTATTATTATGTTTCCATCTTTCTAACCTTCAATAGTCTTAAGTCATCCTCAACCTTATCTAACCATCTTAGTTTCTGTCTTCCAATTTTCTTATTCCTTCTGCTTTTCCCTCTAACATCCTTCTTACACCCCTTTCCTTTACACTACACAAACATAAATATAAACTCATCCTACACTCCTCTAAGTACACAAGTCAATCATACATCAACTACGTACAATGGTCTGCCAAAGTGGTATCTAAATTTAAAACATGCACCACTCGCGTGCGGGATCCTACCATCTTTTATAATTACCTTGAGTTTGAAAGTGTTGAGTAACTATATCCACATTCCTTTGCCCGGGCCCATAAAAGCAAAGATCTATCCACCTTTCCTTAGTAAATTATTTAACATACAGTATTGAATGCTAAACAGTATTATAATCGTGGAAGCTAGAAGGAAAAAGGGGATTATTTTGGATTGAGAAAGCTTTGGAATATAAATCAATACCAATCATGACTAGCTACGCAATTAGTAAACATAAGTTAACTAAACTAATGTAACTTTTAATTAGAGTCATAAGTCAGATAAGTGAAATACAAAATAACATAACAACATTTTATCTTCTTGACCATTGAAAGAAAATACATGAATGAAATAATATAAATCGGCCATCAAAAGAAAAAGTCAACAACAATAATAATAAACATACATACATACACACACTCAATCCAGTCCAGCCAAGGGCTAGGGTTCACAGTCCTGGTTGCCCTACCCTGGCTTATGGGACTGATTAAACCAAACAGCTCCCTTGAGATATCGTCGATCTGACCACGACGAAACCAAAGTTGAGAATGACACTGATATTAACTTGCACAGCTTATTTGAGGCCTTCGATAACAAGGGGAAGATGCGCAGTCACACGCGGCGCACAAAGTAGGAATGGGGGGGGGTTCGTGGGAGAGAGGACAACGAAGACAGGAATTTGGCACTGTTCTATAAGATCACTGTAGAGGGAAGACACGATGGCGTAGTTGTTACGTACCGAAAACCTGATTTCGGTACAAACAAACCATATTAACCCCATTATCCTCCTAGAACTGAATGCGATGTATGAAAAGTGCAGTGAGTGGCATTAAAACACAAACAAACACATGCACTGAAGCTAAATGGACAGGTCACAGACATGATAGAAAAGGAAGAATGTGATGCATTGAATCGATATTGTAGTGGGCAAGAGACAGCTTGAAGAGAATACAGTATATTGATCATTTATGTTTGTACCAGGTGGCTAGAGTCTTCCGGTCATCGGACATGCTCATAAGCTGTTAAATACTGTGTTGCATAGCTCCAGGTGTTTGCTACGCGGATTTTGTCACCTCACTTATTTACACACTCGCTGACCACAGGAGATGTTAATACTCTTTGTTATAACAATCGATCCGAACACTTTAAAAATACTAAATATCACCGTGATCGAAAAGCATTCTTGTTGCATCTCTTCCTGTTCTGGTACATTATCCAGCCTGGGATGCTCTCTGCGTATACGATTATTTGGGAATTTTTCTAAAGTCATAAGACAATTTTACATTACATGTATTAATATTGTCAACTTTTACATATCGACGTTGGGCAGTGGAAACTTCTTAAATTCAACAACATTTAAGAGAGAGGAAAGACAGAGAAATTGATGGGACAAAATTTAGCTACCGCTAGATGGTGACACACAACAGAAACGAGTTACGGGTTTTGTACAGACTATAAGCCACTTCAATTTACAATTTGTGTACTTCACATTTAAATACACTTACAAGGAAACCATTGCATGCCGATACCTACTTGAAATTTCACTCAGAGCGTTGTGATGTACCAAGATCGTGTCCGAAAAAAATCTGCCGTTTTCAAGTGCAAGGCACAGAAATCGAAGCCAGAATTCAGCAATGGGAACCCTCTTTGCGAAGCAGATGGACTCCCTGCGAGAGTAAAAACTGTTAACAGTGTGGCGGGACGCGGCATGCGGGAAGGTTGTCAGGGTTACCCATTTCACCAAGTCTCGAGTTGTATTATTTCCCTGTAGCTTAAATGAGAGTTTTGGCGCTGTATTTCAGTGTTTTGCAATTAAAAACGGCACATACTATTTTGGACACTGCCTTGGTATACCACAACACTTCTGAGAAGAAATTTCAGGGTAAGTTTCGACATGCAATGTTTTGACAGTTCCCTTGTTAGTTTATGAAGGTTCGAAATTTACAAGATTTTTATTGCCCAGTGACGATACATGATTATTTTTACACGCTTTATATTAGCTTGAACTGTATCTATGTAACGGAATCTTTGAACACGATTTTCACCCACTTAAAAACATTGGATCGACTTGAAACTTTGTATACTTGTAAAGGATCCATGACAATGCAATAATTTTTCTAAAATCCTGGCCAGAATCATCAGAAAATCAAAATAATAAAAACCGATATAATAGGTTGCGGACTTATCGACTTTTCAGTCAATCCTTGTAAGAGCTCAGTTGGTACAGCGGTGAACTGTAGTGGTATATAATTTCTAGTAATCCATAGGTCGCTGGTTCAAATCCGGCCCGGAGGATTTTTTAGAAGCGTAATAAGCAATTAATTTTTCATGGGATTCCGGTTTATGACAATCAATTAAACTAAAAATTAAAAAAAGGTAAAAAACTGAAACAATACGCTTTATTAGAAAGCCAAACTAAAATAAATAAATAAATAATAGTTTTAAAAAAAACTAAAACAACACTCTTTATTACAAAACCGAAAAAATGATAAATAATTTTAATTTCCAACACGCTTGGGATAAAATTAAAGTGATCAACAAAAAATCATCTCCAACACATCTAGAATAAAACTAGAGTTATCTACAAAAACAAGTAATTTTACCATCAAAAGCATGGGGTGTTTTTTATGTTTTTTTATGTTTTCTTCTTAGAGACTTTACTTTTACCAATATCTGTTTATTATCAAATATATTAATTTATATAGAGCACCTCACGCTTTTGATGGTAAAATTATTTGTTTTTGTAGGTAACTCTAGGTTTATTCTAGATGTGTTGGAGATGATTTTTTTTGTTGACCACTTTAATTTTATCCCAAGCGTGTTGGAAATTAAAATCATTTTTCATTTTTTAGCTCGGTTTTCTAATAAAGCGTGCTGTTTTAGTTTTTTAAAACTATTATTTTTTTTTAAATTTTTTAGTTTGGTTTTCTAATAAAGCGTGTTGTTTTAGTTCTTTTAAACTATTATTTATTAATTGTTGTTTCAGTTATCTGATTGTAACGTCTCAATTTTTTATTTGGTGATTTGCTCACCATTTTCCTTCCTAGTATAATCTAATAATTATATCATCATCCTTATTGTACTCATCGCCAGCATCATATCTATGTTTCTGTCTTACATAGATTCATCCTCGCGATGTGTTGGAATTACACCCTTCTTGAAATGTTAGTATAATTTACCTCCCTCAGATCATGGTTAATGTTATTCTCATCCTTATTAATGGCCTACTTATTAGGAATTTTCCCCCTTGTTTTCCTAAAAGAAATTTCCATGCTCATCTTTCTTTCCCTATTTCTGCCACAGGTTCTACCCTTGGGTACCCTGCCACATGCCCACATGCCCTTGGGTGTAAGTGTTTTAAATATAATTACACAGATCTACAAAAAGAATTGTTGCCCTGCTGGATATCTCTGCGAATTTCTACGTAGTTTAGGAATATATTCATGAAAGTGCTGAATGTGCTCTAAAAAATTATAGATGTAAATCTTATAAAAGGCGTTTCGCTGAACTATAACATGGGTTTTCGACATTTTGCTTTTTATTTACGTCGGTGTAAACTAATTTTTCAAAAAAACAATTGACATTATAAATATATGTTTATTTTATATTTTCCGATTTTTGTCGTGTAAAATGAAAATAACGATTTAAAAACCAGAGCAAATCTTACAAAATCATTGATAGTTTCGTGAATTGTGAGCATAAATATATCCGTAATTAATCTTATATCAAGGGCAACAAACCACTGTTGACCAGTGTTATTTTCCTTGTATTTATTATAGAACGAATCATAATTGTCGATAATTGCCACAGTAATATTAATTTCATATACAATTGACTTTAATGGGTTTATTGAATTAATTGTAGTCTTTAATACTTAATATATTTTGTTTTCTATAAAGATCATACAGCTCTCTCTCTCTCTCTCTCTCTCTCTTCTCTCTCTCTCTCTCTCTCTCTCTCTCTCTCTCTCTCTCTCTCTCTCTCTCTCTCTCTCTCATAGTTTTCTCCATTCACCTGTCTGTTAGTCTCTCTTTGGTTCAAAAGTACGTGAAAAGTTCTCAGTTAAGTTGGGAATAGATGGAAGTCAAATTGCTATCAAATTTTCATCATCATCATCATCACCATCATCATCACCATCATCATCACCATCATAAACAACAACAAGGATTAAGCCCAATGGCCTGTTCCGATCTCATTATAGGTCGAATTGGTCCTTCCATCTCTTCAATGGTCTTCCCAACAATCTTCTCCCTTTTGGTTTACAATTATACATTCTATGCTGGAAAATTATGTTAGTCTTCCCATTAGGCTACCATTAACTACCTGCAGGTTCATGGCCGCGCGGACATAAACTCTATCCTGAGCCAATGTTTTCCAAGCATCCCTGTATAATCTATATCCTTCAAATCACAGTTAATGTTATTCTCCCACCTCATTCTTGGTCTACCAACTGGGCGTTTTCCCTCTGGTTTTCCTACAAGAAGCTTCCATGCACGTCTTTCATTCCTCATTCGTGGCACATGTCCTACCCATCGCAGTCTACGAGACTTAATTATTCTCATTATATCTGGTTTCCTATAAAGATCATGCAGTGCACTGTTACGCAATCTTCTCCATTCACCTGTCTGATGATCTCTCTTTGGTCCAAAAATATTCCTAAGAACTTTATACTCAAATACTCGTAAACTGGTAGAATAATAGTTTTATATATTTTCTGGTAGAATAATAGTTTTATATATTTTCAATTTATCGTTTTTTTGAAAGGACAATAATCACAAACAGGAATGAGACGCAAAAAGAAATTAAACATAGGCTCAAATCTGGAAATACGTGTTATTATGCATTGCAGAGACTCCTGACGTCCCATTAAAATTACTGTATAAATTATTAATATTGCCTGTACTTATATTAAAATCGCAGTTTGCAATAATTAAATGTATTATGAACGAACTATTAATTGTTGCTGGTTGAGCGGGAAAAAGCCTTACGGAATAACTCGGATACAATAAATACATATTATTATTATTATTATTATTATTATTATTATTATTATAACAAATAAGTACATTTTGGCAACGGAAATGGATTTTATACGAAGGGCAGCAAGAATTTAAAGAAGAGAAAACATTAGGAACTCAGTTTTAAGGGAGAAAATGAAGATTGAAGACACTATTTTAGATTATATTAAAACTCAGCAATTAAGATGGTACGGACATGTCCAGCGAATGGAAGAGGATCGACTACCAAAATCTGTTTTGGAATGGAAACCTGAGGGAAGACGAGGCAGAGGAAGACCTAAAACCTGCTGGAGTCAGGGAATGTGTTTATACATGAAGGAGAAGCATCTACAACCAGGAGATTGGATGGACCGACAAAATTGGCTATTAGGAATCGGATGATGTCAAAGATATTAATCAACCGATGATCTACCTATCTATCTATCTATCTATCTATCTACCTATCTATTATTATTGTTATTATTATCTTCATCATCATCATCATCATTAACATTATCATTGTCCATGACACAGCAGCTCAGAAGAACTAAGGATACTAGCACGTAGCTGGGAAAAGAATATAATTAAAAGTGCCTTTAGCCTAATGGTGTAATTACTCTGACTAAACAATGAATTTGTTTCAATCCGTCATTTCATATGATGTCATTAATGAAATAAAGTTAATACGAAGAATAACATTGTAGCTAACTTTCACTAAAGAGTTGATTTTCTTGATACTGTACTGAAATTCGCCTTGCTAACAGAATCCTAATTGCTCCCTTGCTGCACAATAGCTACAGTTTTTTTTATTGTTGAGAGCGCTTCGGAATTGTAACTGATGCACCATTTAAAACGGTCAATATTAGGCCAGTGCTTGGCTAAGCGAACTTCCCCATGAGACCAATATTTCCGCACAGTACAAACGCCCACATATAATAATTATAACCCTCTGAACAATCCGACCGAATCAGATAAAGTAGAAACTTTCTACCACACAAAATATACGAAATACTATTTAGCTTTTGCATGGTTTTCAACCAAATTTTGTAAAATGAACAAAAGAAAAGTGTTGCGTATACATGACTTAATAAATCTATAGAAGGTATTCTATAACCGGATCTCAATTCACAATTATATTCCGCCATTTATAAATGTAAAAAATAAAGCGCAGTTAATATTTTTTCTTATTTACTCCTCGTTCATATGAAATAAATATTGGTCGATTCTTGTATTTTCTTTTTATATTTAGTTGATATATATGGCGTACTTGTAACCCACTTTTGAGGTTGGGGCGTCTGGAAACCCGGGTTACGTTGCCCTGATGATATTATGGGTGATGATGATAGTGGTGCGCCAGGAGAGTCCCTAATCCTAAGCTTAATCTAAGATGAATATGAATGATGATGATTGCGATGGCCATATGATGTTCGGGGACCGTTTGGGTCTTAAAGTTTCTTGACACTTGTCTTACAGGCGAGGAAAAACCCCGATAAAAACCACACCCAGGAAACTGTCCCGACAGGGGATCGAATCCGGGCCCACTGCGTGACAAGGCAGCACGCTACCTCGAGACCACAGCGGTAGACTGTAAAATGCAATAAACTGTCTTGGATAATTTACATTATATTACATTTTACAGTCCACCGTTGTGGTCTCGAGGTAGCGTGCTGCCTTATCACGCAGCGGGCCCGAGTTCGATCCCCGGTTGGGTCGGTTTCCTGGGTGTGTTTTTAATCGGTGTTTTTCCTCACCTTTAAGACAAATGCCAGGAGACTTTAAGGCCCAAACGGTCCCCGAAATGATATGGCCATCGCAATCATCATCATTCATATTCATCTTAGATTAAGCTTTGGATTAGGGACTCTCCTGGCGCACCATTATCATCAACACGTAACCCTGCCTTCCAGGCACCCTAATCTCAGAAGTGGGTTACAATTACGCCATTTCCAACACCAGAAATGTCCAAAAAAGGACAAAATTGCATTTTACAAGTTGGGTTCTATAATCCACTCTGTCATTAAACTCATTATTGCAAGATAAGTATAGACCCTTTAATTGAAAATAAATTTATCTCTAACGACATTATCGAGAGTGTTATATTATATGGATCAGAGAAATTGACATTTAAAGGATCCAAGCTAACAAGTTATTAGCAACAGAGATGGATTACCGGATATAATCGCGGAAGTCCAGATTAGAAAAAAATAGAAACGTTGAAATTAGGAATATTATGTGAGTTAAAAAGAAATGTATTATAGAAAACTGAAGAAAGACTGTTAGGATGGTATAGACATTTCAAGAAGGTGAAATCTGATAGAATCCCTAAGTAGATCTTGGAGAGGAGAATACATGGGAAAAGAAGAAAGGGAAGACCTAAAGAAGATTGGATGGAGTGAGTAGAAGTATGAGCGAACTGGGGTTTACAGATGAGGATGTTCAGAACCACAGCAAATGGAGAAGGCTAATTTCTTGAGATGACGGAAAACCATTGTATTGTTAACACATTCCTAAAAAAAATATTACGAAAAATACATCTGTAAGTTTGGGTACGGCGCAAAAAGTGGACATCCGAATTTCGAGATGATTTTGGTTTTACAATGAAGCTTAGGATCGTCGAAGATGAAAACATGTAAAATAATTGCGGATCATCCAGAAAAAAAGCTGGAAAATAACAATTTATAAAGCACTATTCCCTATATTACCTGAAAGAAGTGGTTGTCATTGTGGTCGTGACGTCAGATTCGACATTTAGATGTTAGTCCTGGGTGAAAACAATAGAGATGCGAAAATAGAATACATATTTTATTGCAATAAAAGTTCACTGTTGTATTTCGATAAAACATAGCAGAGTTTGAAGTTTAATAAAAAATCGCATCATCAAATACAGTTTCTTAAGAAAAAATGGTTTAACTGAATCGATTATCGACAATTATTGATACGTATTTCTCGAAAATGAACAACGACAAATTAACCCTTACAAAATATTCAATATATAGATGTCACTTATTTATAACATAATCTTGGAAATTTATTAGAATATATGTAAAATAACCCAAAAGCCAACCTAACTTATTTCATTTACTCTAATCAGTGAAAGTAATAAATAGAATGTCATAAAGGTTTCACCAACAGAGGTAAGTGTATTACGCCAGTTTTCCCCATATATAATACACAGCTTAAACTGGCGTAATACAGTTACCTCTGTTGGTGAAACCGACCCTTAGACAATATTAAATTACAGGTATGTAAATAAATTATACTCTATGTATAAGAAGTTATATAGTATCCTGCTGGAGTTCGGAATTCCTAAAAAGTTAGTTAGACTTATACGAATGTGTCTAAATGGCTCAAAGAGTAGGGTGCGTGTAGACAAACAGTTTTCGGACACTTTTGAAATCCAGAATGGGTTGAAGCAAGGAGATGCACTATCTCCTCTACTATTTAATTTTGTACTAAAGCATGCCATTAAATCTTTAGAGAATGAGGAAGGCTTACAACTCAATGGTATTAATAAGCTGTTAGTTTATGCTGATGATGTAGTATTGTTGGCCGATAGCGAGGAGATACTAAAGGACAACACGCACACACTATTGAGTAACACTAAGAAATTAGGACTGGAGTAAATATCAGTAAAACTAAATATATGGTCACACGTAGAAATTCATTATATAATGGAAATGTACAGCTAATGACAAATGAGGGAATTTTTGAGGAAGTGGCTGAATTCAAATACCTAGGAACAATAATCACAAATAGGAATGAGATGCACAAAGAAATTAAAGATAGGCTCAATTCTGGAAATGCGTGCTATTATGTATTGCAGAGACTCTTGATGTCCCAACTCATTTCAAAAAACGTTAAAGTGAACATATATAAAACTATCATTCTACCAGTTATATTATATGGGTGCGAAACATAGACTCACGCCGTAGCGTAGTGGTTAAGGCACTGAGCTACAAGCCGGAGGGTCGAGGGTTCAAGTCCCGTTGGGGTCAGGATTTTTAAACTGACCCAAACCCTCTGGCGGCACTATGGCCCTGGGGTCGACTCATCCTCTAACCGAATTGAGTACCAGACGCTTGTTCTGGGGGTAAAGGCGGCCGTCACGCAAGGCTGACAACCCGGCTGACATAAAGTGCCGATTGTCTAGAAAAAGTGGGAGCCTTAACCTCCTACTACCCCAAGGGTCTCCGGACCTGTTGTGGGATCACTTTACTTTACTTTTGCGAAACATAGACTCTTACTTTAAGGGAGGAAAGGAGATTACAAGTATTTGAGAATAAAGTACTTAGGAAAATTTTTGGACCAAAGAGAGAGGAACAGACAGGTGAATGGAGAAGACTACATAACAATGAACTACATGGTCTTTATAGGAAGCCAGATATAATAAGAACAGTTAAGTCTCATAGACTGCGATGGGCAGGACATGTTGCACGTATGGGGGATGAAAGGCTTGCATGGAAACTTCTTGTAGGAAAGCCAGAGGGAAAACGCCTAGTTGGTAGACCAAGAATGAGGTGGGAGAATAACATTAACTATGATTTGAGGGAAGTAGATTATACAGGGAATGATTGGAAAGCATTAGCTCAGGATAGGGATGTATGGAGAGCTTATGTCCATGCGGCCATGAACCTACGGGTTCGATAGTGCCAGTGAGTAAGTAAGTATATGTATAAGGAACTAAAAGCTAATCTAACCTAATCATGTGTAAGAATCAATTACTGTAACCTAGTTTCTTTAATGATGTCCGCAGATTTTCTTTGTGTTTTCATCTATGGTGATCTTAAGCTTCATTTTAGTACCTAATTTATATAGAAATGTGAATATCTCATAGGCCTATACTAAACTAGTGAAATGTGTATTTTTGTAGTTCTTATAAAATGTTATTTTACTGCTTTGTTTCTGGATGGTCTGCAATTTTGTTTTGTGCTTTCATGTTTAGTGGTCCTAAGCTTCATTTTAAAACCAAAATTATCTCGAAATTCGGATGTCCACTTTTACGCCGTAACCATACGTTTTTCCACGTCCTCAAGTAGTTGGCGAAGACAACAGGAAGCTACGTCATAGAGCACATTTTGTGACATTTGCACTTTAACAATTTGTACATACTTGAATTTCGACTAGGAGTGTCATCATTTAAACAAATAAAATTTAATTTGACATCAAAGAAAGTTATTCAAATGAATATCGGTTTATTTAGATGTAAATTAAACATCCCGATGAGAGCACTGCATATTAAGCATGAACAATTATATTATACACGAGGGTAAATTCAGTGCAGTGTTGAGAACAAAGGACATACAACATAATCAACTATAACAATAAAAGGCAATAACGCCCACCGCATTTGTGGTAGCAACTTATTTTCGGAAAACCGCACTATTTGATTTTAGTGACTTTTATCCTTATTTTCTGAAACTGTTCATTCAACCGGAATGTTTTAATTTCAACAAAAATCATTACAGAGTTTTGTAAATGAAATAAAGTTTCTCCAATTATATTTGCCTCTAACTAACTAACTAACCAAATAACTAACTCACTGGTATTATCTAACCTGCAAGATCATGTTGCATGGACATAATCTATCCATGCATCCCTACGCTAAGCTAATGTTTTCCAATCATCCTTGTATATTCTACTTCCCTCAAGTCATGATTAATGTTATCCCCCCACTTCATCCTTGATTTGCCAACTGCTCGTTTTCCCTCTGGTTTTCCTACAAGACGCTTTCATATTTGCTCCTATACAACGGATTTATACAAAGCCGTAGCGTAGTGGTTAAGGCACTGAGCTAGCCGGAAGGTCGAGGGTTCAAGTCCCGGTGGGGTCAGGATTTTTAAACTGACCCAAACCTTCTGGCGGCACTATGGCCCTGGGGTCGACTCAGCCTCTAACGGAAATGAGTACCAGACGCTTGTTCTGGGGGTAAACGCGGCCGTCACGCAGGGCTGACAACCCGGCTGACATCAAGTGCCGATTGTCCATAAATAGTGGGAGCCTTAACCCCCTACTGCCCCAAGGGCCTCCTGAGGCCTGTAGTGGGATTACTTTACTTTACTTTACTTTAACAATATTTTTAAAAAAGTCAATATTAATAAAATTCCGTTGAAGTGAATTGTCATAAAGTAAAATATTAAAATAAATACATAACTTTCAAGGCGCTGTCCTCCTCAACTACATTATTGATTTTTAAACAGTAGGCCTTTCAGAAACCGGCTTTCATATTTAGCAGATGTGTGTATGTATTTCCTAATGACTCCGAGCATGTGTCAACTTAGATATTAATAGGGCAAAGTCAGGATTGTAGCCTCTCTTGGAGGCCTTGAGCCCAGCCCAAATGAATGGTGGTATGAGTCATGAATGAATGCTTGACGTGTGTCAAACCAAGGACACCATAACAGACTAGATACCATCGTAGAGTAGATTTCATCTCATACATTCAATAAAGTAAGGATGGCTAATACAATGAACCAAAAATAAGGTGCAATGTTAGAATCTTAAAACCGTAACCTATTTTTACACGCTTTATATTAGCTTGACCTGTATCTGTCCATCTACCTATGTAACGGAATCTTCGAACACGATTTTTACCCACTTAGAAACATTGGATTGACTTGAAACTTTGTACACTTGTAAAGGACCAATGACAATTCAATAATTTCATAATTTGTTTTCTAAAATCCTGGCCAGAATCACCAGAAAATAAAATCCGGTATAATAGGTTACGGACTTATCGACTTTTTAGTCAATAGTTGTAAGAGCTCAGCTGATAGAGCGGTGGACTGTAGTTTTATATAATTTCAGTAATTCATAGGTCGCTGGCTCAAATCCGGCCCGGAGGATTTTTTTAGAAGCAATCACATTTTCATGGGATTCCGTTTTATAGCAATCAATTAAACTAAAAGTTAAAAAAAATAATAATAGTTTACAAAACTAAAACAACACGCTTTATTAGAAAACCAAATTAAGAAATAAAAAAATAAATAATAGTTTAAAAAAAGTAAAACAACACGCTTTATTAAAAACCGAACTAAAAAATTAAAAATAAAGTGGTCAACAAAAAAAAATCATCTCCAACACATCTAGAATAAAACTAAAGTTATCTACAAAAAAATTACCATCAAAAGCGTGGGGTGCTTTTATGTTTTTTACGTTTTCTTCTTAGAGACTTTAATTTTACCAATATCTGTTTATAATCAAATATATTAATTGATAAAGAGCACCCCACGATTTTGATGGTAAAATTATTTTTTTTGTAGATAACTTTAGTTTTGTTCTAGATGTGTTGGAGATGATTTTTTTGTTGATCACTTTAATTTTATCCCAAGCGTGTTGGAAATTAAAATTATTTTTCATTTTTTAGTTCGGTTTGCCAATAAAACGTGTCGTTTTACTTTTTTGAAACTATTATTTATTAGCAATCTAATCAAACTTTCAGAATAGAATTTACAAAATAATTAAAAAAAACAATCTCAAAACTGATTTATAAATGTCTCTTTTTCATGAGTAGGCCTATCTACCAACAATAATATAATAATTATAATTGTATATCGCTGCTTTGCTTTGACGTCACAACTTAAAAAAATCTCTGTTTTGTATTGGATGTATAGTAGAGTTTTACCATAGAGACACAAACATATAAATCTACAAAAACAATTCTATGGAATAAAGTCATTATTTTAATAATGGTAGTACATGTAAAATGCTTGCAGGCTTCCCCTATTAAAAATTAGCATAATTTCTCTTGTGCCACAATCAAAGCAAATCAACGATATATTATGCTTATGATCTTGTGTAAACATTTTGTGTATTTATTATTTTTCGCTGGTTGGGTGGAAGAGAAAGTCTTATAGCCTTAAACCTGCCTGTTAAAATAAATTATTATTATTATTATTATTATTATTATTATTATTATTATTATTATTATCGTTATTATTATTATCTCATGTTTTATGGTGGAAGAAGCTACTCTATTTTTCCGAAAAATCTATTATTTTTTTAAAATTTTTTAAATTTATGTATGTATGTATGTGTGCATGTATGTATGTATGTGTGCATGTATGTATGTATGTGTGCATGTATGTATGCATGTATGCATGTATGTATGCATGTATGCATGTATGCATGTATGCATGTATGTATGTATGTATGTATGCATGCATTGTATGCATGTATGCATGTATGCATGTGTGCATGTGTGCATGTGTGCATGTGTGCATGTGTGCATGTGTGCATGTGTGCATGTGTGCATGTGTGCATGTGTGTATGTGTGTATGTGTGCATGCGTGCATGCGTGCATGCGTGCGTGCGTGCGTGCGTGCGTGCGTGCGTGCGTGCGTGCGTGCGTGCGTGCGTGTATGCATGTATGCATGTATGCATGTATGCATGTATGCATGTATGCATGTATGCATGTATGCATGTATGCATGTATGCATTCCCTTGGATCCCGATGTGGGCCTTCACCCATTTGAAGTTTATTATCCAGTTGTCCCGCTGCATAGATGATACTTGTCGTCTGATTTCTTCAATCAAGTATGAATGAATTTTGTGATTTCTTAGTGAGTCTAATGTGATGTGACTGTCTGTATGCACGGTCGCTGTTCTCCCTTCCCGCTCCATGTGTTCCAAGGATTGCAGAGCTTTTAGTATTGCTAGCTGTTCGGCTTGGTTGTTGGTGCATTTTTCATTTAGTTTGTATTTACATGTTTTTATTAGAGTTTTGTCTTTATATATAGCCACCCCTGATCCTACTCCCTCATTGCTCTTGCTTCCGTCTGTATATATCTGAATTGTGCTGTCGGTGTATTCATTTTCTGTGATTACTTTAATTGTTAATGCAGGGTGTGGCCAATATTTCGGTTCCATATTGTTGTCGACGAGATATTTTTCTACTCCGATCTTCCTTGTATATTGATAGAGTATTCCAGCCTCTTCAATTTTGATTGTTATTGGTATTTGTGCTGTTATTACACAGAGTGCTTCATTTGATACGGTTCTATAAGATTTTGCTATCCTTAGTAGTACAAGTCTTTGCACTCTGATCAGTTTGTTTCTATAAAATGCTTTTTCTAACACTCTTTGCCAAACCGGGGAACCATACAGTAGGAGAGGTAAAATTCCGCCTATGTACACAGTTTTCAGTGCCTCACTTCTTAGGCCCCATGTTAATCTTGCCGATTTTGCGAGTGTGAATATTAGTTTTGTGCATCTATTAGCTATGTAGTTGATATGTTCTCTGAATGAAAGTTTACTGTCGAACATAATGCCTAAATATTTCATACAACTTACTTGTTCTAACTTGTTATTGTTCAAATATACATCCACGTGTTGATTTTCTCTTCTTTTCCTTCTCGACATTAACATGACTTTCGATTTGTTTTCGTTGAATGTTAATTTATTTTCTTTCGCCCATTTTGCAATTTTGTGTAATTCCATATTTGAATAATTTTCTATTTCTCGTATGGATTCTCCCTTTATTAATAGTAGGAGGTCATCTGCGAAGGCTATTGCTTTTGTTTGTTTCTTGAAGTCTAAGTTAAGTAATGAATTATATAGTATGTTCCACAATCCTGGGCCACAACAAGAGCCCTGTGGGCAGCCTTTAGTGATTTTCGTCTCCCAAGTTTTCATTGTTTATTGATATACTTGCACTTCTCTGTCTGAAATAATCTTGCGTTAGTTCGTAAAGGTTTTTTGGGCATTCTAGATATTTTAGATTTTTAAGGATTCCTGGCCACCATGCTGCATCGAACGCGCCCCTTATGTCCATACTGATCATAATTACAACATTATAACATAATTATGTATGTATGTATGTATGTATGTATGTATGTATGTATGTATGTATGTATGTATGTATGTATGTATGTATGTATGTATGTATGTATGTATGTATGTATGTATGTATGTATGTATGTATGTATGTATGTATGTATGTATGTAATGTAGGTATGTATGTATGTATGTATGTATGTATGTATGTATGTATGTATGTATGTATGTATGTATGTATGTATGTATGTATGTATGTATGTATGTATGTATGTATTGTATGTATGTATGTATGTATGTATGTATGTATTGTATGTATGTATGTATGTATGTATGGATGTATGTATGTATGTATGTGTATGTATGTATGTATGTATGTATGTATGTATGTATGTATGTATGTATGTATGTATGTATGTATGTATGTATGTATGTATGTATGTATGTATGTATGTATGTATGTATGTATGTATGTATGTATGATGTATGTATGGTATGTATGTCTGTATGTATGTATGTATGTATGTATGTATGTCTGTATGTCTGTATGTATGTCTGTATGTCTGTACTGTCTGTCCTGTATGTCTGTCCGTCTTCTGTCTGTATTAATGTCCTGTATGTCACTGTATGTATGTACTGTCTGTCTTCGTCTGTATGTCTGTCTGTCTGTCTGTATGTATGTATGTATGTTGTATGTATGTATGTATGTATGTTGTATGTATGTATGTATGTATGTATGTATGTATGTATGTATGTATGTATGTATGTATGTATGTAGTATGTATGTATGTAGTATGTATGTATGTATGTCTGTATGTATGTATGTATGTATGTATGTATGTATGTATGTATGTATGTATGTATGTATGTATGTATGTATGTATGTAGTATGTATGTATGTATGTATGTATGTATGTATGTATGTATGTATGTATGTATGTATGTTGTATGTATGTATGTATGTATGTATGTATGTATGTATGTTATGTATGTATGTATGTATGTATGTATGTAGGATGTATGTATGTATGTATGTATGTATGTATTTATTATTTAACTGATGGAGTTAAGGCCGTAAGGTCTTCTCTTCCACTTCACCAGGGTTAAATTATACATACAATAAGAATTATGAAAATGATACATAATAGATAATTATAGACTACATAATATAAAGTTGACAAGGGAAAGAAAGAAAATAATAATAATAATAATATAATAATAATAATAATAATAATAATAATAATAATAATATATAATAATTCAGGAAAATGGAATTGAAACTAAAGCCAATAAAAGTAGATGCCAAAAAATGGAAACAGCATTTCGGCTTACTCATAACACTTATAATAAAAAATGCATATCTTTACATACAAAATTACGACACTATAACACTGTAATTAAACCAGAGTGCCTCTATGGAGCAGAAACAATAATTTTGAACAGAAAAAAGATATCGAAAATGTAGTGAAAAAATAATTCAAAATTATAAGAAAAGTTTTAGGTCCACAAGTCATAGGTGAAGCATTTAGACTCAGAAGTAAAAAGGAAACAAACATATATACAGACATTCATAGTGATATTAGAAAACGAAGGTTAACATTTTATGGCCATATTAAACGAATGAACTCAAATAGGCTTACAAAGCAGATAATGGAATTCTACGAAAACAGAAGAAAAGCTCCAGTGGATACTATGAAGTGGATTGATGAAGTCAAAAAGGACTTAAAATTGGCAGGAATTACTAAAGAAGATATCCCAAACAGAGATATATTTAGAATTAAGGTGAATAAGTGGCAAGTTGACCAAGAGGACAAACCGAAGAAAAAAACTGGAACAACTTGGACAGATGATAGAAAACAAGCTCATAGCAAAAGAATGAAATAAATTTGGGCTCAAAGGAAACGCCTCTAAGTACTTTGCGTAGTCCTACATGGGCTCATCCGCAATAAAAAAAAAATAACAAAAATAATAACCTATAATTATATTACGTAAATGACTTGGTAAAGAAAGTTTAAAATATAAAAGAATAATAAAAGTATACATGTAACACGGTTATATATTATATTGTGTAAGGAAATATGAAGTAAGTTTATTTTAAAACTGTTTTTGAGTCAGGCAATCCTTGATATACGAGGGGAGGGAATTCCAGAGTCGTGTGTGTGGCTGAAACAAGGAAGGATGAGGGTTAGTGAGATGTTCGATGTAGAGGAACAGCCAGAGTTACATTTTATCTCGATCGTGTATTCAAGTTATGGTGGGAGGATAGCGAATGAAAGCGAGTAGAAATATAAAAGGGTGATGAAGTGGACAAAGTGTTGTATAAGAAGCAGAGGCAATGTATCTTTCGCCTGTCTTCTAATCGGAGCCAAGACAACATTTCAAATACTGGAGTAATGTCTGATTTACGTAGGTTGCATATATAAAGGTACGTACACACTTGCGCGCCGCGCGGCGCGCGCGCACCATGTTCGTCAGATTTGGACGGGGTTTTAAGGTGCGCGCGAACGATCCACTCATTGTCGGTTTTTTCCACAAACACTTTGATGGTTCGCTGTTTAGATTTGGACGGGTACCTGAAAGGTTCGTTGTTTTCGGTGCGCACCTATTATTTGAGTATGGAGTGGTCAGAGGAAAACATGTTAAAACTTATTGATATTTATAGAAGCAAGCAATTATTGTAGGATCCTCAACATAAGGATCATTTTTAAAAATTATTGAAAGGAGATGCCTGTTTTTTTCAATGTGTTTTTTTTTCGTGTGTACTGTAATTGTATGAATAAATTAGAATTATTTAGAAAACATTATTTATTTAAGACGTTCATTTCATAATATTATGCATGAAGTATCACAAAACAATACAATATATAAACACATTTATTACTAATTATTTATTTATTTCTTCAAAGACTCCAAAGTGCAAGATTGCTCATGTTAAGGGGCAATATACAAAAAATAATGGCTATAAAACAATTAACAATAAAAACAAGAAAACAAATTCAGGCATAAGTTTAAATAATACAAACTACTATAGAAGCACAATATAGGCTATATAAACATATAAATACAATATTTAAACAGGATAATATTAATAATAATAAAATTAACTAAGAAAGCAATGAGAAAAAATATTTTTTAATACAATTATAAAAATGTTTAACATTCGTGAAATGTTGATATTCAATAGGTAAGTTATTGTAATGGTTGATTAATGCATAACGAATCCCTTTTATACCTTTTTTTTGAGAAACTAGTATCTTTGTGCAATAAAGTACAACCTCTAGTATAATAATCATGTACATCTTTATTAAAAATTAAGGCCATGTTATGGTGAGATAGATTCTTAATAATTTTAAACATATATATACAAATCATATATTTTTTTAAATTCCTTTAATGCTATAATATTTGAAAAAGTATAAATAAAGTTATAAGATGTAATAAGTAATAAGCGTGACCAGACGTCCCGATTTTGGCGGGACAGTCCCGATTTTTAACAATTTGTCCCGCGTCCCGCGGCATTTAAAAAAAAAAGTCCCTATTTTTGGGAAAGAATGCAGGACAAGCGGGAGAACGGAAAGGGAATAGACATGGTTGGGTTACACCTGCTCTGCAAAATGTCTACTGAAGGTTTGTGGGTTTCCTATGGATCGCAGGAGGTTCGTTGAAATTAATAATTTCGACGAACATAACACGCGCCGCGCGCGCGCCGTTCGTGTTCGCGGCGCGCATATGTGTACGTACCTTTACGTGCACAAGTGACAGACCTTAAAGAGATTTGGATTATCAGTCATCCGCATGTGTCAATCACAGAGAAGGACGATAATGCAGCCAGTACAAAGGTAACATGTGGTCAACATGTCAAGTTCTCAGCCGTTAGTACTTGTACAATACGCTCTCTACAATGACACAACAGCCCAATGTGGGCCTCAGCCTCCTCTTTGATAGGAATTTTTAGATCAAGTTAATTTAGTTCCTCTCATTATCCTACAGATGTCATGAATGGTATGCGGTCAACGTACTGCCCAGAAGGTCGGTAAATTTTTGCTCAGATGCTTCTTTATTCAGGCTTAAGGATCCTTTACGAGACTGAAAATCTTCAAACTCGGGACCAACTGCTCAAAGTCCCTCCCAGAGGACTTGACCCTTGGATTTTTCAATCCTAAAAAATCGATGACCCCGAACCCGCGACCCTTGGGATCAGAGGTAAGGAACGTAACCACTAGTCCACCGCGGCCGACTGTACAATTTACGGTTATATTCAAAACATTTCTTTGTAAGTTGCATTAAAATCTGGATGTCTAAATTATACACACAAATAACGCACAAGTATACACCTTTGCAGAAAATGTTAAATCAGGGACGATTTTAGCATTTTAAATATTTTGTAGTGTCTGAGAGGAAAGTAGAAATTCAAATGAAGTTGTATAAGGTGATAGCAATTCCAGTTCTAATATATGGACCAGAAACTTGGACATGACACAAATTACATTACCAAAATGCAAGATACAGAAATGAGGTTTTTTAGATCAGTTAAGAGTTGTACTAGGTTACATAAATTTAAAAACACGAAAGTACGTTACCAATTGCGGCATCGGAAATGAGGTTTATGACATCAGTTAAGGTTAAAAAAATTAAAAAATGAGGATATAAAAATAATTAAATGTAATATCATTACAGGAAAGGATCCATCATTATAGAAACCCATGGAATGAACACCTGGGAAGAATGACCCAGAGTCATATTTCTAAAAGAATTGTTGATTATAAACCTGAAGAAAGGAGAGATTTGGAAAAAAAAAAACCACGGAAACGTTAGTAGGAGAATATGCGAAGAGTCTAAGGGTCGCATGCAAATTCATTAGTCTCTGGTGAGCTGAGTTTTCCGTGAGCACGTGCAAAGTTCGAATTAGCGAGTCGCCGATTGGTCATGCATGAAAGTAGTTTTTTTTTCGTAATATTGGCAAGATATTGCCCAGAATTCTCAGCGATAAATCCACTTCCGTTATTTTTGTCTGCTAGAGGAACGCATTTACGTTTGCGTCCCGCAAATAAAACCGTATACGACGATGTCTGCGTCACGCGATATTACGCCGATTCACCTGTTCTTCCACTTGAATTCTTTGGTAGACGCTATCAGATACCTCTTCTCCGCGTATACCGAAAACATGATCGAAGTCTTCAAGGTCCGACATCTTGGGTAAAACAGTAAGGTACGCGGCAAGGATTCAAACTACATCGGTTACCATCGGTTCCCATCGGGTTGCTCACGATTCGTTCTCTGCGAAGTCACCTTGCCAGGTAGCTTAGGAATTTCGACAATTATTATCGCATGAACAGATTTTTGAGTGCGCAAAAACGTCTTTGGATGCAACTTTCTCAGCAGAGTACAAGCTGAGAACGACTTTTACGGTCTAATCCGTTCATAGATACGACCCTAATACCTGATTGAAGGAGGAGAAGCAGAAGAAGAAGAAGAAAATAAAGTATATGATTGACAGCATATATGTACGGATTTGGCTGCCCAATTGTAACTTGTTTTCTCTGATTCAAGAGACTTACGACTGAATGTTGACATCATCTCTGCATCATATATTGTAGTGAGACATGCTTTTGGACAGTTAAAGCATGAGACAGCCAGCAAGATTTATAAATATCAATCACATATTTAAATCTCACGTACCGTAGGATTTCTGTGGAATTTTATGACAATGACTTAATAATGAAACTGAAAGTTTGAATAGTTTGGCTACTCAAGATTACATGAAGTCTAGAAAAAAAAGTGGTAACTTCAGAAACTCGGTAGCGAGAAAAATAAACTCCATCATTCTTCATATAAGCGCTCTGGGGCTGCAGAGTTAAAAATTGAAGATATAAAGTAGCCTAGCTCCGAGATGGTTCAGAATCTTCCACTCATGCTTCAATAATAATAATAACTCTTAATGTTTCATTTCTTAGAAATTTAAAAACTACAGTTCCATGGATATAGACCAGGTTTTTTTTAACAGTATCAAATATTATAGAGTATTGAGCGAGATAGTAGTTTGAGACCTATATACTATCAACTTTTATAAGATTCATGATGTGTTCCGTTGAGGTATTATTCAAAATTAAAATATAAAATTATGAAATATTCATCTGAAATGGCAGGATCATGGGACAAGTCCCAAAAGCGTTACAGTTAAATAATTAATTAAGTTGAGGAGACGGACCACCTTTCAGGTGAATAACCCATAATTTTATATTTTAATTCTATATATTATGTAGGCTCTAACTTAAAATCCGGGAAATGACTAAGCTGATTTTAGATATTTCAGATTTTCCATCTTCTTCTTGTTCTTATTCTCTTTGTTTTAGGTCCATGAACTATTCCATCCAGAATTAAGAGACTCCCCATCTCTTCTTTGGTCTTCCAGGTGTCCTCCTCCCATTCTCTGGCAACGTATCTCTTGCTTTGCGTACAATTCTACCTGGTGTCATGCAGGATATAATCATATTATGTTGATTCTATTCAAATCTTCTTTTTTTTCCACCCATTCACCTATTGCCTGGATATTCAGCTGACTTCTTATATTATAATAATAATAATAATAATAATAATAATAATAATAATAATAATAATAATAATAATAATAATAATAATAATAGCTTTATTTTACCTGGCAGAGTTGAGGCCTTAAGGCCACTCAACCAGGTTTTAAAAAGTACAAAAACATAGTCTTCTTCTTCTTCATCATCATCATCATGGTTTATGCTTATTTACTAGCCTGTTCCGGCTCCAAATTGCTGATGTTTCCATCTTTTCTTTGGTCTCCCCAATCTTCTTCCTAGAAGTGAATAGCTGTATGCTGCTTTTGATATTCTATTCTCAGTCATCCTTGGTAAGTGTTCTTTCCAGTTTGTTCTGTATTTCACTATTGTTGTGTTTAATTCCTCTACTTTTAGTTGTTGTCTTATTTCTGTGTTTGTTTTTTGTCTGTTCTCTGACATCTTGCTATTGGTCTGAGGAATTTCATTTTAGCAGCTTGTATTTCATTATAGAGTCTTTCCTGGCTTTTTTTTTCAAAGTTATTTTTAGTGTTCCTGTTATATAATTAAACTTATTTAGTTTGTTATTTATATCTGTTTCCGCTGTGTATAATATTTCGCAACCTAGGAAGTTATATCTTACCACTTATTCTACTGGTTTATTTTCTAATATTATCTTTGCCCGAACTGGATGAGCGCCCTTGAAGGCCATTGTTTTTTATTTTTCTGATGATATTTCCATGTTGTATTTTTTTTATATTTAATTTAGTTTATATATCATTCTTTGTAGTTAGTCCTCTGTTTTTGTTATTAAAATCTGGTCACCTGAAAGGCTACTGTATTTATCACTACATTTCCTAAGTTAATTCCCCCAGTATTACATCTAAATTACAATAAGCATAAACGATTACGTGTTATAAATACAATACAATTATTATTTATAATGTATTTTGATTTTCTCTAGATTTAACGAATTAAATATAATATGTACAATATATATAAAAACGAGAAAAATATTAAAGGCATAGTATACATTTAAATAAATAAAGAAAAATTAATTATTAGACAACAGGTAACTGTATAAGCGTGACTTAAAAGTGCCAAGTGTGCGGCAACCCCTGATATCTTTATTCCAGGAGCGAGCAGAGGCTACTGTGAAGGAAGTAGAATAAGAGGAAGTACTATGAAGTGGGATTGTTAGCAGACTGTTATCTTGTGACCTAGTGTCAATATAACTTCTCAAATCTGGACGCCAGGTACCTAGGAGTGTAGGAATCCAGAAGCTTGAAAAGTAGTGAAAGATAGTATTTCTTCATTACACTTCCCGCCTGTAGTGTATATTAGAAGATTAATGTTTGATTAGAATTTCATTACCGCCGATTATTACATAATTATATTGAGAGTGTCTACCGATGTGGTCTCGAGGTAGCGTGCTGCCTTGTCAAGCAGCCGCCCGGGTTCGATCCCCGGTCGGGGCAGTTTTTCTGGGTGAGGTTTCTATCGGGGTTTTTCCTCACCTGTAACACAAATGTCAGGAAAACGTTAAGGCTCAAACGGTCCCCGAAATCATATGGCCATCATCATCATCATCATCATCATCCTTCACCAGTGTGGAAAGCAACGGGAAACTACCACACCTACAATTCCCTAGTAAAGCTGTAAGCATAGCATGAAAATGCTATGATTGCAGTGAAGGACCTGCCTTCGGGTGGATACTGAGTGTCATTTTATGTAGGTCGAGATTTCAAATGCAGGAAACGACCCATCTGACTTGGATATTTTAGTTTTTACATCAGTATGTGAAGACAAATGCTTTGTTAGAATGTTATTACCACTGAACATTACATGATTATTGATTCCATTCCATTAACTTATCACCTCATAGGTACCTTTTAACATCCCACACAGCACTGGGCCTTACATTTGTACGACCTGTCGGGAGGGATTTTAACTATGGATCACACACATACTTTTTGACCACACTAGGACATGGAGTGCTTCCCCGAATAAGTGATCTTAATATCAGGGCCGCCTCCGAGACAACACAAAATTAGGACGAAACACAGCATTTATACTAAACATAGTGAATATGATAATGATGATTATGATAGATGATGTTCGGGGAACGTTTGGCCTTTAAAGTTTTCTGACATTTGTCTTACAGGTGAGGAAAAGCCCCCCCCAAAAAAAACCTTACCCACGAAACTTGTCCCGACCGGGGATCGAACCTGGGTCAGCTATGTATGAGGCAGCGACGCTATCCCAAGATCAGAGCCGTGGACTTACATATGTGTAAGAGTTCAAGATAAATAAGGGCAACGCCGCTATACAATCACAAAAAAAAAAAATGTTATTTTTGACATCACGAACTTCATTCTCCCCGTGATCTATCACGTTGGCGTGGTGGGGAGGCTTAGTACCAATGACCCAGACGATCATAACCGGGAAGCCTTGGCTTGTGGTTAGATAAGAGGAGAGGGAACTAAGAATAATCCGCAACGTGGGAGCAACGACCACACTGGAAGCTGCAAACACGGAAGACCACAACAGCAGGCACGGCGGAGATGGAAATATCGGAACGTCGAAAATGGCGGAAGTGGCAACCCAATCTCTGGGGATGAAATAAGACACCCAGCTCGAGGAAACGAGAGTGAAGTCCTCAACAGCAGAAGGCGGAAGAGGCAACCCTCCTTGTGGAGATAAAACACAATGAAGCAAGTCCAAAGGCTTTAAGGAGGCAGCCCCTCCAAAGGGCTAACCATGCAGACCGTTAGTACTCAGGGGACACTCCAAATTACTTACAAGCTCCAAAGAGATAGCCGGACTGTCCATTCGATAACGACAGACGCAAATGGAAAGAGCAGCAATTTGGAGCCGGAACAGGCTAGTAAATAAGCCTAAACCGTGAAGAAGAAGAAAAAGACGAACTTCATTTTTAATCTCTTGTCAAGTTAACTATACGTTGCCAAATCCTTGGAAGATGGAACACTCCTTCTGCAGCACCATTGCTGGATATCTCTTTCATTTGATCGATGTAGAGTTTTCTGGATATCAACTCTTGATGGAAATCGAATGTTTCGTAGATGTTATTTGATCTTTGTGAATACGTCATAGTCGCAAGGATTTCCGGTGAACTTGGCGGATGTTCGAGTACCAATTCCACCTTCTAAACAAATTCCACTGAATATATTTTTAGGGTGGTATTACTACTAGTAAATGTATTCACAAAATATTGCTATTACAAAAGTTATTACATAAGGACTTAATTAGATTAAAAGTAAGATACATACAATGTTATTTACAAATATGGGTCGCACGGGCAGTAAGCGGTACGTGCTGTTGACAGTCCGTTACAATAAGTTGATGTTTGGTAATATATACTTAAAACAAACCGTAAAAAACACAATATGTTTACAATTTGATAACGACATTTCAATTGACATTGTATACACATGTACCCCACACCTTCGTGGAGTAGAATTATTAAGAATTAATGGTATTGCAATTTGTTAACCATATTTATTTATTCATGAATGAGTGTTGTTCTTATTTTCCGCGTTTTGTCCAGAAATCTACCCAAGTTTATCCAATTTTCTGGGCTTACCAATAACTCTTAGCATGCCAATCTTTCACGATTTGAATTTAGAAATCTTTCCGGTAATAACTGACACCTCCAATATTCCAAATCGTTACATTTTCCTAATATATGTATCTCGTCTTCAAAGCTCCCGCACATTGGACATATTCGCATATCGTGATTGTCGCTAATTTTTAAAAAATTCCATGCCCCTAACTTGAACCAAGCAAGCCCTGATCTCTCTTTAAATCCTAGATTGAGTATATAAGATTATTTCCCCAAACTTGATTTAAGTCTCTTTGTTAAAACAGTGATCGTTTTCCCGTACATTGGGCCAAAATATTTTGTCGGTTTATATCTAAGTACCCCCTTATTTTTCTCCACACATTCTTGTGATTTTCAGTTCCTTTTTCCCATACTCAACCCATCCCAATCTTTTGGAGTTCTCTCCTAACCTCGCCTGTCCAGAATTTCGCATTTGCGTTCCTAATTTGTTGGTCGTAATATTCCAAAAGTTTAAATATTACAGATTTATACAACAAAGACATCTCAACAACATACATTAAGATTACAATGGTTACCACTGGGAACACTGATATATAACAGTGCTGCCATAACTTGCCGAATGTCCTAGTATAAGCAACGACTTAAGACTATGGCAAGTCATCTTACAAAAGCAGCGAGGTGATCTAATTAAGGTCGACGTTGAATGTCTCAAGTAAAATGAAAAAGTAGAGGCTGCATCCAGAATGTTCCCGTTTCTTGTTACTAACACAATTCTGACAATAATAACTGTAATTTCATTCTCATGTTCGAATTAGCACTAGACTAGATTGTTCGATAAATAAGTTACCAACGATTCCCAGCGAGCTGACTGTCGGTGCAATTGTTTTTACAAGAGCCTTTAACTTTCTATCTAAAGTTCAATTCATAATATAAGACTTACAGCAAAGATTTGCTAAGATCTTCTTCTTCTTCTTCACTTCACGGGCTAGGCAAATTGCCTGTTCCGCCTCACAGTTGTTCTGTTCATCTTTTCACTGGCCTTCCTACATTCCTTGGACCTCTTGGCTTTTAGTTGAATGATGCTCTTGGTAATCTTGTTACATTCATTTCTCTCTATATTCTCTGATTTTCTCATCCAATGGATATATATTTAACTCTGTTCTCATATCTTCATTCCTTATGCGATCCAATCTTGTGCAGCCTTTTGTTCTTCTAAGGAAGTTCATTTTTTCGCTTTGTATTCTACTTTGCAATTTTTTGGTCATTACCCAAGTTTCGCTCCCATAACGGAATGCAGGAACTGCCAATGTTTTATAAAACTTGAATCTAGTATCTCTTCTTATTTTATTCTTTAATGTTTTATGTATGGTTCCGCATTTCATTTGAAATTTCGACAGTTTCATATGTATGTCTCTTTCAGTTTTTGTGTTTATAGTACAATTACAACCAAAATAATTAAAATTTGTTACTTGTTTACTAAGATATAAAAGTAATTAAGCTCTATTAATTATTGGAGTAACGAACTCTAAGTACTTAAGATAATACAAATTTTTAGTTAGAACTAGCTAATACCTGGCGTGCGCTGCTACTCCTAAATAAATGTTAATGTGTTTTTACCACTAGTCGTGCGCTGTTATCCTTAACTGCTAATCCCGATCTTCTTGTCATAAATGAGAGACAAACATTGTTATTGTGAGTTATCCGTAGAACATATGGTGTCGCGCGGACTTTTTTGTAGAATTTTTTTAGATGTTCAATTTTGTGTACACTAATTTGGTGTATTTGTTATGATTTAGGCAGCGTAAGCCATTTAGCATCAAAACAGGGACTTTATTTCACGTTTTTCACTACAAAGGGTGATTTTTAGGGGTGAAGGGGTTGAGTATTACAACTTTCTTATAGCCTATGTTCATCCCCGGAATCTCCTGAACATTTTTCAAAAAGCCCCAACTCAATCGGATAAACAGTATGGTAGAGCACGCTTGCCCGGGAATCTACTTATCCCGGTCTTCTTGGCATCAATGAAAAAATGGTTATTGTGAGTTTTCCGTAGAAGATAAACATATGCTGTCGCGGACTTTTTTGTAGAGTTTTGTGTGATATTAAATTGTGTGTACATTAATTTGGTGTATTAGTTATGGTTTAGGCAGCGTAAGCCATTTAAGCGTCAAAATAGGGACTATCTCACGTTTTTCACTGCAAAGGGTGATTTTTAGGGGTCAAGGGGTTGAATATCACAAATCTATGTTCACCCTGGAGACCTTCTGAACATTTTGCAAAAAAACCCATCAAAATCGGATCAACGGTATGGCCGCGCATAGAATACGAACAAACAAACCAACAAACAAACAAACATTCATTTTTATATATTAGATAACACATTTTCTCATCCATGTGTTAGCTTGCAAACAGATGACCATCCATCAATAATAATTCTGCTATCATAGCATTGCTTTTTCTTCTTCACTTCCTGGTTTAGGCAAGAGTTGCCTGTTCCGTCTTCACTAATAGAACTAAGACCATCTCTTCCGAGGACGTCCGACATCTCTTCTTCCTCTCGGAAAATAATGTAAGGTTTCATTCTTTCCACATGTTCCATTCTTTCTACATGTTCATTCCAGTGAATCTTGTTAAATATATTTTATTGTGTTTGTGCCTTGTCACTCTCAAAGTACACAAGGAACAGCTACGCCTACAGAATAGCACATGAACCCTACTTCATTGAGGGCAACAAGCTTCGCTCCAATCTACCAGAAACCCAGGCATATACAGACACCATCAAAGAGAGACAAAACAAAGCCAATGCAATACCGATGGAAATAATGTACACAGAAACGATTAAAACTGATGTGTGGAAAGGCCCGAACTTCCAACTTCGCCACCTATACACACGCTTCGCCGCGTAGTTTCCACGGGAAGATATGCCAGAATTCGTCATACCACGACCCCAAGGAGGACAGCAGATGTAAGCTTTGCGACGAGCCATGCTCCAAGTACCACCTAATGAAATGCAAAAGCAGAATTCAGCCTCTTATCACAATTACAAAGGACTGGTGAAAACTCAAAATGTACACATTGTGTTTAATAAAACCTATTTAAAAATATATTTCATTTTATGGAGTAGATCTGTAGTTCTTCACGTACCCACGTTTCTTATCTGGTCCGTTCTAGTGCATCCTTTTACTCTTCTTAAATCATATCATTGCAACCACAGCATTTTCATGCTATTCTTTGGAGCTTTGCTAGGGAATGGTATGATAGCTTCCCGTTGCTTTCCATACCGGCGAAGGAGGATGATGATGATGATGATAATGATAAGGATGATGATGATGCCTGGATGATTTTCGGGGACCGTTGTGCCCTAAGCTGCCTGACATTTCTTTAACAGGCGAGGAAAAACTCCGAAAAAACCTCACCCAGGAGTCTGTCCCGACCGGGAATCGAACCCGGGCCCGCTGCGTGACAACGCTACCTCGAGACTACAGCGTGGACTCAGATGGCAATAGTGAACGAATTGGAACCTTCTATTTTTATGATGCTTAGGCCTATGTGCTCAAGTTTATTTGAGAATGGTGAATGAATAATCTTTATTCATCGGTTGTAAAGAGTCTGTTACTATGTTAATATACATCGCAGCGTAGCAGCTCTGTCTCTGCGGAGCACTGACGTAGATACTAACATATATAATCAGGAACAAATAGCAAATGAAGCACTTACCCAGATTACTTATGGCATTGTACTGCAGTCCTCGACGTCACAGACTGACGTAAAGCGAATTTCCGCGGGATGACAGGGCATTAGTTCGCAAATCATCCGCAAACGAAGCAGGTCAATTGTCTGCTGCGTAAACGTGCAGTTTATTAAATTTCTTTTTGTTTATACAAACCACGAGTGAGTAGATTTGTTCCTGATTCGTCACCGAGGCAAAAAGTGAATTTACAGCCACTTTCAAACATTTTTAAAGAAACCTTTACAAAATCAAGTCGCACACAAACACACACATACACACACGCACGCACGCATGAACGCGCACACATACACGGATCTACATACGCACACACATATATTTGTGACATGAAAAGAAAAATAAACGCTTGAACCGGGATTTGAACCCGAGACCTATAACTTTGAATTTTAGTGACATTACAACTTGTCCACTTAGGCTCCTAGTGCAAACATTATTTTTTATTTCCTTACATAATGAAGACTACATAACAATGAGCGAAATGGTTTTTATAAGTAGCTACATATAATAAGAACAGTTAAGTCTCGTAGACTTCGATAGGCAGGACATGTGGCATGAATGGGGAATGAAAGACGTGCATGGAAGCTTCTTGTAGGAAAACCAGAGGGAGACGCCTAGTTCATAGACCAAAAATAAGGTGGGAGAATAAGATTAACTATGATTTGGAAGTTCGATTATACAGGGAATGATTGGAAATCATTAGCTCAGGATAGGGATGTATGGAGAGCGTATGTCCGTGAGGCCATAGTGAGTTAGTATATACAATTCTCTAATATATGAGGCAGCCGGACTTCGCTCGTAATGCCATCTTAGGCTTCTATAACAAGAAAGCATTTTAAAAGTGTATATTTTAACTTTATAGCAATAACTTTTATACTTCTATGTTACAAAATATACAGTGGAGGAAATTGGTATAAAGCCACTTGTTAAAAGGGTTAACACAAGTTTATTTACTCTTTCTTTGGTATTTTTCTACATTAACGTAGGAGGTGATTGAGTATAAAACACACACAAATAATGTCAAAATTAATTATCCATTTCCGTCCAAAAAAGTACATGAAAACTGAAATCACTCTCACATATGGGTGGAAATTAGTATCAAGGCACAGATTAAATCAAAAAGACTGAGCGCAAAGTTTACAACAAAGTTCTAAAATTTAGTTGAACCTCCATTGTTAATTACTTGGAAGATTCTCTTTGGCATTGACTTGATGAGGGTGTTTATTTCTTCAACTGAGATTGAAGCCCACTCTTCCTGAATCATATTTTTCTGCTCAGTCACTATCCCAAACTGCCGTCCATTGCGATACACACGCCTTGCCAGGATCCCCCATAAGTTCTCAATCGTGTTTAAATCAGGACTTCTGACTGGCCACGTCAAAAGTGGTATTTCTTTCTTCCTGAACCACTCCTTTGATTTGGCAGACACGTGAATGGAAGCATTATCTGACTGAAAAATTAGATCTTCGCCAAATTCCTCATACATTCGTATCAATTAGGACCCCAGAGCTCCTCAGTGTAGGACTTAGAATTCATCTTGGTGCGTATCCATGCTATTTTTGATCTTCCTTTAAAGCAGAATGCTGCCCAAATAATAACGCCTCCACCACCGAAGTTTCTACTCATTCTAACTTGCTCTTCAGTACGGAGGTCGTTCCAGTAATACTGAAGGCCATCAGGCCCGTCCAGATTAAACTTCTTCTCATCACTGAACATTACTTTATTCCATTCTGAGGTCCAGGACATGTGTTCTTCAGCAAAAGTCATTCTAGCTTTCTTATGTGCATTGTTCAGAGGTAGTTTACTAAGACTTTTTTTTTTAATTTTAGGTTCTTATCTTCTGAGAGAATTTGTTTTACTCGTCTGGCTGTTACTGGCAACTTCAAATCAGCCTAGATTTGAGAAGAAAACACACTCTTATCTTTTGCTTTACGTAAAATGAGACGTTTAGTGCGCTCAGACAATTTTCTTGTCCGTCCATATTTCCCGTTTTTTTTTTTCATATTGTGAGCCCAGTTTGACAAAATTATCAATGACACATCTTGAGGCCCCAATTCGTAGGTATTTGGCTATTGGAAAGGCCCATCTCCTTGAAGGCACTAACTCTTGATTTCTCTTCATTTGATAGAGGCTTTCCATGTGGCATTGCACGTACTGCTGACTTGTAACTGATGAACGATGCTCACAGACACGTCGTCTCCATGTAATTGCAGTGTTTTGTTTACATTTATGTCTCTGTAAGAGTCAGAAGTTGACCTGGCTTTATACCGATTTCCACCCCTAGGACAGCGTTTTCTTAGATTTTACGTATTTACATATATAATAAATACAAAATGAGGAGACCTGTATGAAATTATGTCCAAGATAATTATATGTAATCTATGACACACATACGGCATTTGCATAAATATTTCAGGTTTCAGGTTGTTTTACTACTAAAAGTAAGTGGTTTTACACCAATTTTCCCCACTGTATTTATATATGTATATACACATAAACATGTACAGGATCTACATTATGAATTGTAACCGTTCAACAGTATTTCACTTTCCGCTATCAAGGCCGCATTAGCCGCACTCGACGCGACAACGGGTTCCTTGCTTTAACTGTATAAACATATTACATACAATCTTACCTTATAACATGTTTAAAGTATCGTCCTTCCTGGGTAAAATAGGCATTGTATCTGGAAACCACATTTTGGCTGACGCAAATGAGTTCTTCCAGTGTAATATTTTTACATGTGGGGTAAAATTAAATATAGGATTTATCGAACGAATCCTCACACATTGGAAGAAGTAAAAAAAAAAATCAATAAAAATAAAAAACACGACGAATGAAATCAGAATTATTTCAGATACTTTCAACATATGCTATAAGCAAGACTGTATGATTATTTCGAGTTACCAACAAAACTGCAGTTTGTTTATAGAATCGAGCAACAAATTTTAATTGGTTATACGGTGGATTGTTATAATACGCACGTCAATTACGGAATTACTAAACTATTATAATATTTAATCCAGTGATTACTTTATTAAAGCTTTTGGATAAAATATTTTATTTCATTTGTGATTAATTATTCTATGCATTTAAACCAAACACTTATACATACGTTTAAATTATAATTTTAATCGTTTGTATAATAAATAATCATAGTAATCCAGTTATGCTTACATTTGTTACTGGGTACTTTAAATAGGAAATATAAATTTAAAATTATGATAAACCTATAATAAGTTATCTGAAAACAGTTGACAAAATACATCGAACTTACAATAATATGATGGAATTTAATGAAATTTGAATTGTATAATAAAAATAATAACAACAACAATAACAACAGCAATAACAATAACAAGAACAATTACAATAATAATAACAATAATAATAACTATTATTAATAATAGTAATAATATACTAATAATAATAATATTATTATAATTATTATATTTATAAAGATTAATAATAATAATAATATTATTATAATTATTATTATTGTAAGAGAATAATAGTAATAATAATATATAATAATAGTAATAATAATAATAGTAATAACAGTAAAAATAATAGTAATAATAATAATAATAATAATAATAATAAAATAATAAAAAATGATGATAATAAGAATAATAAAAATGATAAAAGTAATGATAAAAATTATAAAAATGGTGATAAAAATAATGATAAAAATGATAATGAAAATAATAACAATAATAATAATAACAACAATAATAATAATACTAATAATAATAATAATAATAATTATAATAATAGTAATAATAATAATAATAATTCTTTTTGCACTATGTAACTAATATTGTATACTTACTGTTATCGTTGATGTGCATCGTAATTTGACATTCCCGCATACAATCTTGGTTGCTATGAAAACACAAGTAATTTGAAAACTTTAAAAATGATCAAAAGCACTAGTGCGGTAAGTAAAAACATTTATTATGAAATATTGATAGGAATATTGCAATTTGTATTAATTTCAGTATTAATTCATCACATCCATCTTTCCACGTCTCTTCCATTTCATCATCACTGCACACATCGTCTAAAACTTTCTCCATAGACAGAAATTAATCCCAAATTAAATTGATTTCATAGTTTTGACAAATGTAAGATGGCGACATGACCAACAATACTTATTATTTCTCCATAGCAATACATATGGCAGATTCACCTTCTGAAATCTAACATTTGTCTCAATTATATTTATTAATATTTTAGCTAATATCTTAATTACTAAAATAAATACATATAGTGCAGAAAAATAGTATGCAATACAGATGTGGTAAACACATAACGGAATCACAGCGCAAGCGCATTGTTTTTTTAAACTTTTACTCGATCCGTACGGCACTCGTATCGGAATTTACTACAACGTTGTTGCTTTCTATTTATTTCCGGACTGAATGAGTAATTTTAGGCCTATCACATTTGTGATGCATTTTCTCTGGAAGTGCTCTGATATAACCAAATTTTAATTAATCAATTGAATTGGCGTTTACTTGATGAAAATCCATAACTAATTTAATTAAATAGAAATAAAACTTGAAGTTTTATGTGATTTTCATACTTATTAAAATATAAATTAGATACAGCTGTTTCTGTACTGTGCACCTTCTTCAGACATGATAACAAATTAATGAATTTTGTTATTATAGTACATAACAACTGTAACTATGCAACAAGTTTTTTTAAATTTTTTTACAATCTCTATTATAAATGTGTCATATTTCAATTCCTTCTGGATTTTTTCATGTTGAGACTTGAAAGTAGTTTTGAAGTTCCTTAGGACTGGTTACTGGCCCGACGCTAAGTAGTCCAGTGGTAGGGCTGCTACCTTTTAGTCTCTGGACAGACATTAGGATACCGCATTTACTCAGTACCCGATGGTACGGTTATACCGCCGTGACTCGGTCCTCAGAGCCTCGTTTGTGAAAACAGGTTGTACCACGAGAAGGTGAGGATAAGAATTGGGTAGGAGAGGTTATACACACGTCACTAACCCTATTAGTCAAGATGGATGCAACATGTTAATCGAATGGAAGATCACAGAATACCCAAGCAAATGTTAAGATTTCAACCTGCAGGAAGAAGACCAGGTCGTCCACCCAAAAGACTTTTGAATGGTGTTTTCTCTTGAGGCCGAAACAGGTCAACAAATGGCCTAAATTCGTGAATGTACTATGATGATGATGATGATGATTATAAATTTGTCCACCGCTGTGGTCTCGAGGTAGCGTGCTGCCTTGTCACGCAGGGGGCCCGGGTTCGATCCCCGGTCGGGGCAGTTTTCTTGGGTGAGGTTTTTATCGGGGTTTTTCCTCACCTGTAAGACAAATATCAGGAAAACTTTAAGGCCCAAACGGTCCCCGAAATCATATGGCCATCATCATCATCATCCTTATTATCATCATCATCCTTCACCGGTGTGGAAAGCAACGAGAAGCTACCACACCTACAATTCCCTAATAAAGCTGCAAGCATAGCATGAAAATGCTATGATTGCAGTGAAGGACCTGCCTTCGGGCAGAATTAATATGGATGGATTATAAATTTAAAAGAGGCGATTTGTTCAAATCTAGTTGGGAATTTAACAGCTTATTACCACTTTTCAATTTATTTATCTCTACAATTTCTAAAAGGTCCAACTTCTTTCCTTTGTCACAAACATGTATAATTTTAAAATCTGAATCAAAACAATTATCATATTGGACTAGGTGGTTAGCATACTTTGAATTATCTAAATTTCTGAAACTAATTCATATTTTAATGAATATCAAAATCACATAAAACTTCAAGTTTCATTTTCATTTAATTAAACCAATTTTAATTGTATGAGATAATGATTATGATGAAGTGGATCGTGAAATTACATCCTACAATTTGACTGAGGAAAATCAGTTGATTGCGGCATTAACAATACGAACAATAAACCACTTACTGTATTTTATTATCTGTCTTTTGAATTATTTTTTCAGTTATAATATTGTTAATTTAGCACCCTCGTGGGCTAATTGTAAGAGCTTCTGATTACAGTTCATGGGTCCCAGTTTCGATTTCCTAAGATTAAAAATAAAGTACGAATTAAACTTCTCTCAAAAATTAATAAAAAGTGAAAATTCTTATTCTTCTAAAAGTACAAACTAATAATAATAATAATATTAATAATAATAATAATAATAATAATAACAATAATAATAATAATAATAATAATAATAATAATAATAATAATAATAATAATAATAATAACAATAACAATAACAATAATAATAATAATAATAATAATAATGATAATAATAATGATAATAATACTAATAATAATAATAATAATAATAATAATAATAATATAGTAATTATAGACGTAAAAATATTACCAAAATAATTTGCCCTAAATACTGATTCTCTGGCAAGAACTATTATAACACAAATTCATAATCTTAATAAAATAACACCAAAAGAAATGTAATCACAACCAAAAATATAACCCAATCTTCCTCAACAATAATAGTAGGGATATATAAATATAAATATAAAAATAATAATAGAGATTATTGATTGAACGAACCAATAATTTAATATAAAGCATAAAGGGATTAAAAATTAAAGGGAGAATTACTATTAACATTGTAGCATTCTATAGGATATTTTTAAAGGGAATTATTTCTGATGTCGCGGATGGTCTGTATTTAAGTTAGGTTAACGTTAAAGGTGTCACCAGGTGCTTCATTATCATTCCTCATCTAACGTAACTTGGGGGTGTCCACCGCTGTTGTATCGAGGTAGCGTGCTGCCCTGTCACGCAGCGAGCCCGGGTTCGATCTCCTCTCGGGAAAAGTTTGCTGGGTGAGGTTTTTTTCGGGGTTTTTCCTCACCTGTAGAACAAATGTCAGGATGCCCAAACGGTCCCCGAACATCATCTGGCCATCATTATCATCAATATCATATTCACCTCATTAGATTAAGTTTAGGTGTAAGGCCTCTCCTGGTGCTCCAACCTCAGAAGTGGGTTACAATACGCCAATGCCAGGAGAGAATACCTGAAATGTTGATTGACAAACAGGTGCCATTGAAAAAAAAAATATATCTTGGGGGTAACATTTTCCTGTAAGGAGTTTCGATGTCCCTCTTTCATTTCCAGTCCGTGCCACATGCCCTGGCCATCGCAATCTACGAGACTTAACTCTTCATATTATATCTGATTTCCTATACCGTACTCGTAATGATATTGTAGTTCACCGTTATGTAATCTTCTCAATTTCCCTGTATAATTAGCAGGAAAAATGTTTCGGACGAAGAATATATTGTGACAATATTAAGTATTTGCTACAATATTATAGCATTAAACAATTCCAATTCAATTTTAGCAAATGCTTAGTATTTTCACATTATATTCTTCACCAGAAAAATGTTTACTACTATTTTACAGGCAAATTGAGAAGACTACATAACAGAGAACTACATGACCATTATGAGTATAGAAAATCAGATATAATAACAAGAGTTAGGTCTCATAGACTTCGATAGGCAGGACATGTGGCACGAACAGGAAATGAAAGAGGGACATCGAAACTCCTTACAGAAAAGTGTTAACCCGAAGATATGTTAGATGAGGAATGATAATGAAGCATCTGGAGACACCTTAAAACTTAACCTAAATCCAGACCATCCGCGACATCATAAATAATTGACTTTAAAAAATACCAAAGAAGATCCTTGATTGGAAAGCTAATGGAAGAAGTGGAAGAGCCAGACCAGGAGAACGTTGGATAGATGGAGTGAAGAGAAGCATGTAAGATAGAGATTTGAGGGAAGAAGATGCTTTAGACTGGAACTTCTGGCGATAAATCACTTTGGGTTGAAGGAGAAACACTCTATTGTGGAATATTCCTAATAAAAAATTAAACAATTCATAAAAAGATTATGTTTTAATCTGAACGCAAATAAAATTCTTATGCTGGGTTAACTTGAGTCCTGTTGTAACTTAGGACGCTCCATTAGCGCTACGTTAGTTCGTAGCAAATGTTGCAAGATATTTTGGAACTCTCCCTTGATAGTCCTGGTTATGAAGGACGACAGAATGTCTTCCGGTGTTACTATGTTTCAAAAAGCAACAGCTGCTAATGGGGATCACATTTTTTCTGTGTAATCTTGGAAAAATCTAGCACTTTTAATTAATATTCTGGCAAGAGTTTCCTAAGCCATAAATCATTTCTGGCATGTTCATTTAGTTATTATAAGACCAATTGGCGTGTGGGCAGGTAAAGTATGTAACACAAATTTTGGCAGACACTTTATACGTAACTTTGGCTTCCAATGCCTTAATGTAGCATGTAAACTGTAGTATCAATCATCATCATCATCATGATCATCATCACTCCAGGGATTAGGCAATTGCCCGTTCCGACTTCATAATGCATCAGCCCAACGTCTTCTAGGTCTTCCAACATCACGTCTTCCTCTTGCTTGATAATTTCTGGCTAACAATGGATATCTCTCCTTACTCATTCCATCCAAGTGATCAATCCATTTCTGTCTGTAATTCGTGACTTTATCCAATAAAGGCTGTACTTTCAATTCTTCTCTTATATCCTCATTTCTTATTCTATCAAGTCTTGTACATCCTTTTACTTGTCTTAGGAACCTCATCTCTGCTGTCTGTATTCTATCCTTCTGTGTTTTCACTGGAGCCCAAGTTTCACATCCATACAATATTGTGGGAACCGCCATAACATTATACATTTTTATCTTGGTTTCTTTTCTAATTTTATTTTTGAATGTTCTCTGTATTGTTCCACACACCGTCTGAAATTTATTTATTTTGGAGTCAATATCTCTTTCCACATTGTAGCCAACATCACAGCCCAAATATTTGAAACTAGACACCTGTCCTATACTTTTATTTTCTAAAATAATTTTGGATCTACTTCAATCATCATCATCAATAATCACGGATTAAGCCCATGTGGCTTGTTCAGGTCTCATAGATTCTCATTTAAAAAGTTGAATCCAATATTCCTGTCTCCTCTATGAGACTTTTAGTAACGAAGTATTTCTTCTGGGTACGTTACTGGCTTTCCGCGGAGTGAGATGTACGATGGGATTGCCATCTTAAATCTAGACATCATAGCCCCCAGTTGTATGAACCCCAAATGGAGGGTTGCCTCTTCCGCTCCTATAGACCATTGAGGACTTCTCCATTGTTACTTCGGGAATGGGTCTCCAAATGTTTCCCTGGAGACAGAGTGCCTCCTCCGCACATTTATTTCTGTCGTTTGAGATTTTCACACGTTACCCTGTGCAAGGGACTCTTCGATCAGGTACTACACACCGGGCCAGTGTGACCTGAAGCTCGCGAGGGAAGTGACGCCAGACCGTTTGATGAGACTGCCTCATAGAGGATTCTCATCCGCTACCCTTTAGTACTTCTATTTTTTATTTATTCTTACAGGATTAATTTTCATACTAACAAGGGATTTGTCAACCATTGCAACCTGAAACTACCTTGAAATTTCTCCGAGAGAAGCGTTGTCATGTACCAAGGCCGTGTCCAAAAATTATCTGCCGCTTTTAACTGCAATGTACAGAAATCAAACTTAGAATCCAGCAATGATAACCCACTATGCGAAGCAGCTGGATACGCCTGGGTGAATAGAGTGGAGTGAAATGAAGTGGGGCTGCATGCCTAAATGACCCCAAGAACTATGCTGGCGATAGAATTATTGCCGAAAGGGTTACCCATGCCGAACAGGTCGAAGGCGATAAGCCAGACGAAAAAAAGTACCTTGGTCGACGTGTGATGTTCTCAAATACATACAACGAATATATAGGTTCCATTTACACAGGGGGATCGTAAAAGTTATCTATAATTTACGTCTCTACCATCAAGAAACACGGACCTGATTTCTCTGGGTAAAATTTTCCGGAGGTAAAACAAAATAGGTAAAATAGTCCCCTATTCGGTTCTCCGGGCGGGGGACTACCTCATGGAATCCATGCCAAAGTCTCAAAGAGAAAGAGCAAGCAGGAGTCAAGAACGAAGTGGGAGAAAAATATAAACCATGAGTTCAGGGAAGTAGATTATACTGAGCAACAAAAAAAAACTGTTTTTTTTTTGTCTCAGAAAGAAAAATATGTGATTCTGATAGTATGTTTTCTCCTGAATTAAAATGTCATATCGGTTTTTTTATATCACACAAGGTTTCTGAGAGACAGGCATTTATAATTTCAAACACTTCAATATTTTCTACATTCGTAACTACACAATATTCGAACATTCGGACTCACCTAGAAAGTACGAAATGATGATTTTCTGCTATATTTCGCCTGTGGAGCATCCCTTTTGATGATCCAACAATAATCGGCCAGCATATTAGGATTCCATTTGCCTTGATATCTCTTTTCCATAGCTGCAATATATTGAGTTAGCTCATTTGGTTTTATTTTACAATGAGCAAATGGACGAAAAAACGTTTATTAAACAAATAAGTATGCATATCCATTAATTTAAATTGAAATAAAAAACTGTGGGTGATGGAGAAATTCCGAATACATATTTGAAAACACGATAAAAAACTGCATTGAGTACAACTATTGGTACTCATGAGACAAAAATCATGTTGACCAGTGTTATCTGTCGCTTCTAACTGCAAAACACAGAAATCAAACCCAGAATCCAGCAATGGCAATCCACTGTGCGAAGCAACTCGATACCCCTGCTTAAATAGAGTAGAGTAAAATGCGTGCTTAAATGACCCATGAATCATGCTGGCGATAGCATTACTGCCGAAAGTGTTACCCATGCCGAACCGGTCGGAGTCGATAAGCCAGACGAAAAAAGGACCTTGGTCGACGTGTGAAGATCATCTCAAATACATACAAAGATTATAGAGGAAAGGCTGCACAAGATTGGATCGGATAAGGAATGAAGATATAAGAACAGAGTTAAATATATATCCACTGAATGAGAAAATCAGAAAATATAGAGAGAAATTGTTTACACATGTGGAAAGAATGAATGTAACAAGATTACCAAGAGCAGCATTCGACTACAAGCCAAGAGGTTCAAGGAATGTAGGAAGGCCAGTGGAAAGATGGACAGAACAACTGTGAGGCGGAACAGGCAATTTGCCTAGCCCGTGAAGTGAAGAAGAGGAAGAAGAAGAAGAAGTAGAATATAGAGGTTCCATTTGCATGGAGGGTTCGTTGAAGTTATCTATAATTTGTGTCTCTACCATCAAGAAACGCGGACATGACTTTCTCTAAAAATTTCCGGAGGTAAAATAGTCCCCTATTCAGTTCTCTGGGCGGGGACTACCACAGGGAATGCATGCCAAAGGCTCAAAGAGAAAGCGGCAGGTAGGAGTCAAGAATGAATTGGGAGAAAAATATTAACCACGATTTGAGGGAAGTAGATTATACAGAAGATAATTGGAAAACATTAGCTCAGGATAGGGATGCATAGAGAGCATATATCTACGAGTTCGAATGAGCCAGAGAATTAGTTGTGTCGTCGTTAAGAAAGACTAGATTTGTACAGTATACCTACTAGGAATTTAAGGCTTGCAGAACTTTCCCTGGAAGAAGTTTTGAAAATCTTGGTTGAACTTCACATGGAAAGAACTTGCGTAAGTATATAACAGTGCTTACAAGCGAGTTAATGAGAAACTGAAACGACATAAAATGAGGAATCAAGTAATAAAGTAAGGTAGATTAGTTTCCATCAAATTTATAGCCTCGTACAAGAGCAGAAAATGAGATGAAAGCACTTCATCCGGATGACACCTTCATTTGCTGCAAACATGCATGTGATTTAGATGGTCGTTACTACATATGGCTCGTTTTATTGCATTACAGTCTTCAAATATTTGCCACTTCTGAAGAATTTACAACTTTCGAAATTTCTTCTCCATTGGTCTGTCTGTTCATCTCTCTTTGGTGCAAACATTTTCTAAGAACCTTATCCTTTGAAGTAAGAGTCCATGTTTCGTATCCATATAGTATAACTGAGAGAATAACAGTTTTATATATCGTAATAACTTTTAAATTTCGCGGACGAAAGCGAGATTAGTGGTCTCGCATTGGTAGAAATAGTTTGAGTCGAAAGACCCACACAGATCAACGAAATGTCTAGGCTCTCATTCCGGTGATCTCTACGAGCCTCTACTTATCCTATCGGGAAAGAACGATGGACTTATAATCTTCTCATTTATAAACGACTATAATTTCATTCCTCAACAATTTTCTGAAAAAAAAAATTCTAAAGTAATAAACTAAAAATGATACATTTATTTTCAATAGTTTGGTAGAATGAAATAAAGTTATTGTGATGCATTTCACGATCATCTGTGTTGATTATTAACGCAAAAACGAGTGAAAACGACCTCACGGCGTTGTAGTGAGAATATCTTAAGTTTAATATTTTTTTAGAGGTTGGGAAGACAAGGGTCCCCGTATTACATAATAGCATGCATTGCACCTAGATATATTAATTTTCAATTTGTTGTAGATCTAGAATATGTTTATACTATCCAATAGCCGTAAGTCCACCGCTGTGGTCTCGAGGTAGCGTGCTGCCTTTGCCACACAACAGCGGGCCCGGGTTCGATCTCCGGTCGGGGCTGTTTTTCTGGGTGAGGTTTTTATCGGGGTTTTCCGTCACCTATAAGACAAATGTCGGGAAAACTTTAAGGCCCAAACGGTCCCCGAAATCAAATGGCCATCATCATGATCATCATTCTTATCATTATCATCATCATGATCATCATCATCATCATCCTTCACCGGTGTGGAAAGCAACGGGAAGCTACCACACCTACAATTCTCTAGTAAAACTGCAAGCATAGCATGAAAATGCTATGATTGCAGTGAAGGACCTGGCTTCGGGCAGAATTACTATAGATGGATAGTTATAAATAGCCTATTTTGTGTAATCCTTTAAATATGGTTGGTTTATTTGAAATCCGGTTTGAAGTCATCAGATTCTTCTGGAAGATTGAAAATATATATTTTATAGAAATAGAAAATATCGGCCGCGGTGGACTAGTGGTTGTGCTCCTTGCCTCTGGTCCCGAGGGTGGCGGGTTCAAACCCGGCCGGGGTCGATGGATTTTTTAGGATGGAAAAATCCAAGGAACAAGTCCTCCGGGAGGGACTTTAAGCCGTGGGTCCCGAGTCTGAAGATTTTCAGGCTCGTAAAAGATCCTTAAGCCTGAAGGAAAAGCCTGTAAGCAAAATTTACCGAATTTTCCCGTCCTAGTACTACCTTGGTTTCCTAGATGTCAGTATGAGGCGGAACGCTGACCGCGGACAACTCAAATGACATATAAACGGAAACAAGCATAACTAAATTAGTAAGGTTCAAATTCTTCCCTGTAGGGGGAGAGCGCCTAAATCTCTGTTAAGGGAAACATGGGCTTACAAAAGAAGAATATATAGAAAATATAGATTTTATATTGGATTAGAAAGTAGCAATTAAATCGTAGTTAAGTTAATAACTGATACACGGTTCGAGGAAACGGCTAGCAATATAAGCTGGTTTAATTGTCCTTGTAAATCGATTCGTGTAAATCCTGTAATGTGATGCAACAACACATAACTACTGTGCTTCGTCGTTAAACCAGAGTGAGCGCGCATTCTGTACAGTAATAGTGACATTGTCTTCTCTCTCATGGATCTGTTCCAGTTTCTCACTTACAAGGATTAGTGACGCCGACCAATTATTAAATCCAGCTCTGCCCTTCCAGTATAGAACTGAAATATACATTCATTTTTGCACATAACTGCCCGTCTTGGCCATCTAATAGTTTGCGGGTTCAAATCCAGACGAATCAATAGATGTTTCAGTGTGTAAATTTTTGAACTTGGGCTCAGAAAATTTAATTGCTCTTCTAAAAAATCCTCCGGGCTGGATTTGAACCAGCGATCTATGGATTACTGAAATTATATACCACTACAGTCCACTGCTCTACCAACTGAGCTCTTACAACGATTGACTAAACAGTCGGTAAGTCCGCAACCTATTATACCGGTTTTTATTTTTTTTATTTTCTGATGATTCTGGCCAGGATTTTAGAAAATAAATATGATATTATTGTATTGTCATGGGTCCTTTACAAGTATACAAAGTTTCAAGTCGATCCAATGTTTCTAAGTGGGTTAAAATCGTGTTCAAATATTCCGTTACATGGATACAGGTCCGTTACATAGACAGATACAGGTCAAAGCGTGTAATACTGGACTACCAAGATTCTGTACTGGAATATAAAATATATATTCGGCTGCACTTATCTTTCATTGAATTAATTACTAATAGATCATTACCATGAGACATCATTCATGAGTGTAAGCTATATTCATTCATGAATATAAGCCTGATTCGGTCCCATCTAGGCAGAGTCTAAAAGTCGTTTTTGTGTTCGTCAGGTCGTCGTCCTCTTCATGGGTGATACCGAAGAACTGCATTGGGGATCCTAGTTGATGACAATCGGGATATATGTTGCAGCCATCTGTCTCTGTAGGTGGATATCTTTTGTTCTGAAGTTTGCACGTGGAGTTCCTTCAAAATAATTTCATTCCTCTGGAAATAATCAAGTGGACTATATCTAGCCGTTTGACGCATGAATATAATTTCTGCAGCTATTAATCAAGTGATTTCTTCCTTTTTAGAACCCATATTTGACTTCCATACAGAAATGTCGGGAGGGCGAGAGTTTTATATAATTTAAGCATTGAAAATTACTAATAGACTATTTAACTCATGCCCTAAATGGGAGTCAATGACCAATCACATTTCAATGATTTTTTTATTTACAACCAATCACATTCGTGTTTCGCCTAAAATTTACCAACTAAAGTTTATCATAATAAAGAAAGCACCTCCTTTTTAACATTCTGAATAGGTCATAGCATTATTTTGCAGTGACTGACTCTGTAAGAAATACGGCTACCAGATTGTATATATAGTGCATGTATGTCAACACGTAGCGCATACCAGAGATACTATAAAAACATTTGTAACAATTGATTATACCACAAAAAAAAAAAAAAAAAAAAAGGAAACCACTGTTTGCACTTTCTTAAACGAATTATTTTCCAGGAAATGACGCAGAAAAATATAATTGACATATTTACATCATAGGGCATCAGAATTTAATTAATACCTATAACGTTGGTTATAAATTTCTCCACTAGGGTGCATTCTTACAACATTGCGATCTTTTGGCAATAAATAATATTATTATCTAGTTGCAGTGATCGAACAAAAGAAGCAAATGAAGCGTACCAATCGTTTCTCATTTGTTTTCGAACATTGCCGTTTACATTAAATATATAAATATTTTAAAATAACTATAGTTAAATAATGATTTGTGAGTATACAGCTTAATTTTATTTGTTAAATAGTCCTAACAAATGCCACTCTTGATTTCCAAATTCTCTAGATAAATTCACTCCTCACTTCGTGAGTCGTGAATTTATCGATAATTTGAAAATCACTCGTGGCATTTCTTATGATAATTCCATATACAGTTAATAAATTTTTCCATATACAATTCATAATTTAAAGTCCATGATTCGCAAATTAAATAAAAATAACTTTCAACAGCCATTTACTAATTGCTCATAAAAAATATTATAACATATATACCGATTTTGGATTTACAAATGGATATTTGAAAGCAGTGAAATGGAGGACTTAATGTTTGAATATGTAATGCTGCACGTAACTAGATTAGAATTTCAAGGCATCTGATGTCTATGTAATACTTGATTCCAAGCCGCAACAAGCCATCACAATCTACCGGAATAAGGCGACAACAGCTGCGGTACTATTTGCATACAGTACCCATCTTGCATGAAACGGCGTGTTATCTGTATTAAGAGGCCATTTTACTATTCCACTAAACGCACTCATCCGCCTCATTAAAGCAAGAATGTAATATCGTTAGATATGCGATTACTCGCAATTCGATTGTATGATTCAAAATGAACATATTATACCACACTCACATTGGAAAATACATATTAAGGTGATAAGAAGAAAATTTTGGGAAATAATAAAGGCAAGAGGATACCACGCTCAACTTATTGAAAGAATAAAAAGTCTTTATAATGGCATGAACATTATCCTTAATTTAGATAATTATTCCAGAGAAGAAATTTTAATAAATGAAGGAGTTCGCCAAGGGTGTACATTATCACCTACATTGTTTAATATATATTTTAACGAGGTTATACGAAAATGGAAAAAATCAAGTCCAATAGGAACACAAATTAATAAGGTAATGTATACGAATATTTTAATGTATGCAGACGACCTGGCAATTGCACAGAAGTCAGAGGATGATTTACAAAGAGCCACTTACATGTTGAATCAATTAGGACTCTATTATACTCTCAAAGTCTCAACTTCAAAAACTATAAATTATGGGCAAAGTGCCAGACAGAGGAAAAATAGTAATCGATAATGAAATAATAGAACAGATAGCACACTTTAACTATCTTGGTTCATATATAGCTACGGTTGGGATATACATAATAAATTACACCGATATCAAACCATATGTGGCACCATAAGAAGAACCCTCCGAAAGACTCGAAGAAAAACTCAGTTCATTTTATATAAAATTAAGGCTGTTCCTGTTCTTTTATATGGATCTGAATCTTGGATACTTACACCCCGTAAAGCTGGGTTTCCACAGGGTTCGGTACTTGGACCTTTGCTTTTTTCAATCTACATAAATGACATATCTAACTCCCTAAAGCATTGCAAACATAATTTATTTGCAGACGACATGCAAATCTACATCCACACAGACAAATATTCACTAAATGACGCTGTTGCCAAAATTAACGAGGATCTTGACTCACTAATGACTTGGCCAGTTAAATATGGACTGCAATTAAATCCTACAAAGTCACAATCAATCATTATGGGTCATCAGAGACTATTATCTACAATTAACCTAAACACAGTTTCGCATGTGTCACTAAACGGAGTTCAAATCCCTTATAGTGAGACAGTAAAAATTCTAGGAGTATTTATTGACAAAAACTTAAATTGGAATACACAAATAAACCATACATGCAAAACAGTCTTCTCAATAATACATTCATTAAATCGTGTACGAAATTGTTTGCCATTCGCCCTTAGGAAAATGTTAGTAGAAACACTTGCAATGCCCCATTTTGATTATTGTGACACTCTTTTTACAGACTTAAATATTATTTCCACTCAAAGACTTCAACGTGTTCATAATTCTTGCGCACGTTTTATTTGTGGTATTCGCAAATTTGACCATGTTACACCGTCCCTGGAACAATTATCGTGGTTTCGTCTAAGAGATCGTAGAACTGTCCATTCCCTATCCCTTCTCTATAAAATACTTCACACATCATCGCCTAATTATTTATCACGCCGCTTCATCAGACTATCCGACACACATAATCTTGACACTCGATCCCATCAGCACATTGTCCTTTATATCCCGCCTCATCACACTGTATATTATTCATTATCTTTTACGGTGTCACTTACCAAAACATGGAATTCCCTTCCACCCTATGTCAGAGACTGTCAAACTATAACATCCTTCAAAAACAAACTAAAGAATTATTTAATAACAAACTAACTTATACACCTCACTGATAGTATTCTTTTAGCAATATTAATATATTTAATTATTTATGTAAATAATATTAAGAATAACAAATATTTTTATTTGTTTTGTTTTAAATATTGTATAATCGTAAAATTAGTTTTCTATATCTCATTATTTTCCTGTTTTTTATATACACTAGACAGGGACAATTTAATATGTCTTGTTTGTATACATTTTATTATTAGTTTTAGTCTTAATTTTAACTAATATTAACTGGTTGTATTATAGATCGTAATATGTATATTAGATATTATCTTTTGATCAAATTTTTACTTAGTGTTTAATATTAGAGTTAATTAAGATTGTTATATTCTTATGTAATATATGTTTGTCCTGGTGAGTGGAAGAGAAGGCCACATGACCTTAACTCCACCAGGCTAAATAAATCTTAAAAAAAAAGAAAAGATATCTCACACATTCAAGCCGCTGAAATGAAATTTTTAAGATCCGTAAAAGGATGTACACGCATGGAAAGATTACACAATGAATCAAAAAGAAATGAACAGGAGATATTTTCAATTGTCGATAAACTAGAAGAGCACAAATACCAATGGAAAGAACATTTAGACAGAATGGACAATACAAAATCACCCAAAAAAGATCAACACCTACAAATCACATGGAAAAAGATATTTGGGACGGCCAAGGAAACGATGGGCTTGAGACCGAAACAGGTCGCATTGACCTAATCCTGGAAAAGAAGAAGAATAATAAATTATTATAAATTAAAGGTTTGTAAACTTCAGGAAGTTTTTTATTCAATTCAGCGCACTAAATGTTTATTTTTGAAACATTAAACATTAAAACAACACAATAACATTTGTGTATAGTTTCTGAGCGAGCAGTGTGTTAACAACTTAGCAACCTGGGTTCGATCCCTGGACCAGACAGGTGGGTGGTGTTTTCTTTTCCAGTTTTTCTTTCCTGACCTATAAGACAAATATCAGACAAATTTAAAGACTCAAATAGTCCCAGAACAAAATGTGGCCATTAATCCCTATCATAATAGCTTAGTTTGATATGAATTTATGAGTGAACGGTGTTATTATGTTAAATGTTTGTATAGTCTCATAGGTGTCTCTGGCATTGAGCTGGTTATTCATCCGAGGACATCGTTCATGTTCTTATGTGATACAAATGATAATTATATATGATCCACAATTAATAACACTATTTCGACATGTTATGTCTCAGAAATCCCTCAGGGGTCCCCATCTAGGGGATATGTGGATGGCGACCACAAGGTGCCCAAGCTGAGCAAAACATTGCTTCCACTTACTTGTGTTTTGCTCCTTACTTTTATCTTTAGCCGATCTGGTATTTCTTCCTTTCTTCCACTTACTTATACCAGACCCTTTTAACTTTACTATCTAACCTTTTTTGGTTAACTCTTGTTTTTTTCGACCCCGACACTATTATTATTATTATTATTATTATTATTATTATTATATTATTATTATTATTATTATTATATCCGTATGTGTGGGGTTGTTAGACCCCATCGAGCGCCTCCCCAGATGGTGGATAGGGGATGCTTCCCAGATGTGGATGGTATCGGGGAAATGAAATCCTCTATGTGAACCAAAACTAACAGCTACTGCTTTGTAGTTCAGTATTGTTTCACTAAAGGCTAGAGGAAGACAACCTTGATTACAAATTACCTGGTCCTCCACTTTGGGCGTTCCTCATTCCATTGATGAATATACAATGCTAAAAAAAACTAAAGAGAAGAATGTCTGGCGGAATTACCCAGAACGAACTAGCTGTAAAATAAGCTGTTAGCGGTAGAAATGGATTTTTGGAGGCGATCGACAACAATTTCAAGGAAGTATAATGTCAGAAACTGCACAATTAGGGAAATTATGCAAGTTGAAAATACATATTAGAAAAAAATATAATAAAAAGTTTGAAATGGTATGAATACCTCATAAGAATGGAAGAAGATAGAATACCAAAGAAGATCCTAGATAGGAAAGCTAATGAAAGAAGTGGAAGAAGCAGGCCTAGAGTATGTTGGATAGATGGAGTGAGGAGAAGTATGAAAGCTAGAGATTTGAGGGAAGAAGATAATTTAGACAGGAACCTATGGCGACAAATTATTTTGGGGTTGAAGGAGAAACACTGTATTGTGGAATATTCCTAATAAAAATATTATTAATATTAATATTATAAGGCATTTTTATGTTTATAACAGAATATTATCATTATGCAGTTCAAAGTAGTTTTGATGCCTTGTATGTTGAACGTAAGGATCAAGTTCGGAAATTCAGAAAATCCACCCGGCATCCTTATTAATTATGGTATCTCAGAGACTTCACACACACTGGAAACAAAATTAATAACGACTGCAGACTTGCTAATAACCTCACACAACCTCCTGATGTAATATAACCTCCCTTTGAATGCCAATTCCACCCTTAGAAGTATCATAGGCCAATGTCTTCCTCGCAAGCGCTTCTTCCTAATTTCATCTTCAACTTTACGTGTTTTAAGGCTTCATTACATAGCAAAACGAGACGTGAAAATAGAGTTGGTTTGTGCAACTACTCCATTAATTTAAATTTATCCTTAGCAACCGATTCTTAAGTAGATGTTTTCATTTTTATAAAATAGGATAGTTAAAATTTAATGTTTTTTAGATTAACCATAACACTGAGCAACAAAAAATAAACTTTTTTTGTCTCAGAAAGAAAAATATGTGATTCTGATAGTAGTTTATTTCCTGAATTCAAATATGATATCGGGTTTTCTCCATCACGCAAGGTTTCCAAGAGACAGGCATTTATAATTTCAAACACTTTAATATTTTCTACATTCGTAACTACACAATATTCGAACATTCGGACTCACCTAGAAAGTACGAAATGACGATTTTCTGCTATATTTCGCCTGTGGAGCATCCCTCTTGATGGTCCAATAATAATCGGCCAGCATATTAGGATTCCATTTGCTTTGATATGTCTTTTCCACAGCTGAAACCATTTGAGTTAGCTCATTTGGTTTTATTTTACAATGGACAAATGGAGGAAAAAATGTTTATTAAAAAATACTTAGGTGATGATGGAGAGATTCCGAATATATATTTCAAAACACGATGCCCCGATGATGATGATGATGAGCCATGAAAGTCCCTAATCCTAAGCTTAACCTAAGATGAATATGAATTATGATGATTGCGATGGCCATATGATTTCGGGGACCGTTTGAAATTATAAATGCCTGTCTCTTGGAAACCTTGCGTGATGGACAAAAACCGATAAGTTATCATATTGAATTCAGGAGAAAAAATACTATCAGAATCACATTTTTTCTTTCTGAGACAAAAAAAAAAAGTTTCTTTTTTGTTGCTCGGTGCAATTTTCAAAACTATTTTTAATCGAATTTAAAGTGTAACAGTACGAGTTATTTTCAATTTGTAAAAGAATTGGTGAAAATATATCCCATCTCATAAAGTTTCGTTTTTTTCACGATACCGGTTTCAAAGAGTATGACTGAAGATGAAGGTAAAATTATCTTTGAAACTGGTATCGTGAAAACACGAAACTTTATGAGTTGAGATTTCGACAATTCATTTATAAATTGGACGATGTTATGTATCAACCCGTTAAGCTCAATTAAAAAAAAAAAGAGATTTTGATGCCATCTGTTGCACTGGCTCATGAAGTAAGTGACCGTACACTTTTAGCGCCAAATCTTTAAAAATATCCCTACTATTAAATAAAATGTAAACGTCATCAGTACTATAACAGATTCTATGTTGAGCAACAAATGGCTATGAAACCAGTTTTTCATAAATGCTAATATAAATTTTGCATCATGTAGGTAAGTGCCAAATTTTCCCGCTCGTAGATTGTTGATGCATAACTGTCAAACATGCAAAATAACTTGCAGTATCCAGTATTCTTAGTTTGGCACTTACTTACTTACTCACTGGCACTATCGAACCCGTAGGTTCATGCCCGCGCGGACATAAGCTCTCCATACATCACTATCCTGAGCTAATGCTTTCCAATTATTCCCTGTATAATCTACTTACCTCAAATCATAGTTAATATTATTCTTCCACCTCATTCTTGGTCTACCAACTGGGCGTTTTCCTTTGGTTTTCCTACAAGAAGCTTCCATGCAAGTCTTTCATTTCGCATACGTCCAACATGTCCTGCCCATCGCAGTCTACGAGACTTAACTTTCTTATTATATCTGGCTACCTATAAAGACCATGTAGTTCATAGTTATGTAGCCTTCTCCATTCACCTGTCTGTTCATCTCTCTTTGGTCCAAAATTTTTCCTAAGTACTTTATTCTCAAATACTTGTAATCTCCTTTCCTCCCTTAAAGTAAGAGTCCATGTTTCGCAATGATTAGAAAGTTGGTCGATGCATTTGAGGTAGGTGGACTGAAGATAAATTATATTTAAACAAATTATATAGTAACCGGAGCAAATTCAGAAGACCTACAAATAAGTAATATGATAATTAAACATGTTGTAGAATTTAAATATCTTGGATCTATAATAGATAAATGTGGTACTTGTGAAAAATATATTAACAGAGTAAAGTGTGCAAGGAAGGCGATTAGATCCCTGAATGGTCTTTTATGGAACACAAATTTGACCAGAAAAAAAAAAGAATAGACAATAATAGAAAGTATACTTACATATGGATCAGAAAGCTGGACAATAAATGAAAGGATGCAGAAAAGAATCTTGGCGACAGAAATGGATTGATTACAGACATGGGTTAGTATGGTGCTACAATAAATAATGAAGATTGATTTAAACTTTATACGTATTTTCTCTAAACTTAGATAATGGCGCATAGCCCACAGCCGGTTGATGCGAAACGCTGTCCAATTAAAATTTTCAAAACTCTGTCGAAGATAGTAAAATGTAAGGATGATCCTGAATTTTATGTTTGTTATCAAAATTGTAATACTGGCATTATGAATGGTTTACAGTAAAGGGACAAATTAATTTGTTTCAGAAACCTGTGCTATTAGCAATGGATACTGACCACATACATTTTTGTTTAATTCAACACGCACGTAAAAGCAAACAGGTGTTTAATAAAACAAATTTTGAGAACAACGCTGAAGATAATCTGCAATTAGAAGATAATAAGAGAGTGTAATCAAAACGTGATTACATACCACTGCAGGCAATTTAAAAACATGAAACAAGCTTGCATCGAATATAATATTACTATCCCCGCTAACCGATGTACAATTCGTGTTTTAAAGCAGCTGAAAATTTTATTAATATTATGGTTTTCATTAGATAGTTTAATACAGTATGTTACAGATCCCTTAGTTCAAAATAAAACATACTTTTTTGTTAGTAACACATACTAAAAGGTATATTTTAAGATAAAAAAAGAACAACTAGGCTGTTGTTTTGTCCTTCAAAATCAAATTTAAAAGATAGACTTACGATGATTTTTCATAAGTAATGCCACGAGTGATTTCCAAATTATCGATAAATTCACGACTCACGAAGTGTGGAGTGAATTTATGTAGAGAATTTGGAAATGAAGAGTGGCATTTGTTAGGACTATTTAACGAATAAAATTAAGCTGTTTACTCACAAATCATTATTTTACTATAGTTATTTTAAAATATTTATATATTTAATGTAAACGGCGATGTTTGAAAACAAATGAGAAACGATAGATACGCTTCATCTGCTTCTTTTGTTTATCACTGCAACCAGATCATACTATTTATTGCCAAAGGAACGCAATATTGTAAGAATGTTCTCTAGTGGAGAAAAAATGAGACACATCAAACTGTATATAAATTCATTTCTGATGTCGTATGATGTAAATATGACAATTATATTTTTCTGGATTATTACCTGGGAAAAAATACATTTAAGAAAGTGCAAGCAGTGGTTTCTTTTTTTGGTGGTATAATAAATTGCTACAAATGTTTTTATATTAACTCCTGCAAGCACTATGTGTTGACATCTATGCACTATATATACAATCTGGTAGCCGTACTTCTTATAGGCTCAGTCACTGCAAAATAATGGTCACACCTGTTCAGAATATTAAAAAGGAGGAGCTTTCTTTAATATGGTAATTATAACACTGGTAAATATTTCGTGAAACATGACTCTGATTGGTTGTAAAACAGAAATCATTGAAAAGTGATTGGTCATTGACTCCCATTTGGGGCATGAGTTAAATAGTCAGCAAACGTATGGAACAAGTGCAAAATGTAATACATAATTACGTACAAATTGGGTATGGGATATTGGAATAGAACACAATTATAATTGTGCACTTTTAAAGAAATTTTTAACAAGTCACGTTTTATTAATTTTAATCACAAGCATGAAGAGCCCAGTTTTACTGTTAGCAGTGACACAATAATCTAATGCACTTTAACTATGAAATTTTGTACAAAATGTAAAACACGCAAGATTGTAGTCTTTGTGTGTGCTGAAAGTATCACGAAAGAATAACACTGAGCAACAAAACATACACTTTTTTTTTGTCCCAGAAAGAAAAATATGTGATTCTGATAGTATTTTTTCTCCTGAATTCAAATATGATATCGGTCTTTCTCCATCACACAAGATTTTTCGAGAGACAGGCATTTATAATTTGAACACTTTAATATGTTCTACTTTCGTAACTGCACAATATTCGAACATTCGGACTCACCTAGAAAGTAAGAAATGACGATTTTCTGCTATATTTCGCCTATGAAGCATCCCTCTTGATGGTCCAACAATAATCGGCGATCATATTAGGATTCCATTTGCCTTGATATTTCTTTTCCATAGCTGAAACCATTTGAGTTAGCTCATTTGGTTTTATGGACAAATGGACGAAAATCGTATATTAAAAAATAATTATTTAAATCCATTAATTGAAATTGAAATAAAAAAAACTCTGGGTGATGGAGAAATTCCGAATACATATTTGAAAACACGATAAAAAACTGCATTAAGTACAACTATTGGTACTCATGAGACAAAACTCATGTTGACCAGTGTAATCATTAATCATTATACATATTTTATGTAATTTTTGTTTATTCACAATCACTGCCATACTGAGATACCTCATCACAGTCACGAGAATCAGTTGGTTGCAGATGTTCATAAAATTTTCTGTCCTCTCCTGGAATGTATTTCATGGTTCCATAGGTAGGGAATCACTAATGCCTACGTTTTGAAAACAGATTTGATCATTGTTTGGCTTCTCGATCATGAAGGATGACCAATGTTACTCCTGACATTCTTGACTTCACTCATGTGTGACTTGTTGAACTTCATTATTTTGCATGTAGAAATTTTACCTTGTCTTTATAACAGTTAAGCTTGAAATACTTGCTTAATGTTGATTTATAATATTTTATCTTGAAACTTTTTTTTCCAATGCCCCAGGTTGTCATTTCGACATTTCTGGTGTTTTCTTCAGGCATTGGCTTTATTGTAACCCACTTCTGAAATTGGGGCGCCTAGAAGACGGAGTTACGTTACCCGATTGTATGATGGGTGATAAATGATGATGAAGCGCCAGGAGAGTTCTTAACCTAAACTTAACTTAAATTCCAGACCATGGGCAACCACAGAAATGATTCCCTTTAAGGAAAAATTCCTATGGTTTGATCGCGAATCGAACCCGCGACCTCATGAATAGTAGTCAGGAACGCTGACCACTAGCCCATGAGGCTGGTCGTTCGTGAAACTTGTTACTTGAACTATTACTCGACCGCATTAACATTTTAGCCGGTGAGGGGAAGCAATAGCGCTAGTGTTAAAGAGTGGAAAAGTATCTCCCTTCCACCGTTGGTATAAGCTAATGACTGGGCAAGTGGTATAATCAGTGGCAAAATATAGTAGTAGGCTTAGTTGAAATAGGGAATAAAGTTAATGGAAGATCATCGGGGTATGTATGGCTACGGGTTTCTGGATAATGTGACGTACAGAGAAATTAAATCAGCACTGATTTCCAACAACTGCCTGGCGACTTAAATGAGTATATACTGTGAATATAGGGTGTAAGTTTCGCATTTTACATTGTCACTATCAACTGACTATACAGGACTAATGGATAATAAACACTGTCACTGCAACCTGAGACAAGGTTCTACTACCTCCAACCCCTACTCATCCTTACTACATTCTTTTAGTTCACAGTTTTTCCACATTGAAAGTTAACGTTGTGGAGTAATAAATTAAATTTCTCCTGTACCAAACTTGCCCACTTATTTGGAGTGGTGATAGTTTCTGTTGAGCGTTTTATCCTTTCAATAACAGGGATATCTGTGTCACAGGGCAGGAAACTATGACCTCTGATTGAAACGTAACGTGTTATACTGTTATAGGTTTCATTTTTTTCACTGTGTATATAAGAATTGGCACATAGTTCTATTCCTATTTTGCCTTGCACATGCATCTGTAATAGTATATTACGATGAGAGGTTGGGAAGTGGTTTTTACAGAAGCGAGGAAATTTTTAAAACCGAGCGATAGCCAGGTTTTTAATTTCCGAGATTCTGTAAAACACTTCATAAACATGCGTTGTACATTATTTTTTGCGCGATGATGTTTTCAAAATAATAAAGAATAGTAAAATAATAACATATTTGTTGGAAATATTTGCGTTCATGAAAACAACTGACTAACGTTAACAGTGTGGGCAATATTTATTGGTTGAGACTACAGCAGCTCGTGACACCAATAAGTGATACAATGATGGAAAATACGTATTTATTGTTTTATATTGGTTCAAATCAAGTTCTGTTCATTTCAAATGCAGTGATTTGTTTGGTATAATGTATAATGTATATATATTTATTTATATACAGAATTGTAATGTTTACACATCTTTCGGGCCTAAAGTTTTATTTTTCTTATCCACTCGTGTCTCTCCATTCAATCCATGTCCTCCAGTCCTCTTGCTCTCATTCCAGTTCTTATTTCCTGCATCCACGAGTTTCAAGGTCTTCCTCTCCTCCTTCTTCCAGGTGGACACCATTCCAATGTTTTCCTGGGTAATCTTTCTTCTTGCATTCGTCGTACGTGCCCATACCAATTTAATTGCTTATACCGTATATAATCTACTATTGAATAACCAATATTATTTTTTTTTCTCTTATGACAGTATTTCTTATTTTGTATAATTTTAAACATGTTGCTGCTCTCCTCAAGAAATCCATTTCCATCGACATAAGTTTTTGTTCTAAGTTTTTGTTGAATTTCCAAACTTCAGCTCCATATGTGACAGTACTTCTGACTATTGAATTATATATTTGTAACTTATTTTTCCTGGTTATATGGCTGTTCCATATGACTCCATTCATCATTGCTGTTACTGCTCTACCTTTGCTTATTCTTGTTCTTAATATCACTTTATATATTCCCAAATGCCCCAGGTTTGTCTTTCGACATTCCTGGTTTCTCTCCTGGCATGGCGTACTTGTAACCCACTTCTGAGGTTGGGGCGCCTGAAAGGCGGGGTTACATTGCCCCGATGAAATGATGGGTGATGATGATGATAATGGTGCGCCAGGAGAGTCCCTAAATCTAAGCTTAACCTAAGATGAATATGAATGATGATGATTGCGGTGGCCATATGATTTCGGGGACCGTTTGGGCCTTAAAGTTTTCCTGACATTTGTCTTACAGCTGAGGAAAAACCCCGATAAAAACCTCACCCAGAAAAACTGTCCCGACCGGGGATCGAACCCGTGCCCGCTGCGTGACAAGGCAGCACGCTGCCCCGAGACCACAGCGGTGGACAGGTATAATGTATATTAACACTATCTTTTTTGTATTTTTGTAAATACGTTGTACGTAGTATACATAAAGGGCAATGGATTTACTTCCCACACGAGGATTGTAATATGTAATATTACAGTATAGATATTTAGGTTGGCAACCTCGAAATGTAGGAAGTTGAACTTTCAATCATGGTCACCATTGCTGTAAGTACGACAAAACGCACAATCACGCAAACAATATTTAGGTGTTTTACAGATTCTGGGAGCTTATTTTAAAGATAATGTTGTAGATAAGAAATTACCTCATCAACACCTCTTATAGTCTCATTTTTAGGCCACATAAACATGGTTGCAAGATGACGTATTCCCAAATTAAAAAAAAAAGACTTTTACTAGTAAGTGTGGCGCTGGAATTTTTGCCTGAATTCTAAATCATACCGACTCCATGGTTTAGAATTGAAGTATTTTTACACGCTTTATATTAGCTTGACCTGCATCTGTCTATCTCCCTGGGGGTCCGTTTATCGGGCCCCAGCTGTGCTCACAACAGCAACAGGGGGCGACCCCGGGTGGCGGATAGGGGAACGGTCGGTGGTTTGCTTGCACTCCTCCCGGCTAGGTCCAGACTGGACCCGCGGGCCATTTGTGAGGTCGTCAGGACTCGAGCGACCTGATGCACTACATAGCTCGTGCTGCGCCCACTTCAGCAGCAAATCGCGTCCCCTCGGTGGCGTAGTAGGGAAAAGGTCGGTGGATCTGCTAGTCAGTCCTCCCTTCCAAATCCGATGGACTCGCGGACCATAAGTGGGGTCAACAGGAGACGAGCGCCCTGTTGTACTATAGCTCAAATGTCCTGGCCCACAGCGGGAGCAGCGGCCGTCGTGGCGAGGCGGTGGGAGATTGTGGAGATCAGAAGCTCCCTTCTCTTGGTTAATCCCGAGGACGTTTGTGGGGGCACTATGGGCGATGAGCTCCCTGGATGCCTACATTGCTCAGTGGGCTGACTCACAGCAGCGGCACGACTAGGCTTAGTCTTGCGAACGGGCTGGTTGGGACAATACCGGGCGTAATGCTGGGAATTACTACCAGGTCGATAAGCCTCGAGAAAGGAGGAAGCGCGGTCTTTTTATGGCTTTTGGGACTTAGCGCCGACTCTGGAACCGAGTGACCCAAGGACAATCTGTGAGGTCGTCAGGAGTTGAGCGACCTGACGTACTAATGCTCAGGCTGGACCCCACTTCATCAACCAAACACGTCCCCAGCTGGTGCACTGGGGGAAAGATCGGTGGATCTGCTAGACAGTCCTCCCGGTTAAGTCCAAGGGACTCGTGAACCATTAGTGGGGTAGGCAAGAGTTGAGCGCCTTGTTGTACTAGTTGCTCATCTGTTGGAGCTTGCGAGCTCCGTGCTGGCCCACAACAGCTGCAGAAGGCGTCCCTGGGGGCACACCAGGGCTCGGCTCGGACCAGTCCAGCGGGGAGCTACTGTACTGGTTCCTGGCTCGGCCTACGGGCCCGTCGACAAACTGTGGGGTCGCCAGGAGATGAGCACCTGGATGTACTAAAAGTCTCACACTGTTGGGCTTGTAGCCCTAGCCGGTCTCCACAACGGCTGCAGGACATGTCCCTGGAGGCAGAACAGGGGAATGGTCGGTGGATCTGCGACAGCAGTCCTCCCGGCTAGGCTCATGGAGCCCGTGGACCAACTGTGGGGTCGTCAGGATGAGCGACCTGATGTACTATGTAGCTCAGCAATTCCCAGAACTGCAAACTCCAACACTCTCTCCCTGGGGTGTTGGTTTAAGGACCGTGAACTTGAACGTGGACGCGAACATAGGATAGGGAGGACTAGAACTAGGACTTGGGAGTATGGTCAGGACGACCGAGGTATCCCAAGGGGTGGACGGCTGGGCCGAGATGTATCTGTCTATCTATGTAACGGACCTGTATCTATGTAACGGAATATTTGAACATGATTTTCACCTACTTGAAAATATTAGATCGACTTGAAACATTGTATACTTGTAAAGGATCCATGATAATACAATAATTTCATAAAAAAATCCTGGCCAGAAACGTAAGAAAAAAATAAAATAAATAAAAGCCGGTATAATAGGTTGCGGACTTATCGATTTTTTAGTCAATCGTTGAAAGAGCTCAGTTGGTAAAGCGGTGGACTGTAGTGGTATATAATTAGTGGTATAATCCATAGGTGGTATAATCCATGTAGTGGTATAATCCATAGGTCGCTGGTTCAAATCCGGCCCGGAGGATTATTTTTCTTTTAGAAGAGCATTAAACAATTAAATTTTCATCGGATTTTGATTTATGACAATTAAACTAAAAATTAATAAATGGATAATAGTTTAAAACTCTAAAACAACATGCTTTATTAGAAAACCGAACTAAAAAATGAAAAATAATTTTAATTTCCAACACGCTTGGGATAAAATTAAAGTGATCAACAAAAAAAATCATCTCCAACACATCTAGAATAAAACTAGAGTTATCTGCAAAAAAAATACTATCAATAGCGTGGGGTGCTTTTTATGGTTTTTACGTTTTCTTCCTAGAGACTTTACTTTTACCAATATCCGTTTATTATCAAATATATTAATTGATATAGAGAACCCCATCAAATACATTAATTGATATAGAGCACCCCACGCTTCTGATGGTAAAAATATTTTTTTTTGTAGATAACTCTAGATTTATTCTAGATGTGCTGGAGGTGATTTTTTTTGTTGACCACTTTAATTTTATCCCGAGCGCGTTGGAAATTAAAATTATTTTTAATTTTTTAGTTTGGTTTTCTAATAAAGCGTGTTGTTTTAGTTTTTTAAACTATTATTTATTTTTTATTTTTTAAGTTTGGTTTCCTAAAATTGTAAATATCTTTAAATTCGATACTATTGTAGTATGAGCTAAAAGTCATACTGTTCTAAAAAAATCCTCCGGGCCGGAATTGAACCAACGACCTATGGGTTACTGAAATTATATACCACTACAGTCCACCATTCTACCAACTGAGCTACCACAACGATAGACTAAAAAGTCGATACGCCTGCAAACTATTATACCGGTCTTTATTTTTTTATGTCCTGATGATCCTGGCCAAGATCTTAGAAAAAGAATTATGCAATTATTGTGTTGTGATTGGTCCTTTACAAGTATACAATGTTTCAAGTCGATCCAATGTTTTTAAGTGGTTAAAATCGTGTTAAAGGATTCCGTTACATAGACAGATACAGATCAAACTAAAATAATAATTGGTTTTGATAACGGCGAAACCATTCATAATTCCTAGTATTTTATCATTTACATACTTCTTCTTTCTCAGAAATGTCCTTAAAAATAAACAAATGTCCTAAATTCGTGTATAAATCAGGGTCGGGTGAAGGAATGAGATGAGGCGAAGCCACTATATTTTGAAAGTCTATAAACGACAAGGGATCACGTGTGATGCACCTTCACAGGGGCGGGTGAACGAAATGAAGAGGTGAGAATGGAGAAATGTTGAAATATAATTTGTGGCGGGTGAAAACGGGAGGAACTCCGAGGAAAACCTGTCCAAGCTCGTTTTGTCCACTACGAAACCAACATGGTGTGACCGAGATTCGATCTCGAGACCACAGCGGTGAGAGACGAGCGTCTAATCCCTTGCGCCACGTAATATATTTAATAAAAATTAAAAATACATTTCAGGAAAACTAATAATTAAAATAAGATATTATTATATATGAGTATGAAATATCAACGCGAAAAATTGAAGAGACAGCTAGCTATTTCTATTAGCAAAACATTTGTTCAAAAGAAATAAAAGCATTTTTATGTTCTGTTCTGTCGTTAGAATCACACCTGTTTCATTGTAACACTATCTTTTACAAGACAACCGTCCAAAACAAACATTTGGTATGTTGTCTTACGTCCATGCTGACACGTTGCACATACTTATAATGCTAACTGCCAAATTGTACTTGTAAATGATGTTCTGTGACTTCAAAACAACAAGAAACTCTCCCTACGACGCGATGTTATACAGAAGTTTACAAAATCGAAGTGAGTAAAACTGAAATTTTGATAATTTTAAGTTAATTGTTTTATGATGTAACAGCTGCTACAATTCTTGCTATACTTCTTCCGAGCTAAGTTCTAGTTCTAATATAAATACACCAGATATATGGTGGAATTTTCTTGGTCGAATAATGATTACTAGTGGTCATTATAGGTTTAAGTTTGTCACAAATACGGAATTATACATTAATTTTCGATTTATTTTAAAAATACGATCGATAGGAAATATGTGGTATAGCTTGGCTGACATATTTAAAAATCAATAACGCGTCATTTGATATTTGTATACTATTTATGGAATTTACATTTGTATTTGGCCTATTATTATGTGCACGGGATTATATATATATATATATATATATATATATATATATATGGAATGATAAGAAAAATAAATGCCTGGACGGGATTCGGACCCGGATCTCTGAGTCTGTACCTCAGCGTGATATCCATTACACTACCAGGCGAATCCAATTCAAACCTTATTTTTCTTATATATGTATTATACTCTCCATTATTACTAGATGTCGCGAGAACTCGGTCTTCACCGCCATCTAGCAGCCTACTATAACAAGTAAGCAAATTAAAGAGAATATTTTTACCTTATAGCAGTGACGCTTTATAGATGTTATAATTAAATGTTTAACATTGAGCAATGCAAACTTAATATGGAATGATAAGAAAAATAAGTGTTTGAATTGGATTCGCCTGGTAGTGTAATGGATATCACGCTGAGGTACAGACTCAGAGATCCGGGTTCGAATCCCGTCCGGGCATTTATTTTTCTTATCATTCCATATTAAGCTTGCATTGCTCAATGTTAAACATTTAATTATAACATATATATATATATATATATATATATATATATATCCATTCTCTTTGTCTCTCACAACCGACCCGTCAATGTCCTATGTCGAGGCATAATGGAAGTAGGTGTGAATATGTAGATATTAAAAAAAATGTAATAAAATTACTGAAACCAAGATTAGACAGGGTTTAATTTAAATTTGAATACTGAAATGTACTCACTTTTTTAAACCACTAATAATAAATACACGAGAGTAAGTCAATTCACATTGCTGCTGCACAATTTTCTTTTTACAACAATGCACTTTCAGCTATGAACGTAAATGAATGAATGAGTACACAAATGAATGGATAATAAAATAATTTTTTCTAAGGAATTTATGTGTAATTTAATTTATTGTAACACATATTATACATATATTTTATTTTTCTGCACTCTTCTCTATACGAACTTTAATTATGCCAAATATCACACTCGTCCGTGCGCGCAATGTGCTTAAAAAGGTGTGTGATGATTTCTCTTCACATATTAATGTATAGAAACCTTTAAGCGTGTACGAAAATGTAGTTTGCTCTCTAATACTCGAAATAAAGGAATTCAAAATAATAAAAATATGTATTATCTAGCAAATGTCTATATAAGTTATGTGGGAGAATCTTATAATATATAATTACTATTTTACTACTATAAATTAGCATTATTTTATTGTTACGCATGCGCAATGCAGAATACATTAGAATTTCAATTGTTCCTGGAGTTCGGAATTCCTAAAAAGTTAGACGAATGTGTCTAAATGGCTCAAAGAGTAGGGTGCGTGTAGGCAAACAGTTTTCAGACACTTTTGAAATCCAGAATGGATTGAAGCAAGGTGATGCACTATCTCCTCTACTATTTAATTTTGTACTAGAGCATGCCATTAAATCTTTAGAGAATGAGGAAGGCTTACAACTGAATTGTATTAATAAGCTGTTAGTTTATGCTGATGATGTAGTATTACTGGCCGATAGCGAGGAGATACTAAAGGCCAACACGGACACATTATTGAGTAACACTAAGAAATTGGGACTGGAAGTAAATATCAGTAAAACTAAATATATGGTCACACCTAGAAATTCAGTATATAATGGAAATGGACAGCTAATGACAAATGAGGGAAATTTTGAGGAAGTGGCTGAATTCAAATACCTAGGAACAATAATCACAAATAGGAATGAGATGCACAAAGAAATTAAACATAGGCTCAATTCTGGAAATGCATGCTATTATGCATTGCAGAGACTTTTGATGTCCCAACTCCTTTCAAAAACGTTAAGCTGAAAATATATAAAACTATTATTCTACCAGTTATTATGGGTGTGAAACATGGACTCTTACTTTAAGGAGGAAAGGAGATTACGAGTATTTGAGAATAAAGTTCTTAGGAAATTTTTGGACCAAAGAGAGATGAACAGACAGGTGAATGGAGAAGACTACATAACAATGAACTACATGGTCTTTATAGGAAGCCAGATATAATAAGAACAGTTAAGTCTTGTAGACTGCGATGGGCAGGACATGTTGCGCGTATGGGGAATGAAAGACGTGCATGGAAACTTCTTGTAGGAAAGCCAGAAGGAAAACGCCCAGTTGGTAGACCAAGAATGAGGTGGGAGAACAACATTAACTATGATTTGAGGGAAGTAGATTATACAGGGAATGATTGGAAAGCATTGGCTCAGGATAGGGATGTATGGAGAGCTTATGTCCGCGCGGCCATGAACCTACGGGTTTGATAGTGCCAGTGAGTAAGTAAGTAAGTAAGTAAGTAAGTATTTCAATTGTTCCAGAATGGAATTTCTGAAACATTGGAAAGCAAAGCATTTAAAACGGACAGAAACAAATTATTTAGAATATTTTCAAACGGTTTAGTGAAAAATATCCTACATTATCCATTGATCAGAATATACAACTGAGTCGTTCCTAATTAAATTTTACCGGTAAATAAAGGATATCTATCAACATTATGGAAAAACCGTAAATGCCTAATCAGGTAGGCCCATACATATTTTGTTGTTGTTATAATGAATAAGAAATGGAGGAAGTTTCTGATTGTCGATACATCTTATGCTAAATCAGTTTCATTTTCCATAAAATATGATGTTGCCTTAGAATAATGTTTCTTTCATACACAATTCAGTCACACATCGCGGACAAAGGTAGTACCACGGTTCACCCAATAGACGAAATCGGCGGAGAATTATCTAATGCACGTTTGTTTGAAGTACAAGTAGAAAATAGATCGGAATTAGTATAAAAATACGTGGTACAGTCATTAAGTTTAGAGACTGAGCGCATAGTGGCGCTGTGATGTAATATAGCGCTTAGGTGGAGCCGTGTTATGGTACCTTGTCAGTTAGTCTCTCGTCCCAGCAAGAGACAGTTGAGTGCATGCACTGCAAGCAGAACTACGCTCTTTGTTGTGACGGTGATTTGAATGCGCATGTCGGGACTCGAGATGCCCCAGGTAGAGCAACATGAAGTTCTGTCAGAAATTAGGCAACACCGCTGTCGAAACGTTTCAAATTATGTAGCAAGTTTACGGTGAATTAAGTCGCAGTATTGTGTTTAGGTGGCACCGACGTTTTTTGCACGGAAAATACAGTTTGAAAGATGATGTGCATACTGGTCGGCCACAAATAATTCGAACTAAACGCAAGATCGAAAAAGTTGTAACGTTGGCGCGTGCTAACCGCTCCCAATCAGTAGACGATCAGCCAGCAGCGGTAAGAGTCAGCCTTGCTATAAAATTCTGTCTGATGCCTGAACATGTCTCGTGTTACCCAGCACAGTGTGCCACGAATCCTGTCACAAGACCAACATGATGATCGCATGACGATTTGTGGTAACTTCATCTGTAGTGCTGACGATGACCCGACATTCTGAACCGGATAAAAAACTGGAGGCGAAACATGGTGTTTCCTTTACGATCCGCAACTGAAACGACAATCCGCCATCTGAAAATGCCATTATCACCATGACAGAAAAAACCGCGAAAAGACTGGTCAAAAGCCAAGGTGATGCTTGAACTGTTTTTTTATCCAAATCGAATTGTTCACATATAATTCATATCGGAAGGTGCAACTGTAAACAAAACCCGCTACAAAGAGATCCTTGGCCGTTTACGCGATTCAATTTGCCGTAAGAGACTTCAGCTTTGGCGTACAAAGAATTGGCTGTTGCTACACGACAACGCCCCCGTACATCGTTCTGTCCTTGTCCAAGAGGAACTTGCAAGGCAACAGGTGACAGTTTTGCCACACCCTCCGTACTCACCTGATCTCGCACCATGCGATTTTTTCTTTCCTCGCATAAAAGCAATTCTACATGGGCGCATATTTCATTCTTCCGAAGAGGCCATGACTGCCACAAGAGAAGCCATACGGGACCTTCCTGCCAACAACTTTCAGCGGTACTTCCAGCAGCTATACCAACGTTGGGAAATGTGCATAACGGCCAACGGCGTCTATTTTGAGGGAGAATGTGGTTTTGTTTAAGTGTACGCCGAGTTATCAGCATCTTGTGAGACATTCAGATCCTTGTGGGTGCCTACCCTCCAGGATTAAAGTCTCAGAACTTAATGACTGTAGTAGTATGTTCTTGGATGCCCATACAAAAACAAATACACACCCTTGTGTATTTAGAGTATACGTATTTATAATATAAAATTCAACCCTTACAGAACCTGCCTTATAAAACATTATCAACATGTTTACAATTAAAATAGAGGGACTAATAAATAAATGTAAATTCCTTGTGTGGTAAAAAAAGTATATATGTGATCCATAGTTTAAAATCCCTCTCCCGACAGGTCGTGCCACGCTAAGGCCCGCGTAGGGTATGGGATGTAAAATGTACCTGTAAGGAGGAGTTAATGTATTGTGATTTTAATTAGTTAACAATAATATAGTCTATCCCTGTATAGAAGTGGTTACCGTACTTGGCCCTGGTTCCAAGGATCGCGGGTTCAAACCCGGATGTGGTAGAATAATTTTTAAAGTCGTAAAATCTTTATATGGCTTACTTCGGAAGAGAAGTATAACCAAGTTTTTTATTTCTTAGATTTATGGCAAGTAAAATACTGAAATAAATTGATTCTGAGCGGAATTTATCGCCCATTAAACAGCAAGACTTAAATTCTCATAATAATGACCTGAGATGTTAAAGAACATCTTTAATATTATATTGCGATACAAGTGAGGTAAGTACTTGTTACAGATCGAGAAAATGTTTGAAAAAAACGAGGGCTTGCGCCGAGTTTTTTTCAATTTTCGAGATGTTACATACTTACCTCATGTGTATTGCATACTATTTTTTTGATGGATGCGACTAATTTTTATTAAATATAGTAATAAATTAATTAAAATATTGGTCGGATGTAAATGACTTCTATGAGAAAGAATCATTTGGTGATCGTTGCTATGTAGCTTTCATTTTGTTTTATTATAAGCAAGGATTGTTGGCTGTGGAGACATTTTTATATGTATTACCGTGATTAGATTCTGTTTGATAATTTTATTATGGAAGGAGTCATGGTAGATGATAGAGAAATTGAAGAAGCCTGGAGAGTGGGATGTTCTGCATTAATTCCGAAAAAGTCTAAAGAAAAGCACGAGTTAGTGTACAAAACATTCAAGACATGTTTTATTTTACTTACCGAACGTGTGCTTTTTGAGTCCATATCAGCATTGCGATTTCTTTTGTTTGCATAGCAACCAGGTTAGATGTGGGAACGTTGACTTACTTCCTCTTTAATCATGTTATATAATAAGTAGGTCTGATAAGTTGAATAGTCTGATAGTGCACTTAATGTCTGCAGGGACGGGGGGAGGGGGGTATGAGCGTGCGGTGTGTATATGTGTGGGTGTATGTGTGTGTGCTTTTTTTTTCTAATTTGTTTTCTAGCATTTTTTTTAATATTAATGTACGGAATGTGGATGAATGTAGATATGTATTATTTTGATTTAGTGCAGACATAGATTTTACTTATATGTAGCCTGTTATTGTTTTTTGATACAGGTGTATTTGTAGGTATTTGTTTATATTATTAGTTTTATTTTTTTTATTCATGGAAAAATAATGCATGTACGGCCAAGCAGGCCCGTGCGCAATGTAAATGCATATGTATTTTCTTTATTCTGAAAAAAGGCAATAAATTCCATATTCTATTCCATTCTACTTCTAGTAACAACAATATTGGTAAGTATAAGAAATTAGTCACATCGACCAAAAAAGAATATAACTAACTAAAAGAATGTATTTATTCGAGCAGAGTTAGTGATAAAACCTTCTATTTCACCCAACCTGCACAAATGTACGAAATACAGATTAAAATTGTACATACCGCAAACGCATTCGTGATTCTTGTGAAGTGAACGTAAAGTGGACGCAAACCTTTGCTTAAATTGCTGCACATCGATGAGCACAAGTGTAGGATGGTGTAAAATATATAAAACAGCTGCATCTTTTATACATCATATTATGTTATTTCAGTCTCATATTTTAAAATTTTCTGTAAAAATGTTATTATTAATATGCTTTTTCTTCTTAATCTTCTTCAATAGCACTACAACCCAATAAAAATCTTCGCCTCCTCGATGAGTCTCCTCCAGATAAATATCTACATAGAAACCAACTAATTAACTCAATGGCACTATCGAACCCATAGGTACATAGCAGTGTAGACACAAGCTCTCCATGCATCCCTATCCAGATATGTTTTCGAATCATTCCTAGTATAATCTACTTCCCTTAAATCATGATTAATAATATTATACCACCTCATTCTTGGCCTGTCTTCTGGTTTTCCTACAATGATTTTTCAAGCCCTTATTTCATTCCCCATTCGTGCCACATATCCTGCCCATCGCAGTCTACGAGACTTAACTGTTCTTATTATATCTGGTTGTCAGTAAATATCATGTAGCTCACTGTTAAGCAGTCTTCTCCATTTGCCTGTCTGCTGATCACTCTTTGGTCCAGAAATATCCCAAAGAACTTTATTGTCAGATAATCTTCTCTCCTGCCTTAAAACAAGAGTCTATGTTTCTCATCCATATAATATAACTGGAGAATAGCACTTTTTATATTTTCAATTTAATATTTTTTGAGAGAAATTGGGACGACAAGAGTCCCTGAAATTCATAATAGCATGCATTTCCAGAATTAAGCCTATGTTTAATTTATTTTTGCAGTTCATCCGCGTTTGTAATGACCTATTGATCCCAGAAGGGTTCAAGCACTTCTTCAAAATTTTCCTCGTTTGTCAATAACTGTACATTTCCACTATATAATATATTTAATTCTACATAGAAACATTTTTCACAACTGTTTATTTTACATTTTAAGGCCTAGGCATTCACAATCCCACAATCTATTCTTAGGCCTTCCTTGAGTTGCGAACAGAAGATTTGTTTCACCTTTCTATTATTTGGCATTTTTATGTCCAATCCATCTCGTATTATTAATATGTTAAATTAATTTATTCGGACTTTATAATGGGGAGCTATTGAAACGATGCCAATGTTAAACATACAATTTGTAATTAGTGTGGAATAGTAGGCCCGCTGGGGATGCGAGGTTCACAGAAGCATAATGGTGTAAATTGTTAGAGAGAGTGGGCGAGATACCATACAGGACGGTGTAACACGAACAATGGTTTCCACATGAATAGAAAAGCTTTTAAAATTAAGTATTTTATAATTGTTACCGTGCTTCTATTTCTGTTATAATAGTATCGACATAACATATTTAGTAATTGTTGATAATATTATATTATACAGGTACATGTTGTCTATTCTACTGATTAAAATCCGTTAGAACATTTAACAAAAATTGCGCTAACAAAGAATTTCCCATCTCTTATATTTTTATTTTTATATTCATCCCCGAGGCTTGGTTTGAGACTTGAAAGCGAATGTAAATTTTTCGCCCAATGGGTTGCTGGCCCAGAGGGGTATTATTGTGGTGTTCCCACTAATGTAGCATTTCCTCTACATTAAGATGATGTGATTATACCGCCAGTACTCGGTCCTCAGAATCTCATTTTTAATATCAGGTATAGTCTCTCTGATTTAATTTACGAGAAATTTATAGAATGAGACAACTAACTGTATTCGCCTTTCTCACTCGCACTAGTGTTGTCGGGGTTTTCTTCATCAGATGCTCATAGGGCAAAGGGGGGAGAGGAAAACTGACAACAGGGTGGGTTCTTTCTATTGTATCTGGACTAAAGTTGTCAACGATCTATCCTTGTATCTCCATCTCTCTCTCTGCCAAGTTAAACCAGCTATACAATAGCACCACGAGCAGGTTGAGGATGAGATTTGGATAGGAGAGGTGATGAAATGCACGTCACTAAATGTACATTTATACAAAACTACCAGAACAGCTGGAAAGCTCATCTTCAACTATTGCCGTCTCATAGAATTCCAAAACCCATCCTTCGTTACTGCCACCAAAGCAAAAGATCGGTGGGACGTCAAAAAAAAGCGCTGGATGGAAAATTCATCTTTGAGACCGTTACAGGCCACATGGCCTAATACTTGCATGGGTGGTGATGATTATAACATTAATCTCCATTCGTCCCGCATCGGGAAACGGATGTTTCCTTGTCGGAGTTTCTTAACCTACCTAATTTAGTTATGCTTATTTATCTACATATTTCAACGAGTGACATGTTCTTTATATATCGCTTCGAGGTGACATCTAGTAGGAAACAAAGGTATTACTCGTTAGATAAAGGTAGGTTAAATTTTGTTCAGACGTATTTTATTCAGACTTGAGGTTCTTTTTCGAGACCGAAAATCTTCAGGCTCGAGACCCATGGATTAAAGTCCCTTCCGGAGGACTTGTGCCTTAGATTTTCCCAAAATAAAACATTCGTCAATCCCGGTAGGATTTGATCTCGCGACCATCGGGACTAGAAACATAACCACTAGACCACAGCGGCCGACATTTCACGTATTAATATAGACTACTTAAAAATCTCATTTTTTTTGTAGTGGGGTATATTGACTTGTGTTTAAAAAAAGAAATCTTAATCTACAATGACATGCGAATGTTCGACGGTTAGTGCATTTTTCTCTTCCAATATATATATATATATATATATATATATATATATATATAGTCCACGCTGTGGTCTCGAGGTAGCGTGCTGTCTTGTCACACAGCGGACCCGGGTTCGATTCCCGGTCGGGACAGGCTCCTGGGGGAGGTTTTTTCAGTGAGTTTTCCTCACCTGTAAGACAAATGTCAGGAAGCTTAGGGCCCAACGGTCACCGAAAATCATCCGGCCATCACCATCATCCTTATCATTATTATCATCACCCTTCATCGGTGTGGAAAGCAACGGGAAGCTACCACACCTATAATTCCCTAGTAAAGCTGCAAAGCATAGCATGAAAATGCTATGATTGCAGTGAAAGACCTTCCCTCGGGCAGAATTACTATGGATGGATATACAGGGTGTTGGAAAAACACCGATAACGGAGGTGAGGTGGTATATTGAGATATGTTGATCATATTTTAATAAGGTACCAATGTCCGGAAATTATGCCTTTTCACACTATGAGTACCTAGCTTCTCAAGAGTTCCGTTAGTTGGATTTCAAGACTCAATACTCGAGGATAATGTCACAGTCACATGAAGTTTTCAAAATATCCATCTCCCATCTCATTGCTGAGTGTACATCGTTGGTGTAGTGATTGGCGTATACGTTCAAATACGCTTGCGCCTCGTCTGAATTGTTTATGTAGCAGCGTGGATTCGGCATTCCCTTATGTGTCACTAACTGTCCAGTTACATTATAGGCATATATTGAAATTCTATGTGTGATCATAGAGGCTTATATTTAGTTTTATTCATATCAAGGCAGTAAAATTACGGATACCCCTTGAAAGTAAAAAAAAAAAAAAAAAAAAAAAAAAAAAAAAAAAGATTACATGTTTCTTATGTGTAGAAAATTATTTTATGAATGTTTCATACAGATTTTGTTGCATTAAGTTATTTTCTATCTTGTGTAATTTGTTTTGCTCATTTCAAAGTGACTATTAAGATAATGTGTTTGAAACTTGGGGCTGAAAGAAAATATTTTCTTCTCTGAACAGAAGAAAGTCAGATGGAAGTTGACATTCTGAGGGGGGGACTTGTTTACATCCATAGGAAGATCCTTGTCCTTTTGTTGCAAATTAAACATGCAGAAAGTTGTGCGACATCTACTGCTTGATAAAATATTGCAGTGTTCGCTCGCACAGTTGGGCTCCGTGAGACTGACAACCATCTGATGAACGAACTTATTCAAAACTCTACTGTACTCTTTGGTAAACGAGCAATGTTTCCGCTCACAAAATTAAAAAAAAAAAAATTAAGTTATAACTGCGACATTTAAAATTTTATATCGCTGTATTCTTATCTCTACGCTCTAGACCTGGCATTAAAAAAAGAAAAAGCAGAAAAGCTGTGCCACTGATTTTATTTTGACTCTTAAGAAAACAAACATATATAATACAGGGTGTAACTAAATTCCCATTACAGAATTTGAGGAGGCGTAATGGGAACCAAAAGAGTTACAGAATTATACACAGTACATAAAAACTGTACCAGGAATTAATACACTCAAAATACTAAAATATAATTAATACGATTAATAGTAATGACTATTAATACTATTTTGAAGTTTTACAAAGTATTGGCAGTTCCATCTCTTATCTATGGATGTGAAACCTGGACATTAACAAAGGCAGATAGTAAACAAATAGAGGCTGCTGAAATGAAGATGTTGAGAGCAATAGCAGGGTACCAAAGGACCGATAAAAAGAATAACGAAGATATAAGAACAGAACTTAATATATTTAATATCTGTGAAAGAATAAAATATTATCAAAATGCTTATCTTCAGCACTTATTACGAACGAATGAACAGCCCATACCAAGAAGAATGTATGATTGTAAACCAAAAGGGAGAAGAATGTTGGGAAAATCATTGAAGAGATGGAAGTACCAATTCGACCTATAATGAGATCGGAACAGGCCATTGGGCTTAATTCTTGTTGGTAATGATGATGATGATGATGAAGATTAATGGGCGGATTTCTATGCCCTAAAAAATGGAAAATATGTATGCATTTATGATCTAAAAAAAGTTTAAATATGACCTAAAAAGACAAAAATATGACCTTATAATCGAATTAATGTTTTACCCATACTATATTAAATGTTCACTCATATGCATTTTCAATTGTATCATAAAAAAAGGAAATCTTCTTCTATTGTCCAGTGAAAACATTTGCTACCTGTTAACAGAAACTTTCCAAACAAGTGTACTGGGAAACTGACGATTTATATACAGATACAATGTTGGTTAATTACAATCGCCTGATGACTAGGCTATTAAAAAACCCAAAATACGACTTTATCATAGAAATAAGCTTAAGTATGATCAAAGACCTGAAAAAGTCAGAAATATGACTTTTAAGACCCAATAAAAACAGCTTAATCTTAATAATAAAGCGTATAAATGTTTTTACTTACTTGAAGCTTAGAATATAGGCTTTGGTAAAAATATAACATGTCATAGGAATCCGCCCCTTACTAATGACTGAGTAAAAATCCCACGAAGTGAGGGAACACGTAGAAAACTATCAATACATTTAATAATACCTGGAAAGCGCACAACGTGCATGAGCCTTAACAATATTTAGGAACACAAAACGAATGATACCTGACCCCTCTAAGCTATAATGAATAACATATGCATTTGGAGTGGGGAAGATGACTTTATGGGAGGAGTCATCGCCCTTATAAGGCGAAGACGCGTGTCAAAACTTCCTCACACTCATACGTTCTGCAATAAGCAAGTTCTTCAGAAACCGTCCGTGACCGTCCTAAATTTGTGATTTAAAGAATTGAAGTGATATTAAATGCATGCGGACTTGAATAAACTCATCGACTCCACTCTGAATATCCGTGAGATATAAAACGATTGCAATTCTCTGTAAATTGATAGTGCGAAATTAATCAATAAACTGGAGTAAAGGGTTCAAATTTGTTTCTAATTATATAAATATTATAAATTCCTGGGATCTGCTAATCTACCGTGAGCGAACCGGGGGAAAACCCAAATGATCAAATTAAAATTCCTTAACGTACTTGAAAGTTTAGAAATTTATAAAAATAAAGATAAAATTAAGAATAATGGCAGGGGCCCTATTCCTGTGAGTGTCCTATTTACTTTAATTAAAAGAGAAGAGGATATGATTTATGATATCATCAAGTAATGTAATAGTATATTGCGATATGAGTGTGGTAAACACTTGATACAGATCGAGGAGAAGTTTAAAAAAAAATCGAGGTGCTGAGTGAAAGCGGTCAAGGATCTACCTTTTTATCTCCAACTCTCTCTTTGCCAAGTTAAGCCAGATATACAACAGTAATCCAGTGGTTTGCGTGCTTAAATGCTCCCGAGAGCTATGCCGGCGGTAACTATGCCGAGATTACGAGTATTTGAGAACAACGTTCTTAGGAAAATTTTTGAACCAAAGAGAGATGAACAGACAGATGAATGGAGAAGACTGCATAACAGTGAATTACATGGTCTTTATAGGAGGCCAGATATAATGAGAATAGTTAAGTCTCGTAGAATGCGATGGGCAGGACATGACGCACGAATGGTGAATGAAAGACGTGCATGGAAGCTTCTTGTAGGAAAACCAGAGGGAAAACGCCGAGTTGGTAGACCAAGAATGAGATAGGAGAATAACATTAACTATTTTTGAGGGAAGTAGATTATACAATGGATGATTGGAAAACATTGGCTCAGGACAGGGATATATGGAGAGCTTATATCCGCGCAGCCATCAACCTACGGTTTGGATAGTGCCAGTGAGTTAGTCAGTTAGTTAGTTAATCTAGCGGGTCAAGTCGGGAGAACGTTCAGGTCAAGCAATCGGGCCCCATGATCTATCTACTGTTGCCCAAGTCGTTGGTCCATAAGCTCTCGGACAAGCAGCCCTCCAATTGTCCCGAGGTTTACAGTACAATAATATAACGTCGGCGTATTCTGCAAATGTGTAGTTCACCATAGTCAACAGTAACACACTACACATGAAATTATGTACAGTTTAGTACAGTATGTATTCGGATCAACGGATATGCGCCCTTTAGCGCTACAGTCGTTCTTAGAAAAGTTAACAACAGCGCTCACTCCCACCACGTCAATCAGCAGCCAGGATAACTTTCCGAGGAGTGATATTGCCAAACTTCCCCCAAACAGTGTCATGGATCTGAAATACTAAATAATGTAAGGTTAATTATTACTTCTTCATATTTAAGTAGGTCTAATGACGCTGATGGACTTTTATTATTTGTTTAGTAACATTTGTTTCATCAATCCGACCTACAGTGTTCATGTTGAGTTGACAACACTGGACTGCAAGTGCAAACAACCTGTCTCCCGAGAAGGCTCAAAACTATGAGAAGTGGGAGGGGCGAAAGAAAAGAGAGGGAAATGATTTACTGAGGCAGGAAATGAATTAGTGATTAGTTCGCGTATCTTACTGGGGCACAGATCCGTTGGTCAGACTATACAAAGACCACAAGCACAACAGAAAGTAACTAGCACTAATAGGACTTTATTATACCAAAATTAAGATATATACAATGTTATTTACAAATATGGGTCGCACGGGCAGTAAGCCGTACATGCTCTTGACAGTCCGTTACAATAAAGTAATATATAGTAATAGCATAAAGAAAAACAAAAGGAAAACAAAAATATTACAATTACATAATAATGCAATATCATTATACATTAATTAAATTATGCAGAATTATTAAGAATTAATAGTATTTCATTTTGATAACACGTATTTATTCATGAATGAGTGTTGTTCTTATTTTCCGCGTTTTGTCCAGAAATTTATCCACGTTTATAAAATTTTCTGGATTTACCATTAACTCGTAGCATGCCAATCTTTCACGATTTGAATTAAAAAATCTTTCCGGTAATAAGTGACGCCTCCAATATTCTAAATCGTTACATTTTCCTGATATATGTATCTTGTCTTCAAAGCTTCCGCACATTGGACAGATTTGCATATCGTGATCGTCGCTAATTTTTAGAAATGTCCATTCCACTAGCCTAACTAAGGAAGCCCTGATCTCTCTTTAAATCCTAGGTTGGGTATATTAGATTCTTTTCCCCAAACATATTTTAGGTCTCTGCAAAAAACAGTGAGCGTTTTCCCGTACAAACATATCTGGGCGGATCACAAACTGAACTGAATGTAATGTAAACAAACCTGTAGTGGGCACGGGACAACAGGTGATCAGTGAATGACGTACGTATGTATCTTAGACTTTGGCGCCGAAAATGCGGGAGAGTTGAACGTGTGTTCTGGTATTTTATGTGTAGCGGTAAAACGGTAAGTTTCCGGACATGAGTTCCTATGTTAAACATAACCGTCTTGGTCCTCACTACACGTCCTCAAAGTCTGTAATGAGAATTTAGTTACACCCTGTATATCTGCATTAAATTATTACTTCATAAAATCACAACTCTATTAAAGTTTAAAAGACCGCCGACAGAGTGTAGGGATAACATCGATTGCCTCTCGCGCAGCGGGACCGAGTTCATTTTTGGCCTCGTTGAATTTATGGTTGTCATTCCTTACATTTTTTATCAAATAAAAATAAACTCATTCAGGAACTGCGTAAACTAACCAAATTCCTCAGCAAGTCGAATTCACGGTCCCATTTGCTGGTTTACGGAATGTGTATTTATTTTGTTAAATTGAAGAAACCTATTTAAAAGTGTCAGATTTTAGTTAAAACCAATCATGCGTAACCATACGATATTAGGGCTACCTATTTACATATTGCTAAACAATAATTTGACACCAATTTAATAATATCTACAGATCCGTTTTTTCCATTATTAAGAATATTAAATAAATTAAACTAATAATCTTGTAGAATTTTCAGACAGAAGAAAAATGTAAACTGCAGAAATTAAGTTCTTACGTTCAGTAGCAGGTGTGACAATTTTGGACGGAAAAATAAATGAAGATATTAGAACAGACTTAAATATTTATAATTTAACAAATAGAATTGACAATATGAGAAACAACTGGTATGAACATTTTAAAATAATGCCTACAGATAGAATCCCTCAGTACAAACCAATAGAACATAGAAGTGTTGGAAGCCCATTTACTAGATGGGAAGATTCATTAAATCCCACTTGATGTGAAAACAGGTCAAAAGGTCTAATTTCAAGAAGCAGAAGAATTAAAAGAAGAATACCTAATCTGTAACTTACTGATCCTAAAATAAATTTACAAGTACCTCCAATGAAAAATGAAGGTTAAAAGGTCTAATTTCATTAAGTGGAAGAAGATCTTAAAGAATATTTTCCAAATTTAAGGGTTCACTAAAATACATCGCGAAACGAACCAAACATCGCGCTTGCTACAGTCAACTTTTAATTTTGGGTTTCAGGTAAATCCCCACATATAAAGGTCGGAATTCGATTATTTTAGGAGAATACCTTCATCTGTTTATTTTAATAATTTATACTGATTATTTTTATAACACTGAAAAGTGCATCAGCTAGAGCGAAATTAATCGTTTCGAGTGAACTCCTACAACTAACGGTCCGATTTTGCTGGTTTACAAAATCGACCTTACTTTTTAAATATAAAGATATATGCCAAGTTTATTTTCGACGAAAAATAAATTGCGGCCGCGAGGGTGTTAACGGACACGCGTGTGTGCATGTATAATTATATATTTCTTTCATGGTCATTTCATGCTGGATCGGTGAAGATATACAATTTTTTTTTTCAAAAATATTTTCATGAGAACAATCTCAATACGATTCCTTCGGAATTCGATAAAAAACGCAACAATTTCCTCTTAGAACAACAATTAAAGTCAATCATATAAGTAAAATTCCTAGTGAAATTGTCACCCTGTCCGTCTCTGGCTCCAACCCGAGATTAATTATGAATCCATAGTTTTTGAGGTCACTTATCGATTGGTGACAGTGCAGAAGTTAACCTCTATCACAGCGTTGTCCAAACTTAAACGGAAGTAGTGGTGAGGGGGGTAAATGTACTTCCACCCACTCTTTGCGCAACCATGACGCTTTCATGAACTCTTCAAGAACGATAGTCCGATATGAAGGGGTTCATGTACCGTCATAACACAAACAAAAGAAGTTGTGTAAAGCGGCAATGTGACGTCATCATTTCGTAAGAGAAGAGTATGGCGTACGTTTCTCTATCAATTCTAAGTATAGTGAGGGGGTTAGAAGAGGAGAAAAATATAAAAACTGATATAAGGATCGAATCCATAGATTTCAGGGTCGCCGAACTGATTGGTGACAGTGCAGATGATATTTAAGCACATATTTGACCTCTCTCCACAGCTGTTGTCTCGAGGTAGCGTGCTGCCTTGTCACGCAGCGGGCCCGGGTACGATCCCCGGTCGGGGCAATTTTTCTGGGTGAGGTTTTTATCGGGGTTTTTCCTCACCTGTAAGACAAATGTCAGAAAAACGTTAAGGCCCAAAAGGTCCCCGAAATCATATGGCCATCATCATCATCATCCTTCACCCGTGTGGAAAGCAACGGGAAGCTACCACACCTACAATTCCCTAGTAAAGCTGCAAGCATAGCCTTCGAGCAGAATTACTATGGATGGATTTGACCTCTAGCACATCTAGGAGGATGCGACGTGATGAAGTAGAATATATACTAAATGCCTGCTATTACCGTCTAATCCAAAGTTTTTGAGTACGCTAAAATTTAGTCTACGTATGTTTATGGGTCATTCCATGTAAAGTGTCCTAGGGGTCCCCACTCGACCACCTCAGATGTTGTTCAAAATGTGTGCATATGTGCACATGTATTTGTTAAGTTACAGTGCAAAATGCCTCCCTGTGGATTATCAGCTTGTCGTGGTAAGGAGGCTTAGTACCAATGACCCAGACGACCATAACCGGGAAGCCTTGGCTTGCGGTTAGATAAGAGGAGAGGGAACTAAAAATAATCCGCAACGTGGGAGCAACGACCACACTGGAAGCTGCAAACACGGAAGACCACAACGGCAGAAACGGCGGAGATAGAAATATCGGAACGGCGAAAATGGCGGAAGTGGCAACCCAATCTCTGGGGATGAAATAACAGACCCAGCTCGGGGAAACAAGAGTGAATTCCTCAACGGCAGAAGGCGGAAGAGGCAACTTTCCTTGTGGGGATAAAACACAATGAAGCAAGTCCAAAGACTTTAAGGAGGCAGCCCCTCCAAAGGACTAACCCTGCAGAACGTTAGTACTCAGGGGACACATCAAAATACTTACAAGCTCCAAAGAGATAGCCGGATTGTCCAATCGATAACGACAAACGCAAATGGAAAGAGCAGCAATTTGGAGCCGGAACAGGCTAGTAAATAAGCCTAAACCGTGAAGAAGAAGAAGACTGTGCAAAATGTTGGCTCGATTGATGCAGTGGCTCCAGAGCTTAGTGGACCTATGCCATGTCATGAAGCACGCAGCGCAAAGAATTTGGTAAACTTTGATATAACCTTGTGTTTCAACTGTAATATCTATTACCGTGAATTATTTTGTACTAGTACAATTTTTGGTGCTGAATGCAACAATATCATTCACATTGCTTGGAAATTATTACCCTTTATATTTGGTCTGAAAATGCCTTGCAAAGTTCACATTGCTTGGAAATTATTACCCTTTATATTTGGTCTGAAAATGCCTTGCAAAGTTAGACACAGAAGGTATACTTTACTACAAGGCACAATCAGCTGAGATCTTGATTTTGAGGCTGTCAATTAACAGTCTGGTCCACATTATACTAGTACAGTCATTAAGTTCTGAGACTTTACGCCTGAGGACAGGCACCCACAAGAATCTGAATGTCTCACAAGATGCCGAGAACTAGGCGTACACTTAAATAGAATCACATCCTCCCTCAAAATAGTCGCCTTTGGCTGGCATGTATGTTTGCCAACGGTGATAGGTATAGCTGTTGGAAGCACCGCTGCAAGATGTTGGCAGGAAGGTCCCGTATGGCTTCTCTTGTCGCAGCCATGATCTCTTCGGAAGAAAAAAATCGTCATGTGATCATCTCGTTGATCTTGCGACAGGATTCCTGACACCCGGCATTGTAAAAAAAAAAAAACAATTTTAGATTGTAGAGTATCGTTTATGTCTTTTTATGTACCTTAGATTAATTGTAGTTCTGCTGCCGTTGGAAAGTGAAGTATAGTATGTATGAGCGATTTCGATGGTAACGCGCAAAAAACAGCCCTGTTTCGTCAGCGTTAAAATGTTTCTTAGGTGCGTATCCTGAAATTAAAGTATGCAATATCGGTGTCCACTCACTAACTATACTTTCGTCCACATCCTTTGATTTCCCGTAAATTTCATTCCACACTACATTGTGTCGTCTTTTAAAATTGTCTACAACCAACCTGAAGATGCCTTGAAACCGTTATTCTCTAGGGATGTAGCAACAGTTAGAGCTTGACTTTGGAGCACCGATCCGGAAATATGGAGATTTTTGGATCGTGCACTTGTAAAACACTCCCTCACTACTTCCTTGATTTCTTCATTTATTTAATTAATCTATTTATTTATTTGCTTTCTCTTCGTTTGATCATTTCCTTGCATCCATTCATTAATTATTTTTTCATTGCGTTTTAAAATCTCATAAACTTCGTTTTTTCACATTTAATTTAGTCACTATTTCGCGTACTGAGAGTTTTTTTTTCATCTTCAATCACTTTAACTTTATCGTTTAATGACAATGATACATACGATTTAGCCATCTTTATTCCGGAAATTCAGAACGCTACCTGTGAAAGATACGTACACAATCGGTCTCAGATCTTAAACTAATTTAAGATTTTACAGTGCACTGGTTATTTGTAAGACAGACACGCCAAATGTTTGTTAAAAGAACTGGTATTTCACATAACGGGTGTGAGTGAGGTCTAAAGAAAATTTTAGATACAGGTAGAAAATCTAGTTCACCCAGCGGGAGAAATAATCCCTTATTGTTATTTCGCCTAACGGGAAATCAATGAAGTGGAAACTAATTTATTTCTCTCACAGTCTTCCCGCCTTATAAACTTTTTTTCATGACTTGTGTAGAAATTTCCTTCCGTTTCCGCGCTGGACAGATTCCGTTTTATACGAAATAAATACACGTAAAATTACTATTATTTCGCCGGGAGCAATAAATTTGTTCACATTGGACAGATTTTCGCATTATTCACGTTCTGGATTAAACAATTTTTACTGTATTTATTATTTTTAAAACACGATGGCGCAAACATAATGTACAACGCATGTTTGTAAAGTGTTTTACAGAATCCCGGAAATAAAAACCTCGCTATCGCTCGGTTTTTAATCATATATTCGCTTCTGTAAAAACCACTTCTGAACCTCGCATTGAAATATACTATTACATTATGTTTTAAATTGCATAATAGGAATTATTTGCAGCATTTATTTTACACTATTAAAACTGTATTATCCGCAAAAGTATTGAATCAAATACTCGTAATTTGGTGATATAAATTTGCTTCACGCTATATAGCGAAGTCAGTACAGGATTTCAGAGTATGCATATGTAGTTTTTCTTGGGTTGAGCATTACTTACTCAGCAGTATACTTAATTATATTTCACGCCTTCTTTGTTAGAGAATAATCGAATTTCGCTCTGTGAGACTCACAACTCTAGTTGACAGTATTTGAAGTGATATTGACAGCATTTGATCATTCCAGTGGCAAAAATGTCGGCCTCTTCCAGCCCCACGCCTTTGAGTAACCCCTTCTTCTGTTGCAAGCAAAGCAAGAGGGGTAAAATATACTGCTGACATCAGAAAAATCTATAGAGGGAAACACGAGGAATTCATGCAGAATGTTCATGCAAGACGGATGAAGGATACTAAATGATGTAGAGACAATTATCAAATTAATGTTCTCTCCGAGGCCAATCGTTAAATATCCCTATCATTTTTAGCATATTTAAAATTTTGATCACCTGTACAGTTTTTTCAATCAGATTCCCCCTCTTTGGGGTACGTTGGATCAATCTTTTCTCAGTGTGTTGTTTCTTTCTTAGTGCCCAATATTTTTCATTCTTTCGGATTTTATTTTCCTCTTCAGATTCATATTACTACAAAATAATTACTAAAATATATATTGGGTTGTTTCTTCAATACTGAACACGCATACACTTTATATATACTCATCTGAAGAGGATGAGATCTGATAGAATCCCTAAGAAGATATTGGAGTGGAAAATAGGTGGGAAAAGAAGAAAGAGAAGACCTGAAGAAGGTTGGATGGATGATGTGAGTAGAAGTTTTGAGTGAACTGGGATTTACAGATGAGGATATTCAGGGCCGCTACAACTAAAGAAGGCGAATTTCATGAGGGTGACGGAAAACCATTATAGTGTGAATAATTTCTGAAATAAAAATAAACATATATATATTGGTATAATGCCCACCAAGTTGCCCTGCGGCATTTCTGACATTCTTCTAAAGATCCACTCATTGTCGGTTTTTTCCACGAACACTATGATGGTTCGCTGTTTAGATTTGAACGGGTACCTGAGAGGTTCGTTGTTTTTGGTGCGTACCTATTATTTGAGTATGGAGTGGTCAGAGGAAAACATGTTAAAACTTATTGATATTTATAGAAGCAAGCAATTATTGTGGGATCCTCAACATAAGGATAATTTTTAAAAAATCATTGAAATGAGATGCCTCTTTTTTTTTCAATGTTATGTGTCTTTTTTTGTGTGCTGTAATTGTATGAATAAATTAGAATTATTTAGAAAACATTATTTATTTAAGACGTTCATTTCATAATATTATGTATGAAGTATCACAAAACAAAACAATATATAAACACATTTATTACTAATTATTTATGTATTTCTTCAAAGACTCCAAAGAGCAAGATTGCTCATGTTAAGGGGCAATATACAAAAAATAATGGCCATAAAACAATTAACAATAAAAACAAGAAAACAAATTCAGGCATAAGTTTAAGTAATACAAACTACTATAGATGCACAATATATATACACATATAAATACAATATTTAAACAGGATAATATTAATAATAATAAAATTAACAAAATTAACTAAGAAAGCAATGAGAAAAAATATTTTTCAATACAATTAGAAAAATGTTTAACATTCGTGAAATGTTGATATTCAATAGGTAAGTTATCGTAATGGTTGATTAATGCATAACGAATCCCTTTTATACTTTTTTTTAGAAACTAGTATATTTGTGCAATAAAGTACAACCTCTAGTATAATAATCATGTACATCTTTATTAAAAATTAAGGCCATGATATGGCGAGATAGATTCTTAATAATTTTAAACATATATATACAAATCATATATTGTTAAAAATTCCTTTAATGCTATAATATTTGAAAAAGTATAAATAAAGTTATAAGATGTAATAAATAATAAGCGTGACCAGACATCCCGATTTTGGCGGGATAGTCCCGATTTTTAACAATTTGTCCCGCGTTCCGCGGCATTTTAAAAAAAGTCCCTATTTTTGGGAAAGAATGCAGGACAAGCGGGAGAACGGAAAGGGAATAGACATGGTTGGTTACACCTGCTCTGAAAAATGTCTATTGAAGGTTTGTGGGTTTCCTATGGATCGCAGGAGGTTCGTTGAGATTAATAATTTCGACGAACATAACACGCGCCGCGCGCGCGCCGTTCGTGTTCGCGGCGTGCATATGTGTACGTACCTTAACATTGGCCGAATTATAACCAAATTATGAGGTTGGGATGCATGGAAGTAGGGATAACCCAAATGTAATGAAGAATAATAATTAAGCACCAGGAGAGTCATTAAACATATATTTAACCTAAATTCTAGACATGGTTCTAGACATGGGGGACCTCAGCAATCATTAATAAAGGAAAAATCTATTTGGTCTGAGCGGGAATCGAACACTGGACCTCATGAACTGTAGACAAAAGCTCTGATCGCAGAGGAATTTAATTCAGCGCCATCATAGGGAACAAAATAATAATTTACGCATAAGAGGGTTGTTGCTATTTTGTACTGGTACCGATAAACAATGGAACACAACATTCGTTTTTCCCTGGGCGAAAAAAGCTAATACTCACTATTAATTTCTCGTTTATACTTAATTTGTATTGTAAGCCTATGTTTTCCCTTTACAGAGATTTAGGCGCTCTCCCCCTACAGGGAAGAATTTGAACCATACTAATTTAGTTACACTTGTTTTCATATAGATGTCATTTTGAGTGGTACGTGGTCAGCGTTCCGCCTCATACTGACATCTAGGAAACCAAGGTAGTACTAGGATTTAATGCATGCTAAAAAGTAAAAAGTAAAAAAAAAAAAAAAAAAAAAAGGAGATTGCGTATAATAGGTATGCGAGTTTTTTTTTAGTACCGGTATCATTTTATTATGAAATACAACATTAGGCTTTTCTGGGCGAAGAAAAGTCAATCTTAATTAATATCTATTACTAGTGTTTCGGGAATGCTTCATTAAACTACATATTAGCATTAACGTTGGTACAGAGCTATGGGACTAAAGTTGTCCTCATGAGGGAAGACATTTTCTCATGCAGTTTCAGCCAGTATGGATCAGTTGTCCAACCAGCATCCGGAGGAATTTGGGTAGCTGCAATAAGTATTGGTTCAGGGTGAGAAAACCAGTTATAACGGCCTGGGGAACTGACATGCTGATCACATACCATCAGTAAACTGGATAGATTATCGCAACTTTTATGACAGGCACATGTAAATGTGAGAGCAGCAGCTGGCTGGTGTGCTAAGGACCTTCTAAGCCTGTTGGGCTATGGAATTTAAACTACATAAAATATGGCTTTTCCAAGAAATGACACAATGATCAAAAAATCCTGATTGTGAACAGAAATTAAGTAATACTGATCTACTGTAAATAACTAAATTTTATAATGATAAATATATATATAAAATAAATGAAAATGAATGTGCTTTCATGTTTAGTTGAATAAGTTAAAGAAAAAATAATTATACATTTATATTTTTTAGATACCCCGTACGGATTATCCGGCGTTGCCCGGGAATCTACTCATCCCGATCTTCTTGACATAAATGAGCTGAAATACGAAAATTAATGTGTTTTATGTTTAGTTAAATAAGTAAGAAGAGACATTTATATCGTAGTTATTTTTACGTATTATTTACTCGGCGTTGTCCGGGAATCTACTCATCCCGATCTTCTTGGCATAAATGAGATGAAAGACGAAAATTAATGTACTTCTTATGATTAGTTGAATAAGTAAAATGAAACATAATTATAAATGTATACCGTAATTATTTCAAGTTTCTCCGTGCTGATTATCCAATGTTGTCCGGGAATCTACTTTTCTCGATCTTCTTGGCATAAATGAGCTAAAAGACAAAATTCGTTATTGTGAGTTATCCGTAAAAGAATACCCGTCATGTGCTGATATGCTTGCACAGGAATCTACGCATTTGTCTCGATCTTCTTGGCATTAATTAAAGACAAAAATTGTTATTTTGAGTTATCCGTAAGAGATAAACATATGCTCTCGCGGACTTTTTTGTAGAGCTTTTTGTGATATTCAATTCTGTGTATTTTAATTTTGTATATTTGTTATGGTTTAGACAATGTAAGCCATTTAAGCGTCTAAAGAGTTACTTTTTTCATGTTTTCCACTACAAAGGGCGACGTTTAAGGGCGTAGGAGTTGAGTATTGCAACTCCCTTATAGCCTATGTTCATCTCGGCAATCTCCTGAACATTTTGCAAAAAGTCCCATCACAATCGGATCTACGGTATGGCCGTGCATAAAATATGAACAAACAAACAAACATTTTATATATTAGATATATACAAAAAGAAGTTTATTTATCAGTTGTTATATTCATTCTACCATGGAATTGCAACGGTATTCATAACACGTGTATCAGATACATTTTCAATACTCGTAAATATCACCACATTTCCTCATACTTCTGCAAAATATCCTGGTTCCATCACCATAATCGTAGAAAAATGCATTCTCTTATTTTTCTATTGAAAATTATAATCCTAAAGCTACGTATCCTCTCACTTCCATCCACTATCCTCCAATCACAATTTAGGTACACGATCGCACCAGAACCTCCTACTTCACAACTCACAACACAGAACCTCCCGTTATTCTACTTCCTATAATGTTTCTACTGACAGACTCTGGAATTCCTTATCACAAGAAGTCAGGGACTGCCGGAGATTACTTTTCTTTAAAAGAAATTTAAAACTCTCTCTTTTGTATTGATCTTTCCATAGATTCATGGTTTCTGATGTTTTGTTTGCCTAATACTATTGACGTGATTCAATATAATTTTAGTTTAATTTGTATATTTATGTATTTATATACAGATTTTTAATGTTCACACAGATTTCTGTGCCTAAAGTTTTATTTTCCTTCTCCACTCGTCCCTATCCATCTACCCCATGTCTTCCAGTCCTTTTGTTCTCATTCCAGTTGTTATTTCTTGCATCCACGAGTTTCGAGGACTTTCTCTCCTTCTTCGTCCAGGTGGACACCATTCCAATGTTTTCCTGTGTAACCTTTTTTCTTGCATTCGTCGTACATGCCCATACCAATTTAATTGCTTTAATCTGTATAAATATATTCTTATAATTGGATCGCAGGAGTTCGGAATTCCTAAAAAGTTAGTTAGACTTATACGAATGTGTCTAAATGGCTCAACGAGTAGGGTGCGTGTAGGCAAACAGTTATCAGACACTTTTGAAATCCAGAATGGGTTGAAGCAAGGAGATGCACTATCTCCTCTACTATTTAATTTTGTACTATAGCATGTCATTAAATCTTTAGAGAATGAGGAAGGCCTACAACTGAATGGTATTAATAAGCTGTTAGTTTATGCTGATGATGTGGTACTACTGGCCGATAGCGAGGAGATACTAAAGGCCAACACGCACACACTATTGAGTAACACTAAGAAATTAGGACTGGAAGTAAATATCAGTAAAACTAAATATATGGTCACACCTAGAAGTTCAGTATATAATGGAAATGGACAGCTAATGACAAATGAGGGAAATTTTGAGGAAGTGGCTGAATTCAAATACCTAGGAACAATAATCACAAATAGGAATGAGATGCACAAAGAAATTAAACATAGGCTCAATTCTGGAAATGCATGCTATTATGCATTGCAGAGACTTTTGATGTCCCAACTCCTTTCAAAAAACGTTAAGCTGAAAATATATAAAACTATTAGTCTACCAGTTATATTATATGGATGCGAAACATGGACTCTTACTTTAAGGGGGGAAAGGAGATTACGAGTATTTGAGAATAAAGTTCTTAGGAAAATTTTTGGACCAAAGAGAGATGAACAGACAGGTGAATGGAGAAGACTACATAACAATGAACTACATGGTCTTTATAGGAAGCCAGATATAATAAGAACAGTTAAGTCCCGTAGACTGCGATGGGCAGGACATGTTGCGCGTATGGGGAATGAAAGACGTGCATGGAAACTTCTTGTAGGAAAGCCAGAAGGAAAACGCCCAGTTGGTAGACCAAGAATGAGGTGGGAGAACAACATTAACTATGATTTGAGGGAAGTAGATTATACAGGGAATGATTGGAAAGCATTAGCTCAGGATAGGGTTGTATGGAGAGCTTATGTCCGTGCGGCCATGAACCTACGGGTTCGATAGTGCCAGTGAGTAAGTAAGTAAGTAAGTAAGTATAATTGGATCGCATTCTGCAAACATGGACCAAGCTACAAGATAAGTGAACTGAGAACAATGCAATTAAAGTTAAATATCAATACAAATTCAGAAATAAAAAATAAAAATTTACTTATTACTAAACTAACAGAATATCAAATAGCCTCTATTGTATGAGAAAGATAGTATCTCAACTTTTTTTTTTTTAATTTTGAGATTTTATACATTTTTTTTCGTTTAGTTCTTTCTGCAGAAAGATGAATGTGGCATATTCTGTCGGTGTTTTCTTACTTGGTTCATAGATGGTATAAAAATGCGTTTAGTGAGTAGGATTTTCTTTGCAAGACATGGAGCGATAATAATAATATTAGTAGTAGTAGGACTTTATTAGACAAAAAGTAAGATATTTACAATATTATTTGCAAATATGGGTCGCACGGGCAGTAAGCCGTACGTGCTGTTGACAGTCCATTACAATAAAGTAATAATTGGTACTAGTGTAAAGAAAAATAAACAACAAAAACAGCAATAACATTACAATTACATAAAGAAAACACAATAATAATATTACAATTAAATAATAACACAATAGCATTATACACTAAAAACATTAACATTACAATTACATAAAGAAAACACAATAATATTACAATTAAATAATAACACAATAGCATTATACACTAAAAAAACATATACATTACAATTACATAAAGAAAACACATTAATATTATAACAATATGACATCTCGCTCATTTGCTCCAATAACGTCATAACTCAAAAATGGTCGATTTTGAGTTATTGGTACTACATGAAAGACAAAAATCAGTTCTATATTCAGGAAGAACGACATAAGCTATTTTATACAATGAGTTGGTATAGTGATTTGATATTTATGACAAATGCAGGTAAAGGTATATGGATTTCAAACCTTTAAATGCTTCTCCTGAAAAAATATGTTTTTTTTTTAGTTATGACGTTGTTGCAGCAAATGAGCGATATGTTTCAAATTTGAGGGTTGATTCCTTTTTTTGCAGAATGTGATCCAATTCTATACGTTAGGATCTTAACTAACTAACTCACTAACTATATCAAACGTATAGGTTCATGGCCGCGCGGACATAAGCTCTTCATACATCCCTATCCTGAGCCAATGTTTTCAAATCATCCCCTGTATAATCTATTTCCCTCAAATCATGGATGTTATTCTCCCACCTCATTCTTTGTCTACAAATTGGTCGTTTTCCTTCTGGTTTTCCTACAAGAAGCTTCCATGCGCCTCTTCCATTCCCCATTCGTGCCATATGTCCTCCCCGTCGCAGTCTACGAGACTTAACTGTTCTTATTATATGGCCTCCTATACATACCATGTAGTTCACTATTGTTTAGTTTTCTCCATTCACCTGTCTGGCCCAAATTTTTTCCTAAGAAACTTTATTCTCAAGTATTCGTAATTTTCTTTCCTCCCTTAAAGTAAGAGTCCATGTTTACATTAGGATCTTGTGTAACTATTTTCTGTATTTAATATTTTTTGCTGATTGAGTGGAAGAATAAGACCTTAAATCTGCCAGTTTAAATAAATCATCATCATCATCACGAACAAATTCGTTTTAGGCCATGTGGCTTGTACGGTAAACCTAGCGAAGATGGTCTTGATCTTTCCATCGATGTTTTGGTCTTCCTTGGTCCCTATGCCCAGTTGGGGTATATTGGAATGCCAATTTTGGAAGTCTATTTCTTGTCATTCTCCTCAGATAATTTTTCCATTCTTATTGGTATCGTTGTATATCTTCATTTAAACTTGTTACTCCAAGTTTTCCTCTGATAATAGTGTTCCTTTGGTGATCCAGTCTATTAACTCCTAACAATGATCATAAGAAGCGCATTTGGCTTACTTGAAGTTTATGAGTTTAAATAAATAATGCTTATTAATATTCGCCATAGGTCATATTGTTTAAATCGTATACTTTTCACTAGATGGTGTTGTACAATATAAGTATATAATGACAAATAGTAAAAGCAACCGGAAGTACAGTCATCTGTATCGATGAATGTAGGCAGCGAAACAAATGCAAGAGGATCGAGTTTTGAAAATGAATTCCCGAGTCTTTATCAGCGGTGCACAAATCTTTTGAGCATGGATATATACAAGGTTTGTTGGGAAATGGGTTTTGAGCAAGTCTCTCGCGGCTCGGGATTTAACATGGAGAGAAATACGAGACTGCACTGCCCTCGGGATCAGGTGTCGCTCTGCAACAGTGATCTAAAACTCTTCTCACCTCCTCCTACTACTACTACTACTATTCAGAAAATTAATAGAGTCCAACAGGAAATATCATCTATCTACCGGATGACAGTTAACACATTATCAACAAAACATACCAAATGCATAACTAATTATAACTCACTGTCATTTTCGAACCCATAGGTTCATGGTCGCCTATATATAAGCTCTCCATACATCGTTATACTGAGCTAATGTTTTCTAATTATTCCATAAAATATTGTTTTCCCACCTCATTTTTGACGTTTTCTTCTGGTTTTCTTACAAGGAGTTTCAGTGCTCGTCTTTCTATCCCCACGTGCCTATCGTAGTCTATGAGACTTAGACACCAAATGCATACGAAGATAAAAAAAAAACACATACACAAGGAAACACTAGACCCTACAACATATAAATGGCCGGCTATCGTCATAGTGCTATCTACTCTGAATTATAACAGCTTGTCAGATTATCATGCTAGGGTTCCGGGTTCGATTTCCGGCTATATGATAGAATTTTTCTTTTCGATATAAGGTGTGGAACAATGTATATTCAGCATTGTGACAACTGAGTAGACTTGGTATGAGAAGTAGCAAAATCCAGTTAAGGAAACAGAAACTGCGGTGAGGGAATGTGTCACACTAAACACGTGACTTTCTGTAGAGTTTTCTTCTACCTAGTGATTTAAATAACTTCATTGGGCTTGACTAGATCTTGTGACACAGATTTATTTATATATTTCATTATTTATAGTAGGAATAAAAATATCTATATATGCAAAATTTAACCGATCTTTATCCTGAAAGTACTAATTTAGTTGTCTATTAGATGTCTCAATGAGACGATGTGCTAACCACATGTCTCTCGTTGACACCTGCAGATAAATAAGCGTAAAAAAATAGCGTGGTTAAAACTCCCGCTCGGGAGTTTTCATTTCCCCATGCGGGTAGTATGGCATATACATCTATGTTAACTGTATATGCAATTTTGGTATAACGTAATTGCCGTACTCCCTCTGTTTCTGTCTACAGTTAAGTCGTACAGTACTTGTAAGCATGGAAACATACATTTTCATACTATGTCTCCGCAACCTGTTTATCATACGAAGTGAGGAGTGAATTTATCTAGAGAATTTGGAAATGAAGAGTAGCATTTGTTAGGACTATTTAACGAATAAAATTAAGCTCTTTACTCACATATCATTATTTAAATATAAATATAAATAAATAAATAAAGCCTAATATGTCCCTTTAGGGCAAAGGCCTCCCTGTACAGGGGTTAAGCTCTATTTGAGAGTGTCACCCGGTGAGCTACTCCGTGGTGAGAAGTTGACTTGGATGTAGCACTTGGTTTGTATACACTGTCTGTTCTGTGATTAGTTAATACACAGTTGGCTCTCCATCGTTCTCCAGCTTTTCCTGCATCTGGCGACTCTGGACCATTGCGCCCCTGCTCGTTCTTTGAAGATGTCAGCCCATCGTCGTCTTGGTCTTCCGCGCTGTCTCTTGCCTGTGTACGGGTCCCACATGGTTGTTTTTATTGTCCACCTGTCGTCCTGTATTCTTGCGACGTAGCCTCCCCACTTCCATTTTTTCCTGATGGCTTGTTGTGCGGGATCAGATTTTAAAATATTTATAGATTTAATGTAAACGGTGATGTTTGAAAACAAATGAGAAGCGATGTTTGAAAACAAATGAAAAACGACTGTTACTCTTTTTCATCACTGCAATCAAATCATATTATTTATTGTCAAAGTATCGCAATATTGTAAGAATGCATCCTAGTGGAAACATTTATAACCAACATTATAGGTATTAATTCATTTCTGATGTCCTATGATGTAAATATGTCAATTATATTTTTCTGCAACATTATTTTCTGGGAAATAATTCGTTTAAGAAAGTGCAAACAGTGTTTTTTTTTGTATAATCAATTTCTACAAATGTTTTTATATTATCTCCCGCAGGCACTATCAGCTGACATTCGTGCACTATATATACGATCTGGTAGCCGTATTGCTTGCAGAGTCAATCACTGCAAAATAATGCTATCACCTATTCAGAATGTTAAAAAGGAGGACTTTTCTTTAATATGATAAACTTATTTGATAAATTTGAGGTGAAACACGACTGTGATTGGTTGTAATTAAAAAATCATTGAAATGCGATTGGTCATTGAATCCCATTTGGGGCATGAATTAAGTAGTCAGTAATACTGCTGAATAGTTATAAAATTGCCTAATCTACAAATAATGGCACTGAGGAGGCCAATACATGAATTAGAAAAACATTTAGGGACACTTCTGTAGTATAAATATTTTCATGATGTTTTATTAGGAATATTCCACAATACAGTGTTTCTCATTCAACTCAAAGTGATTTGTCCTTAGTGGTTCCTAACTAATGCATTTTCTTCACTCAAATCTCACTCCAACTATCCAACGTTCTCTAGGTCTACCTCTTCCACTTCTTCTATTAGCTTTCCAATCAAGTATCTTCTTTGGTATTCTATTTTCATCCATTCTTACGAGGTGTTCATACAATTTCAAACGTTTTTCTTCTATTTTTTCTAATATAAATTTTTTAACTTGCATAAATTCTCTTATTGTGCTGTTTATGACTTTATCCCTTCTTGAAGTTCTTGAGTTGTTATTGAGGGAATCAATTAAACTAAATTGATTTGCAATCCCATTCATGCCCTCAATAAAAAATTTGAAGGAATTGTATTAAGAAGTCCACTAATTAAAGTTGTAAAAAAAAAAAGGATTTTAGTTGAATTACAAGAAATTAGAGAAGATATATTTCTTCTTTTATAAATCAGGTATGAACGGATTAGCTTAAATTACCTTAATTTTCTTCTATAAATATCTTCTTCTTCGTCACGTATTTTGGCTTATTTACTAGCCTGTTCCGGCTACAAATTGCTGCTGTTTCCATCTTTTCTTTGGTATTCCCAAACTTCTTCTTTCTCGTGCTGAATAGCTGTATGCTGCTTTTGGTATTCTATTCTCAATCATCCTTTCCAAATGTTCTTTCCAGTTTGTTCTGTATTTCTCTATTGTGCTGTTTAATTCCTCTACTTTTAGTTGTTGTTTTATTTCTGTGTTATTTTTTTGTCTGTTCTTTGATATTCTGCTATTGGTCTGTGCAATTTCATTTCAGCAGCTTGTATTCTGACAGATTGTTGTGTTGTCACTGTCCATATTTTGGTTCCATAAGTAATAATAGGCAATGACATTGTCTTGTATAATTTAATTATAGGGTCTTTCCTGGCTTTATTTTACAAAGTTATTTTTAATCTTCCTGTTATATAATTAAACTTATTCAGTTTGTTATTTATATCTGTTTCCGCTGTGTATGATATTTCGCAACCTAGGAAGTTATATCTTACCACTTGTTGTATTGATTTATTTTCTAATATTATCTTTGTCCGAACTGGATCAACGCCCTTGAAAGCTATTGTTTTTTTATTTTTCTGATGATATTTCCGTGTTGTATATTTTTATATTTCATTTATAAGTATATTTTAATATACGATGCATAAGATTGCTAGGCTAGTAGTCATCGTTCCTGACTACAGTTCATGAGGTCCCGAGTCCGATTTCTGGTCAGATCATAGGAATTTTTCCCCTTGGTCCGGTTAAGTACTCTCCTGGCGCTTCATTATCATTTATCATCCATCATATCATCGAGGCAACCTCCTTTCAGGTGCCGAAACTAAGAAATGGATTACAATTCCGCCAAAGGCAGGGTAAAAAGCCAGAAATGTCAGAGGCCTAAATGCAACTTGTATTGGACAAAGAATTGATATTCTGGGAAATAGTTTTATTCTATTGAGTGTAAAGTCATCATCATCATCATCTTGCTTGCAGGGATTAGGTAATCTTGCCTGTTCGTCTTCACACTGTTAGAACAATCTCTTTCTCGGACGTTTTATATCTCTTCTTCCTTGAGGTTGGTAGTTACACGCGCTTGCGCTGGGATTCTTTCGTTATTCATACGATTCAGGAGTGATCTCCAAGCGCCTTTATATTCCTCTATTTCCCCATTTAAATTGTATATATTCAATTAGTCTCTTATACCTTCACTTCTTATCAGATCTATTTTTGTACAGCCTTTTACTCTATGAAGGAACCTCATTTCATCCGATTGAATCTTACTTCTATCTCTTTCCTGTTATAGCCAGCGACGATCACGATATGTGAATATGTCCAATGTGCGGGAGCTTTGAAGACGAGATACATATATTAGGAAAATGGAACGATTTGGAATAATGGAGGCGTCAGTTATTACCGGAAAGATTTCTAAATTCAAATCGTAAAAGATTCGCATGCTACGAGTTATTGGTAGCCCAGAAAATTTGATAAACTTGGGTAGATTTCTGGACAAAACGCGGAAAATAAGAACAATACTCATTCATGAATAAATAAACATGTTAACAAATTGCAATACCATTAATTTTTAATAATTCTACATACCCAAGTTAATGTATAATGTAATTGTATTGATATCTAATTGTAATATTATTGTGTTTTATTTTTTTGTTTTAAGTATATTATTACCAAACATCAATTTATTGTAACGGACTATCAACAGCACGTACGGCTCACTGCCCGTGTGATCCATATTTATAAATAACATTGTATGTATCTTACTTTTAGTATAATAAAGTCCTTATGTATGTATGTATGTATAGCCAAGACTCACTACCAAACATTAATACCGGCACAGTCTCTATCTTATGAAGTGAAATATTAAAAATTGAGTGAAAAATAGTAAAAATTAGCGTAAAGTTAAAATATTAAAAACTAGTGATGTAAAATATTTTTGCATGATCTATTCTATCACAATATCAGCCCTTTTTCAGGGACTTCATGCCCTCAATGATTTAATAAATCTTTACTTGATACTTGAGATTATTCGTTAGAGGTAAAACCTGAAACCACCAGTCTGTATTCTTAGGGTCGAGAAACAAAGTTCTGTTGGTATAAAAGTATACAGTACACACACCCTCCTGCATTCAACAGAAATTCAATTAGCTCTCACTATGAAACACAAGTGAGTATGTGGACTCTATAAAAGTTAACAAAAGCGCCTCGTTTTTAAAAGCTACTCGAGCGACACAGGTAGTTGATATTTATAATATTAAAAACATGCATTGTATTTGTTTAATTACATTTCCATTCCTGGGCAACCTCTCTGTTATAATGTTCGTATTTAGAAGAGCTTCTTCATTAATGGAATTTGGTATCATGTTGAATGAAAAAAATAATAAAAGCGAGAGAAAGAATATCCTGGAAACATTAGTACGACTGGAAAGCGCCGCTCTCAAAACAATTGTTTTGTTATGTTGTATCTTTTGTTCTGTTCCAAATATCATCGCTTACATTTCAAAGTGCTTCTAATCTTGAAAATGGAATATTCTTTTTTTAAAGCTGAAATACCCACAGAAATGATTATCTAGTTTAATTCTGCAAAGCATTTATATTTGTTGTGGGCCTAAGTGACCATGACAATAGAGGAGATTTTGTTTTGCAAAAACGAGGAAAATAAGAAAATACATTTTGAACTAAACTTTTTTTTGTAAAATTAATTAACTATTTCTGATTTTCCATATACAGGGCTATTCAGAAAGAAGGAAGAGACGTCAAACATTTATTTCTTCCGAACTAAAAAAAAATATTGTGACGCGTTGTAGTAGCGTCGTTAAACAGCGCAGGCCGGCGAGAGGAACCTCGCATTGGCGGATTGGATTGGTGAGTAGCCAATCGCGAGTCCAAGATATTTCTAGGCTATTAAGCCAGAGACTTCTACGAACATCCATTCCCCCATTCGAGAAACATCGGAAGACTATAGGGTTCCATGGATCTGGGAATATCCGTCTACTCGCCTATAAATTGTGGTGAGAGCGGAACGACCCCCCAGTCCCGTACCAGATAGCGAGAGGTTAAATTGTAAGTTAAACTGTGAGGAAGTACTGTGTCTGTAATTGGGTGATAAGTGATTATCGAAAAAAAAACATCAAAAGAAGAAGAGCTGTAAGATAAAATTGTGATAGAAGATTTAGTGATAATTGTGAGAAGAAAATAATGTGAAAAGAAAAATTTTACATAACATCAGTGATTTTATTTAAGTCCAAATACGTCAAAGAAAAACTTGTGCCATCTAGGACATCACACAATTCCAATGTTCCTGGAAAGAGGAAAGTTAAAACTTCACTATTTTATGCATTCAATATGAGCACCATGTGTTACATGTCAATTATCAAAAGGTGGATCATTTCTTGCCACACAGGAATCAGCTGGTCTCTAGTTATCGAATTCACAGCTTCAACAATTCGATATCGCAGATTTCTAAGAGTGTCAGGTATAGAGGGGATAAAAATACGGTCTTTTACGTAACCCCACAGCTCAAAATCACACGGGGTTAGGTCTGGTGACCTGGGAGGCCACCGGTAATGAAGTTGATGTTTTGCTCCTCCTCTTTCAATCCAACGTCCTGTTGTGTCGCCATTTTAATACAAACAATCAATATGACAAGCAACAGCGCCAATGCGGCCGTGATCAGAACTTCAAACTTTACTCTTTCCAGGAGTGTTGGAATTGTGTTTCTATTTTTTGTAGTTTTGGAAGAAATAAATTTTTGAAGTCTGTTCCTAATTTCTGAATAGCCCTGTATAAAATGCTTGTTTGTTTTAGTTCTATTAGATTTATTCAATACAAGTATAATTTAATGAGATATTGATTGAAAAACGTAGAATTATTTAAGCAAGAATACTGTGATCTCGAGGTAGCTTATTGCCTTGTCACACAGTGAACCCATTTCGATCCCGGGTCGGGACAAGTTTCTTCCTTACCTGTAAGAAAAATGTCAGGAAACTTTAAGGGCTAAACGGTCCCCGAACCTCATCTGGCCATCATAATTATAATTTAATATTCACCATGTATAGTATGAATGTGTGTGTGAATGATGTGTTTCGTCTTCACGTTGTGTTGTCTCGAAGGAGGCTCTAACACTGATTTGATCACTTATTCGGGGAGGTCCTCCATGTCCTTGTGTGGTCAGAATACTACGTGTGTGAACTATAGTTTAAAATCCCTTTCCCGACAGGTCGTCTCACTGTAAGAGTCCGGTTGATGTATGGAATTTAAAAAGTACCTATTATCTGAGAGTTTAAACTGAGATAAATAAATAAATAAAATATAATAATTCACTTTGTATTGGTTTATGGTGTGAGAAATATACTTAATACAGTAATAACTTGAAATGTTCTTGAAAACGTAATTGCTCCCATTAATATTAATCTATTACCATACATACTTAAAAAAAGCATATACATCAAGTAACATATAAACCGTATTTCTTGCCCAATTATCGTTATTTTGAATCAATCAAAACAATTATTTTCCGTCTTAATGAAGCATTTTGCTCATAAAACGGTAATAACACTGTTATAAAAATTACAGACATATCATATTTCATATTAGAGCAATATCGTTTAAAAATAATTCAAATTTACATTTACAGTTATAGCTCATTTTATTATCTTTAAGGGCTTTAAAAACTCTTAATATTATATTTCGATTGAAATAATCTTTCTTTGTATGAAAATAGGTACTCATTTCGTGAAGAATGTTAAGATTAATTTTTACTGGCCAGACTTTTTAAGTATAAATTAATAAATATACATGTTTATCTCTAAATAAATAAATAAAATGTGAATATTAAGATTTGAAGAGAAGACAGTCCTACCATGTGCAGACTTTAATTACAAATACATATTGTAATTTATATTAGGCGAAAGCGAGGAGATAATAAGGGCAGTCCTCTCCATTGACCTGTCTGTTCATCTCTCTTTGGTCCAAAATTTTTCCTAAGAACTTCTTTCTCAAATACTCGTAATCTCCTTTCCTCCCTTAAAGTGAGAGTCCATGTTTGGCACCCATATAATATAACTGGTAGAATAATATTTTTATATATTTTCAGTTTAACGTTTTCTGAAAGGAGTTGGGAAATCAAGAGTCTCTGTAATGTGTAATAACACGCATTTCCAGAATTGAGCCTATTTTAATTTCTTTGTACATTTCATTCCTGTTTGTTATTATTGTTCCTAAGTATTGGTTAACTTAGGGACTTTAAAAACCTATTGTTTTACGTGTGTGAAATATTATTTTGTTTTCATTAATGAATTACTCCGCAACATATTATCGATATAATTCTGTATGATGACCATTTGACTTGTATGAAGACAAGTATTGGGATTTGGACTGGCAGTCCAATATGTGGTCACTCAAACATGTCACATGTAACATTATGTGTCAGTGCAACGTGTAACTGGTATAAATGTGGCTCATTACCTGCAAACTTTACACCTCACATATGATTATTACGTGTTACTGGATAACAAATTCCACATAATGGGATTAGTTATTCGCCCGTGTCACCGCATCACTTGGCTCACACTGTAGTGTGACCACACGAAAGTCTTCAAACACACCTATCAAACATTATATGATAATCCACCTAACACACTGCAATTTACCTATCAAATAATATAATATACTGAAAACATAATTTTATAAACTTCCCATATAATTTATTATTTACACAAACACACATACACACACGAATACAAAACACATAAAAACACACACAAAACATACGTACACAAAACACAGACTTAAACGCACAAAAACACATACACAAAGACACACATACAAACATAATATACACCGTGCCCCATTCAACCCTCCCATATTTTAATTAATCGTAACTCTCTCAAAGTATGCGGAATTATGAAATGAGGTTGGTATTAAAAGAAAGAGAAACTAGGACAATTTTTGTTTTCATTGTTGCAGGTAATTCATCTGTCGCATGTTGGACAATAATGATATAAAACAAAATGGCGACTCCTCAGCAACGAGCACTTCTTCCTCTGGGGATATGTAAAAGACTGTGTGTTTGCGACTCCAGTACAAGATCTTCATGATTTATGAACCCGTATCCTTGACACAATTGCAACAGTGCCAATGCACATCAACAGAACGTGGCACGAAATCGAATACAGACTTGATATTATTCGTGCTACTAATGGTGCACATATAGAGGTATTTTAGTGTGTGGCAATGTATGCCAATGAAAATTCTTTGAGTTTCTGTTTCGTTTAATACCGGCCTCATTTCATAATTCCACATACTTTGTTAGTTATGATTAATTAAAATGTGGGAGTTTTGAATGGGACATCCTTTATAAACAAATACCAGAATCACGCACAAATAAACAAACGAACACAAAAACATACACAAAACACGCAAAAACACAGAAACGCATACACAAAAATGAACACACAGAAAAGCAAACACATACATAACATTGGCACACACAAAAACACAAACACACGCACACATACTCAAACTAACATAAAGTTGCACACATACAAACAAAAGGACCCATAAACAAATACACAATTAGAGGTTACTTGAATTGTATGACACACATTGCGACGAACCAAATACGGTATGACGGTTGCTTGAGTCAATTTTTAATTTTAATTTTCGGTAAACCACTTGTATTGATCTGATGTCACTAAGTTTTCGACAATACCTACCTCGGTAAATTTTAATAGCATATGCTGAGTTTCTTCTGAATCATTGACAATTTCAACCTCTAGAGCTATTTTTACATTTTCGTTCCTGGTGAATTTCTACGTCTTATAGTTTTCAGCATATCAGATAGCGGCTGAACACTCGCTGTAACTGAAAACCTGGTTGTACAAATTTTCATCAAGATCTGTTGAGCGGTTTAGAAGTTTATAAATCACAAACATACAATTAAAATATACACATATATAAAGATTAAAATAATGGCTGTTCCTATATTGATGTATGGATCACGATGTTGGACGATCACTAAAAGACAAGAACAAAGATTGGAAGCAGCTGAGATGAGGTTTTTAACAAATATGGCAGGATATACTCTGCTGGATAAGAAAAGAAATCAAGATATAAGAAATGAACTAAATATTTTAAAACTTACAGACCGAATAATTAAATATACGAACGCCTGGAAGGAACATGTTAATAGAATGCCAGAAGAAAGATTTCCAAAATTATTGTTAAATTATAAACCGCACGGAAGGAGAAATGTTGGACGCACCACACAGAAGATGGTCTGAACAGTTTTAACAATTCTAGCTTTCATGAAAACGGAACGAGCCAACAGGCTTAATCCCTGGATGATGATGATGATGATGATAAAGATTAATTTCCGCTAAGTTACGCCTGACTCAATTAATATAATAATGATATTTCCAAATAAATAATTTATTTAATAAGAAGATTATATAAATATTTAGAGATGTAAAACAGATCTTATGAGATTATATCATATTCATCCATAGTAATTCTGCCCGAGGGCAGGTCTTTCACTGCAATCGTAGCATTTTCATTCTATGCCTTGCAGCTTTACTACAGACTTATAGGTGTGGTAGCTTCCCGTTGTTTTCCACACCGGTGAAGCATGATGATAATGATGGCCGGATGATTTTCGGGGACCGTTTGTCCCTAAGCTTCCTGAGATTTGTCTTACATGTGAGGAAAAACCCCGAAAAAATCTTACCCAGGAGCCTGTCCCGACCGGGAATCGAACCCGGGCCCGCTGCGTGACAAGGCAGCACGCTACCTCGAGACCACAGCTGTGGACAGTCAATCATATAATATACTGTCTAAATGAAGGTAGCGAATACAATATTGAAAACGAGGAGAAAATGGATGATTCCAAACAGACGAAATTTCACGTGGCTTGGTTGAGTTGCCATATTCTAGACTGGAATGAAGTATGTCGCAAAAGAAAAGTCTTTGTGACTGTGGACGACAGAAACAATAATTGTTTTCTGGTAAATTTAACCTGAATCAAGGAAAAACTTACACATGTTTACTGATCCGTTAACACGAGAAATCAGATTTGTGTTCCGCCAGAAACACCGGTTCAGCCAAGAATGGGGGAATATTTCATCCCTTTCAAAAATAAGAGTTAGCTTTCCCTTGTGCAAGGGAAAATGCCTTTATTTACTGTCTACAAAAATACCTGCAGCATTTACTTCCGTACTTTCATATAAGGTGTTAGGCGAGTTTACGACAAAATGTAATGTGTAATCTTTAATCAAATGGAAAACAACTAATATTTCTACACTTACAGTGAGCATAAAAAGTGATAGTAGACTTTATGTTTCCAATTGTAAGTAATATTCATTTCATTATTTTGTTTCTGTAAAATATGCATAGAGTAAAACTTGTGTAATCCGGAACGTGAATATGCGAAAATCTGTTCAATGTGAACAATGCGAAATAATAGTAATTGTACGGGTTTATTTTACATAAAACGGAATCTGCCCAACGTGGAAACAGAAGGAAATTTCTACACAATTCATAAAAAAATTATAAAACGGAAAGACAGAGAACTAAATTAGTATCTTCTTCATTGGATTCCTGTTAGAAAAAAAAAAAAAAGAAAAGAAAGATTCCTGTCGCCGGGTGAAGTTGAGATTCTATAGTCCACAGACGAAGAGAATGAAAGCACGGGACGAAGGGGGGCACGGGGAATTGCAAGCGATACAATGGCATACTACCTGAGAATAAAAGAACATTCATGACGTATGAAATACCTTCTGGTTTCATTCTCTTCGCCTGTGGACAATACCTGTACCTGAAATTTTCTTTCGGCCTCACTGCACACCCGTTATGCGAAATACAGATAATGTACCTGTCTTACAAATAACCATTGCACTGTAAAATCTTAGTTTATTTTAATCTCTGAGAACGACCTTTCACAGCGCTTTGAATTTACGGAATAAAGATGGCTAAAACGTTTGTATCGGTCATTAAACGAAAAAGAGAAAATGATTGAAGATAAAAAACTCTCGGTGCGCGAAATAATGACTAAATTTAAATGTGGAAAAACTCAAGTTTACGAGACTTTTAAACACACAAAGAAAAATAATGAATGAATGGATGGATGCAAGGAAATGGTCAAATAAAGACAAAGAAAAAATGAAGACATCAACGAAGTAGTGTTTTACAACTGCACGATCAAAAATCTTAAAATTTCCGGATCGATGCTCCAAAGTCAAGCTCTAGCTGTTGCTAAATCCGTAGGGAATAACGATTTCAAGGCATCTTCAGGTTGGCTGAACAGTTTTAAAAGACTACACAATGTAGTGTGGAATCAAATTTGCGGGAAATCAAAGGATATGGACAAAAGTATAGTTATTGAACGGAAACCGAAACTGCATACTTTAATTTCAGGATATGCGCCTAAGAGACATTTTTACGCTGACGAAACGGGACTTTTTTTTCGCGCGTTACCGTCGAAGTCGCTCGTACATACTATACTTCACTTTTCAAAGGTAGCGGAATTACAAGTAATCCACATCAATAGATAGACATAGACATATACTGTACTCTATGATCTAAGGTTATAATCTTATAATAATTATTAATAAGTTTTAGTTTTTATAATGCGGAATTTTGTCTATTGTGGAAAAAAATTGGTCCCATGCGATTCCGCTTTGAGCAAGTTTTAATTTATATATATATATATATATATATATATATATATATATGGGAAAATAAGAAAAATAAATGCCTGGACGGGATGTTTGTTCTGGATTCGCCTGGTAGCGCACTGGGATATCAACTCAGAGGTCCGGGTTCAAATCCCGTCCAGGCATTTATTTTTCTTATCTTGTTATATAAATCAGATCACATAACTTCAGAATTTGAAATGGTGTCTTGGCTTCGGTTGAAAGACAGGTGATAATACACTGCTTCTGCTTCTTACACATGACATTGTCAACCTCATCACCCCTTTATACTTTTACTCGTTTCTATTCACTATCTTCCCACCATAACATAAACACACTATTCGAGAGAAAATTTAACTCTAGCTTTACCTCTACATCGAACATCTCACTATTCCCTATTCTTTCTTGTTCCAGCCACCCGAATCCCTTCTTATAGGCCTATCAAGGACTGCTGGATTCAAAAAACAATTAAACATTTACTAAATATTTCCTTAGACAATAGGGGGTATATAACCATGTTCTAGGTATATTTTATTATTATTTTACATTTTGCACTTTCTTTACCAAGCCAAGTATTAGGCCTAATCTAATTGTAGATTATTATTATTATTATTAATATTATTATTTGAATATTGTTTTGTTCTTTCCTTGTAATCTGTATATTGTGTAGCCTATAACTAATACGTATTATTAATCAAGTTGTAGATAATTCATGATTGTTATTATCTGTATAATTTAACCGTGGTGAAGTGGAAAAAAAGACCCTACGGCCTTAACTCCATTGGGTAAAATAAATAAACCATTAATAAATAATAAATATTACAGAAAATTATAAACTATATTCTTTTTTTAACATATTTAAAGCAAAATAAATAGGTTTTATACAACATTAACAATAACTATCATTTTCGGAACATTTTTATACAAATCTTAAACAATGAAAAACAAATTAAAGATTCAACAGTGATCCAAGAGTCGAAATTATCTTAAGTGCAGTTATTTTTTAAATTTTATTTACAATCCTGATAAAATTTGCTTCAGAACGTTCATAAATCTTCTTTTGTCGGTCATTTTAGGACACTTTTCGAGAGATTTTGAACTACTATATCAAAATCAACAATTACTTGGGACTGTTGATAATTTATGACTTTTTATGGACTTTCGTACTGATTCTATAAGTACTATGAGTTTACTTACATCTCCTGTTTCTGATTACCTCATATTTACTGCAGAGAATACTACGGTAGGTCCCTACACTTACGTTCGTTACTGAATCAATGGCACAAATAAACTTTAGTATCCTTGTGTACGCTCGAGGAAAACAAACAGGATTGAAAAGTTGATTTCTAGTCTGTCGCCGCCATGGCGTAGTCGGTAGAGTCCCTACCTTCCACTCTGGCAACCCAGGTTCGATTACCGGCGAGGTACGTGGATTTTAAATCTCCACCTTGGGTCTGGGTATGTGTCTTGTCCTTGTATCTTTATGTGAGAATGAAGTTAAGGAAATACAGTGTAAACGAAAAAGAGAGAAGAAAGAGATTACAGCGTTCAATTGCCATCTGTATGTACACTTATGACTGCTTCATTTAATATTTTATTGCATTAAAACAAAATTAGCCTACATAATTTTAATAAAGTATACTTATTGTGTCACGCGCCGTAGCCGAGCGGTTAAGGTAGGAAGCCTTGGCGCAGAGCTACGGGACTTGCGCTGGTTCGAGTCTCCATGAGGGAAGAAATTTTCTCATGGTATTTCGGCCAGTATGGGACCGGTGCCCACCCAGCATCGTGAGGCAATTGGGTAGCTACAATAAGTAGCGGCTCCAGGTTGAGGAACCAGCTATAACGGCTGGGGGACTCGACATGCTAACCACATGTCACCCCTACACTGGCTGTGGATCATCTACCTCTGTGATTGACACATGTGGATATGAAGGGCCAGGAGCCGGCTGGTAAAAGGGCAACCGCTGAAAAGTGGAAAGACCCTCAATCGGATACTTATTTTGTAGTAATTTGATAATTTTAGGATAAATATTCACATTAAAATGCTTTACGATCTTAAATGTATTATTTTGTTTATTTCGATTATTTTATTCCAAAATCGAGGGTTCAAGTCCCGTTGGGGTCAGGATTTTTAAACTGACCCAAACCCTCTGGCGGCACCATGGCCCTGGGGTCGACTCAGCCTCTAACTGAAATGAGTACCAGATGCTTGTTCTGGGGGTAAAGGTGGCCGTCACGCAGGGCTGACAACCCGGCTGACATAAAGTGCCGATTGTCTAGAAAAAGTAATGGGCCTTAACCTCCTACTACCCCAAGTGCCTCCGGGCCTGTTGTGGGATCACTTTACTTATATTAAGCATACTTTTGATAGTAACTGTATATCTAAGTACTAATGTAATAAACTGAAAATTGTAACTAACTTTTTCTCAGCTTTTGGTCCATCAACATGTGCACAGCTACATGTCCCTGAAAAAAAAAACACAATTGTTATTAATTATTTTTTCTCTTTTGAAGAATGGGATGCATGAAGGAAGATAATTACTGCTGTTTTGATGATGACATGGCACGTTTCGTCTCTCCTTCATCATGGCAGTTCAGGAGGGGTATTAGTGGTAGGCCACTCCTGGATTTTGGGATTTTTTCTTAGAGTTCTCTCGTTTCTTGAATTTAATTCCAATCAACACTCTCCAATCATCTTCCCTCCCCTCTCATGGCCTTTAATCTCCATTCATTCATTTCGTATCAGATTTTACCTCACATCATGTTAGGTAAAAATAACCTGGTTTAGCAAACCACAGATGTTTGAAATGTGTGGTTGTGGTGATCTATTGGGTGCACTCATTATTTCGAACCCGAGTGTCAAAAAAGAGGGCTGCAGCCCACTTGGGCCCAGCCCAAATAAATGGCGGCATGAGTCATATGTGTGAATGCTTCGTGTGTGTGTCGAATCAGAAACACTCTAACATATTACGTATCGCCGTCGAGGTTTCTTCTCATACAATCCGTAATTATGGGTAATACAATAAACTTAAGAGGTTACTGTGATTGAATCTTAAAAACCGGAAACCATCTCTATTAATCCAATCTAATATTCCATATGCTTCAACATTTTTTCATTACAAATGTATTTTATTACTCACTACAAGGCGTAGGGTGCCCTTGGGCCAATAGGAGGTTCATTTCTACCTCTCTAGACAACTGGCACTTGATTTCAGTCGGGTTGTCAGCTCTGCAAGATGACTTTTACTCCCAGAGCATATATATATATATATAATATACTTATTTCCGTTAGAGGCTGGGTCGACCCCAGATACATGGTTTAGGTGAGTAAAACATGTTAAAATGATTACACCATAAGTTAAAACACCCTTACAAAAGTAAAGTACAATATATCTCTGTGGTTTATAGGATATTCTTAACAGACTCGTAAATTTGATTTCTGTCAAGATAGATAATATTTTGTTTATGATAATATTTCGAATCCGTAGTGTGTGAAATTTACACATGGAAATTTGCCAGGCATTTCATATTCAAAGGTTCTTCACTTTATCACTTACCAATATGACAAGGGACCGACTGGTTTTAATCCATCTTCAAATATATCTGACTAATTCACTCACTGACACTATCGAAATCGTAGGTTCATACATTCCAACCCTGAACAAATGCTTTCCATTCCTCCCCTGCATAATCTATTTACCTCAGGTTATGTTTAATGTTATTCTCCCAACTCATTCTTGGCGTACCTACTGGGCGCTTTTCCTCTGGTTTTCCTACGAGTTTACATGTTCCTCTTTCATTCCCAATTCGTGGCACATGTACTGTCTATTGCAATCTGAGAGACGTAACTGTTATTATATTTGATTTTCCATAAAATCTTGTAGCTCACTTTATCCAGTCTTCTTCATTCACCTGTCTATTCATCTCTCTTTGGTCCAAAAATGTTTCTAAGAACTTTATTCTCGTAATCATTTTTCCTCCCTTAAATTAAGAGCTCATGTTTCGCATCTTTGTAATATAACTGGAAGCGTAAGAGATTTATATATTTTCAGTTTTTTTTGAGAAGTTGGGACGACAAGAGTCCCTGTAATGCATAATAGCATGCATTTCCAGAAATGTTTTAGCGAATGGTGTGTCTTGTCTTAAACGTTCGTATTGATTCGGAGGTGGCTCGGAAGTTAGCTGATCACTGATCTGAGGAGTCCCTCTTCGTCTTTGCATATTCAAAGAACTAGTAGGCCTATATGTCATCCAGAGTTTAAAATCCTCTCCCGACTGACTGGGTCCCTGTTAGGCCGAGATGGCGTGGGAAAAGTTCAAAGTTCCTACACGGGAGGAGTAAAGTAGGAAGAGAGAGAGAGAGAGAGAGAGAGAGAGAGAGAGAGAGAGATAGATAGAGAGATAGAGAGAGAGAGGGGAGAGAGAGGGGGAGAGAGAGGGAGAGAGAGAGGGGGAGAGAGAGTGGGAGAGAGAGTGGGAGACAGAGAGAGAGAGACAGAGAGAGACAAAGAGACAGAGAGAGATATAGAGAGAGATAGGGGGAGAGACATAGAGAGGGACATAGAGAAGGAGAGAGAGAGAGAGAGAGAGAGAGAGAGAGAGAGAGACAGACGAGAGAGAGAGAGAGAGAGAGAGAGAGAGAGAGAGAGAGAAAGAAATTGGCGAATTGAATACAAGTACTAAACAGTACAAAGGTTGCCAAAAAGATATGAATCATTCATAGAAATATTAGTCAACACGGCAAAGTGACGAGGTGCACTTTGACGACAACTATATTTTCACATGTGTTGTTGGAAGCCTCTCAACTCTAACCGGAACTCCAGTGAATCGTGTAACCTGGCGGTAAAATGTTTAACTTGTGGCCTGTCGAATACAGCAGGGGAATTTATTTTCATTTTACACTAGATTTGAAACCAGGAGAAAAAGTGTTCGAATAGCTAGATATTTCCCTCTCCCCACTTTCTCTAGAATAAACCTGTGTAAGAAACTGTAAGGAAAAACGTAGTGGTACATATTGAAAAATGAAAGAGGATGAAAAAAAAAAAGCAAGGAGAAATACAGCATAGGAAGACAATTAATTTAATAAGTCTAGGGTTTTGGAATGAAATACTTTAAATTCCTAACTATGATAAGATAAAGATTTTATAAAACTATTTAATAAATAGGATGTATAATAAATGCTACATATTAAAACAAATTGTATATCATGAAGTTAGGTACGATCTACAGGTATTGTTTATCACGGAATTAGGTTCAAATAAGTCAGTTATTGTATTTTTAGCAGATAAAATCGTAAAAAAAGGCACAATTCTAACAACACAAACGAACAAGGAAACAAATAAACCAAATGCACACTCGCACTTTTATATATCCATCCATCCATAGTAATTCTGCTCGAAGGCAGGTCCTTCACTGAAATCATAGCATTTTCAATGCTATGCTTGCAGCTTTACTAGGGAACTGTAGGTGTGGTAGCTTCCCGTTACTTTCCACACCGGTGAAGGATGATGATGATGATGATGATGATGATAATGCTAAGGATGATGATGTTGGCCATATGATTTCGGGGAACGTTTGGTCCTTAAAGTTTTCCAAACATTTGTCTTACAGGTGAGGAAAAACCCCGATAAAACGCTCACCCAGAAAAACTGCCCCGACCGGGGAGCGAATCCGGGTCCGTTGCGTGACAAGTCAGCACGCTACCTCGAAACCACAGCGGTGGACCTATCCATCTTTGGTCGTATCTGCAGTTACATGCCGTCTCACAGCAGCAGCGAAATGTCCCGGAGCTCCATCATGCATGTACCACAAACTCCGACGTTGTAAACAAAGAACATTGGACGGCTTTAAGTGCGCAAGGAGTAAACCTACAAATGTACAATGTACAATGTTACAATCAATGACGTCAGTGGCGGCTTGTAACTATACATTCGTTATTATTTCGCAAACGGCTCGTTTGCGGACCCATGTTTACTGGGACATTGTTGCTTCTATTATCGTGTACTTTCAACCATGTAAGTTTGCGCCATCCTTTTTGATACACCCTGTATATATATATGATATTTTGATTCATGTTACTATTAAACTAACTAAATAACTCACTGGCTCTATCGAACCCGTAGGTTCATGTCGCGCGGACATAAGCTCTCCATACATCCCTATCCTGAGCTAATGTTTTCCAATCATCCCCATTATAATCTACTTCCCTCAAATTATGGATAATGATATTCTCCCATCTCATTCTTGATATACTGGGCGTTTTCTCTCTGGTTTTCCTATAAGAAGCTTCCATGCAGCTCTTTCATCCCCCATATGTGCCACATGTCCTGCCCATCGCAGTCTACAAGACTTAACTGTTCTTATTATATCTGGCTTTCAATACATATCATGTAGCTCAATATTATATAGTCTTTTCCATTCATCTGTCTGTTCATCTTTTTTGACCCAAAAATTTTCCTAAGAACTTTATTCTCAAATACCTGTAATCTTCTTTCCCACCTTAAAGCAAGAGTCCATGTTTCGCATCCATATAACTGGGAGAATAACTTTGATGTATTTTCAGTTGAACATTTCTTGAAAGGACTTGGGACGACAAGAGTCCCTGTAATGCATTATGCATTGAGCCTATGTTTAATTTATTTGTGCATATCATTCCTATTTGTAATTATTGTTCCTAGATTCTTGAAATCAGCCACTTCTTCTAAATTTCCTTCATTTGTCATTAGTTGTCAATTTCCATTATATAACGAATTTATATGGGTGAACATATATTTAGGTTTGTTGATGTTTATTTCCAGTCCCAATATATGACCTAATATTTATGTTGCTATATTATTTAAATAGAGGTATTTATAAGACTTTAAAAAGCAACTAATTGTCTCTCTTAGAGAAGCAGTACGTTCTACCCCGAATTCACAATGGTCCCTATTCTTAGTCAACCCAGTTCATATATCCTATAGGGTGTTCAGTTGTCTACTTTTCATCCAAATATTATCATCTCATATTCGCCTAAGTTTCTCAATGACATTTTCCAAAAGGTTTCCCAGAACAAATTTTTTTTTAAAATTTCTACTTTCACTCATTCGTGCTTGCTGGGATTATTTTTAAAACTACTTATTTATTAACCCTTAAATTGACAAAACACAAATTTATTCTGTTAGTTATTTGAATGTGGCGGACCGCAGTGAAAACGGAATCAAGTATAACTTATTATTAGGTATATTATGTAATTAGACACACATTTAAGTATAATAATAATAATACTAATAATAATAATAATAATAATAATACTTTATTTATTCTGGCAGAGTTAAGGCTATAAGGCCCTCTCTTCCACTCAACCAGCACAAATACAAATAAATATTCGACAAATATAGATATACACTATACTAATTATAAATAGTTAAAGATACAATAAATGTAGCAATGTAAATGTCATGTACAAACAACATTTTATAGGGTAATAACAATAATGATACGATAATAATAATAATAATAATAATAATAATAATAATAATAATAATATAAATATGATACATTATACGGGAAACACCAATTAATATATATATATCTTACACTGGATAATAATGAAGTCGAGTTTAGAGCAAATATAAATTTAGATTTCTTTTAAAAGATGCCAATGACCGGCAGCCCCTTATTTCTTGTGGTAGGGAATTCCAGTTGCGAGAAGTGGAGATGGTATATGACATGGAGTGATGTGATGTCCTATGTTGCGGTATATTAAGTAAGAGACTATGTTGTGATCTTGTGTTTAAGTTATGGTTTGAGGATAGATACTGGAAACGGGATGATAAATAATTGGGAATCGAGGTATGTAGGATCTTAAATAGGAGAATTAGACAGTGCGATTTTCTTCTCTCTCTATGTTATTTTCTTCTAATTTATTTAAAATATTAAATTAATTGAACCAACTGATATATCCAAAAGAATACATTGCGAATTTAAGGGTTAAATCTCCAATATTTGGAGCCCTATTTTATAAATGTATGTTAGGGTTGTAGTTAAAATAAAAATAAAATATAATTGAAGATACACATAGTTACAAAATTTAAATGAAACAAAAACAAGCTATGAACGAAACAAGAAGTAAAAAAATTAAAGCTAAGAAAATAAGTAATAACAATAATGAATTGCAATGTGACGAAAATTTTATTTACAAATGTTTTAAATTCTGTGAAACATTTCCTTTTAAAATATCCATTATTGTATCGAAGTGTGCATCCTGAAAAATCTGTCTTCTAAGTCCCCAGAGTAGCTCCATCCAGTTTTCCTACCTCCTTTGTATGACCTCATCCCTTACGTCATTCCTACGTAACTCAATTGCGTCGTGGACTGTTCACCAACAAAACACCCACGGGCACACACGTTTCAGGATTACGTAAAACTTGATTACATTCAATTAAATGAAATCCATAATGTATAACTTATATCTATGAGATGGAATGTCTAAAAATAAGGTGTTTTTAATAGTCTGATCTATGTCTTAGCCGTCTGAAATACTCTATATACACCGCCAAAAAGTCAAAGACTCGAAGTCGGCGAAGTGGAATAGAAAATGAAACGAAGAGAGATAAAACAGAGACAGGAAATTGGTTCTTGAAGAAATTACATTTGTAAAAGAAAATGCAAAGTGGCGAAAGTATGTAGAGAGCGAGCGTCTCATGTCATCGGCAGACGCACCTCGAGTTCTTGCACGAGTGAATCGCGCGCTGGAACTGTGAAAGACATTTCCAACAGTTTTGTTCCGGTACGTGAGATACTGCGCTGACGTACAGAAATAGAATATCGGAGGAGGAAGGTCCCCACTATCAATTAACTAACATTCTTACACAGTTATAAAAAATATATATGTGTCTACCTGTAATATTACTATAAACAGGACAGGGATTTATATGTAAATATATATATATATATATATTTGTTTTTATATTTGTTAATGTTAAAATTCATGTCAGAGACTAACAAAACTTTAACATATTTCAGAAGCGTCTCATTAATAGAATTTTTTTAACAATTAATAATTTCGTTTTACTTTATTTAACAATATAGTATTAAGATTTATCAATATTTCTACATAATGTGTTATAAAGCCTATATACGGTGTATATATATATATATATATATATATATATAGTCTCGGGGTAGCGTGCTGCCTTGTCACGCAGCGGGCCCGGGTTCGATCCCCGGTCGGGACAGTTTTTCTGGGTGAGGTTTATATCGGGGTTTTTCCTCACCTGTAAGGTAAATGTCAGGAAAATTTTAAGGCCCAAACGGTCCCCGAAATGATATGGCCATCGCAATCATCATCATTCATATTCATCTTAGGTTAAGCTTAGGATTAGGGACTCTCCTGGCGCACCATTATCATGATCATCACCCGTCATATCATCGGGGCAACGTAACCCCGCCTTCCAGGCGCCCCAACCTCAGAAGTGGGTTACAAGTATGCCATGAGAGAAACCAGGAATGTCGAAAGACAAACCTGGGACATTTAAAAAAATATATATATATATATATATATATATATATATATATATATAAGCGATATATCAATTCATTACAGTTTATTATTTTCTATGCATTTCTTTCATGTATAGTAGATAGGACCTGTTCTTCTATTATGTATGTATGACGTGTATCAGATTCATATTTAATGTCCGAAAATACGACCACATTTCTTCCTATTTCCTCGAATTGTCATGGCTACATCTTAAAGAGAGCAGAAAATTTCATTGTATAGTTCTCCTATTTAAGATCCTACATACCTCGACTCCCAATTATTTATCATCTCGTTTCCAGTATCTATCCTCCAACCATAACTTAAACACAAAATCACAACATAGTCTCTTGCTTAATATACCGCAACATAGGACATCACATCACTCCATGTCATATACCATCTTCACTTCTCGCAACTGGCATTCCCTACCATAAGAAATAAGGGGCTGCCGGATATTGACATCCTTTTAAAAGAAATCTAAATTTGATGTTAGTGCAGAAAGTATTGATACACTTAAATATATTACAGAGAGAAATAAACAATTAAATTATTTTTTCACTACATACAAAAATAAAAGTATACACCTTTACATTGCACTCTATAAAGTTAAAAAAACGCAGTTTCCTCTGTTTCGACATAAAAGCTAACGAGCAAAAAATAATTTGTACATAAACAACAAAAATTAACAAACAAAAAGTGTTGGTACAGTCTCATATTATGACTGTTTTGAGTCTATTTTTTGAGTTCAATGCTTGGTTGGGAGCTCCTTTGATTCCAAGATGGCTTGAGGACGACGTAGCATCGACCCGAATAAATTTGAAGTTACTGAAGAAGTTATATTTCTCCATTCTTCTTCCAAAACGTTTCTCAGGTCTTAAATTTTCAATGGGGTTTATGTCCGGAGACTAGGGAGGCGTTTCTATGTACTTTGATGTGTTATACAAAATCCATAAACGTGTATTGAAACCGATGTGTTTGGGATCATTATCTTGCATAAATACAAAACCTTGTTTAATCCACATTTCCTCTGCAGAGGTAAGAATATTGGTCTTCAGTATGTTCATATACTGTCTGTGATCCTTCACACCATCCATAAATAAAGCATTATTATTATTATTATTATTATTATTATTATTATTATTATTATTATTATTATTATTATTATTATTATTATTGTCCACCGCTGTGGTCTCGAGGTAGCGTACTGCCTTGTCACGCAGCGGACCCGGGTTCGATCCCCGCTCGGGACAGTTTTTCTGGGTGAGGTTTTGATCGGGGCTTTTCCTCACCTGTAAGACAAATGTCAGGAAAACTTTAAGGCCCAAACGGTCCCCGAAATAATATGGCCATCATCTTCATCATCATCATCGTCATCCTCATCATTATCATTATCATCATCACCATCATCCTTCACCGGTGTGGAAAGCAACGGGAAGCTACCACACCTACACAATTCCCTAGTAAAGATGCAAGCATAGTATGAAAATGCTATGATTACAGTGAAGGACCTGCCTTCGGGCAGAATTACTATGGATGGATTATTATTATTATTATTATATTATTATTATTATTATTATTATTATTATTATTATTATTATTATTATTATAAAATGCAAGACTCTGAGTCCAGAGGTGCTCATGTATGTCCATACTATTAAGGAACCACCACTATGTTACACAGTGGGTTGGAGATTGTGTTTTTGTAGCTCTGTATCTTAATTCCTCCAGACTTTTCTTCTTCCATCTCAACGGGAAATGTTGATTTTAAGCTTGTCAGTATAAATTACTTCTTTACAAATAATCGTTGGGGCTGTTTATGTGTGTTTTAGCTAAGTTAATTTTATTTTTCAGTTTTCTTCACTTCTAAGCATTTTCTACGGGATGTTTTCCCATGTAGTTTGTTAGCCGATAGACTGTTACGAACATTGATAGCAGGAATACAAATATTAAAATCATTCTTGATACTAGCTGCTAATTTAGGGGCACTAATTTTAGGTTTCTGCTTTACTTTTCTAGTTAATGCTTTTCCAACATTAACATATAGTTTTCTAGGACTACCCGATCTGTGGCTATTTCGAAAGATTTTCATTTGCCAACTCTATCAATTATATGCTGAATGTTTGATCTTGGCCTTCCAATTAATTCAGTAATTTTATTTAGCTATTTACATTGATTATGCAAACGAACAATTAATTCCCTTTCTTCTACTGTAGTCTTTCTACCTTTGCGCCCCATTCCAGCTCAATCTGCAGCCAGAACACACACAACTACACGACAAAGTACTCAAGGCAAGTGTGAATAACAACACTATCAGACCCACCCCAACTCAACTTCATGTGAACATTCTGTTGACCAAAACTTAGTACTGTATCAATACTTTTTGTTGGATAATGTTTGTTGTTCATGTACAAATATTGTTTTAACTCGTTAATTGTCATGTTAAAACAGAGGAAACTGCGTGTATTTAACTTCATAGAGTTCAATTTAAAGATGTAAATATTTTTTTCTGTGTAGTGAAGAAATAATGAAATTATTTGTGTTATTTTTAAGTGTACCAATACTTTCTGCACTAACTGTATATTTGCTCTAACCTCGACTTCATCATTATCCAGTGTAAGATACATATATTAATTGATGTTTTTCATATATTTTACATATTTATACAATAATAATAAGTATTATAATTGTTATTATTATCATCGTATAAAATGTTGTTGGTACATGAAATTTCCACTGCAACATTCAATATACGCCGCAGCGTAGTGGCTAAGGCATTGGGGTCAGGATTTTTAAACTGACCCAAACCTTGTGGCGGCACTATGACCGTGGGGTCGACTCAGCCTCTTGTTCTGGGAGTAAAGGCGGCTTTCACGCAGGACTGACAACCAGGCTGACATTAAGTGCCTATTGTCTCGAAAAAGTGGGAGCCTTAATCTTCTACTATCCGAAGGGCCTCTTAAGGCCTGTAGTGGGATCGCTTTACTTTACTTTAGTTGTGTTATTTATTTACGAGAAATGATTTTCCCTTGCACGACACACAACGGAATAAAACGGATTTTAGTTTCTCAAATAGTTGTGCACTTGTGAACCCGGTAGCTGACATCTGATTATGCGCAATGATTTCGTTTCTGTGACTTAAAACTTATCTGTGCGCCTTCAATTCTTTCAAAGGCTGTACATAATGAACTGCGGTGTACAGAGCAGAGAAGTGAAAGTTCCCGACAAGTGGATGTAATTACTATCGATCTGGGAAAGACACAGCAAACTTATTCATTATGAGTATATTATTGGCTGCCCATCGCAATCTATGAGTCTTAACTGTTCTTATTGTATATAGTTTCCCGTAAAGATGTGTAACTCACTGTTATGTAGTCTTCTCCATTCGGCTGTCTGATCATCTCTTTTCGCTCCAAATGCTTTTCCTAAGAACTTTATTCTCAAACACTCGTAATCTTTGCTCCTCCCTTATAATAAAAGTCCATGTTTCATATCCATATAACATAAATGGAAGAATAACAGTTTCATATATTTTCAGTTTAATATTTTTTTAGACAAGTTGGGACGACAAGCGTCCCTGTAATGCATAATGCATGCTTTTCCAGATTTGAGTCCACGTTTAATTTCTTTCTGCACCTCATCCCTGTTTGTAACTATTGTTCCTAGGTGTTTAAACTTAGCCACTTCTTCAAAATTTTCCTCATTTTCATGAACTGTCCGTTTCCATTATATAATGGATTTCTATATGTGGCCATATAGTTAGTTTTATTGATGTTTACTACGAGCCCCAATTTCTTAGTTTTACTCAATAGTGTGTGAAAATATTGCACTAACTAACTAATTAACTCACTGTCACAATCGAACCCGTAGGTTCATGGCCGAGCGGACATAAGCTCTCCATTCATACGTGCCCTGAATTAATGTTTTCCAATCATTCCCTGTATAATCTACTTCCTTCAAATCATAGGTAATGTTATTCTCCCACCTCATTCTTTGTCTGTCAACTGGACGTTTTCCCTCTGGTTTTCTACAAGAAGCTTCCATTGCCATCTTTCATTGCCCATTCGTGCCACATGTCTTGCCAATCGCAGTCAACGCGACTTAATTGTCCTCAATATATCTGGAATCCTATAAAGACCTTGTAATTCATTGTTATTTAGTCCTCTCCATTCACCTGTCTGTTCATCTCTCTTTGGTCCAAAAATTTTCCTAAGAACTTTAATCTCAAATACTCGTATTCTCCCTTCCTCCCTTCAAGTAAGAATCCAGTTTTCACAAACATATAATATAACTGGTAGAATCATTTTTTTATATACTTTCAGTTTAACGTTTTTTGAAAGGAGTTGGGGCATCAGGAGTTCCTATAATGCATCCTAGGCAATAAAAATCGACCTTTTAAAATTAATTTTATATTATTAAAACATTAATGAGAAAATGTATTTCGGAAATGAATGGTGTATCCCTTCCATAAGAAAACTTTCACTTGTCAAATTAATAAATATATTGTATACGCTATTTGGGCATTTACATCTTACAGATAGTATATTGAGAGATCATAGTTCGTAACAAGCGTGTTTTATGTGTTACTTGTATTATCAAAGAAATATAATGTGGTTTGTTTGGTTACGAAGTCTTGTGTATATCTTCCTTCTCTTTCGTGGGATATTTGCTTGCAAAAACCATTCCTTTCTCTGAGTTATCTTGCCCATCTCTGCCTCTTCTATCCCCTTTCTCCAGCTCCTAAAACCGCCCACGTATTTCCGAGTTGCTAATGAAGCAATCCCTCGGAGACAGTTAATGAGATACTTGCAGCTTCTTTTGAATGTTTATACTGGAACATAGTTTAAAGAACCTTCTAATGCAGAAACCAATTATAAAATAATATAATTTACCCTCAGAGTTAATTCAACTATTTTCTTCGCATTATCTATAGATTATATTCCATTATTTTTTGTTTTTGCAGTTTTTTCGCTAGAGAATTGTATTCTTGATGTTTTCTCTTAGAGGGATATTTCTTCACCTAGAGCGCTACCTTCTGGACGATTAAACCCTCGTTATAACGATGAAACTTCCTTTGTCTAATTGCGTCTTTTTTAGTCAAACTACTTGAAATTCCTTCAACATTGACAAAGTCCTCTCTAAAGTTTGGAAACAACATTCAATGTAAGTAAAATTTAATGAAGATTACAACCTTGAGATTTTGGACCTGCCATTTAATTTCCACTCTACTATATTTCATAATAAGTTCACCGCTGTGGTCTCGAGGTAGCGTGCTGCCTTGCCATGCAGTGGGTCCGGGTTCGATCTCCGGTCGAGACAGTTTCCTGGGTTTTTATCTGTGTTTTTCCTTACCTGTAAGACAAATGTCAGGAAACGTAAAGGTCCAAACAGTCCCCGAACATTATATAAATGTAAAGTGATCCTACAACAGACCCAGAGGCCCTTGGGGTAGTAGGAGGTTAGGGCTCCCACTTTTTCTAGACAATCGGCACTTTATGTCAGCCGGGTTGTCAGCCCTGCGTGACGGCCGCCTTTACCCCCAGAACAAGCGTCTGGTACTCATTTACGTTAGAGGCTGAGTCGACCCCAGGACCATAGTGCCGCCAGAGGGTTTGGGTTAGTTTAAAAATCCTGACCCCAACGGGACTTGAACCCTCGACCCTCTGGCTTGTAGCTCAGTGCCTTAACCACTACGCTACGGCGTGCCCCTCATATTTTTGTCTGTTCTTTGATATCCTGCTATTGGTCTGAGGAATCTCATTTCAGCAGCTTGTATTCTGGCTGATTGTTGTGTTGTCACTGTCCATGTTTCGGTTCCATAAGTAATAATAGGCACTGCCATTGTCTTGTATAATTTCATTATAGAGTCTTTCTTGGCTTTATTTTTCAAGGTTCTTTTTAGTGTTCCTGTTATATAATTAAACTTATTTAGTTTGTTATTTATATCTGTTTCCGCTGTGTATGATATTTCACAACCTAGGAAGTTATATCTTACCACTTGTTCTATTGATTTCTTTTCTAATATTATCTTTGTTCGAATTGGATGAGCGCCCTTGAAGGCCATTGTTTCTCAATAAAATTGACAACTATGACATATAAATGGTAGCCTTTCATGGCTCTTGTCTAGACTCTTCTTAAGTTGTTGTTCCGGACTGAATTGCCGTAGTTCAATTTTGTATAAACTCGACGTTTCGTCTCACTAAATCCTGCGTTTTCTCTGTCGGCTGCAGACTGGCTGGGCGTTAGTTAAGTTAAAGTCAAAAACAAAATAAGATGGACAACACAGAATTCGCATGGTATTGCAGCTACTGTGTTGCCAGCAAGGGGACGAAGACAGGGTTCATTAACCCCACTAATTTAGGATGTGTGTATAGGATGTATGGTGCACACTAATAAAACCCGAGAAATGCCATTTATTCCTGCCCAGCCCAATGCACCACGTCCTCGTCGTGGCTCCTGCTTAATACTAAAAAGTGCAGGGGCGAAAAAGCGAGTTTTTGACGCTTAAAAAATGGGATATACCAGGTAAGGGAGAAAACCCCAACAGAAAATGATCGACCCCCCCCCCCAGGATTGCTAGAGGTTGGGCGTGGGGTTAACATCTCTGCCCCGTAAAAACAAATATGTTCAGAAACCCAAAAAGGGAGGCCAAAGCTCGAATTTGAGCCAATCAGTCATTGGATGGATGGAAAGATGCATGGATGAATAGGATGTATACAATTTAATTTGTAGGGTAACAGAGTGGAACCCTTGATAGAGGTCCACTCCAGAGAGTAGGCGCCCCTGCCCTTTTGTGAGCTCCAGGTCCCACTCACCCAGTGGGTAGTACCTGGGTAGGGGGCCCCGTCCACAGGGTTACGTGGGGAGAAGAGAAGTCCCCAAAGCCGTAGTGAAGGCAACTTCTCTAGGAGACGAACACTCCGAAATTCCAGTTCCCTGCCCTCCAGGAAGAGGGGTTTGGCTAGAGGCTGGTAACCTCTACTAGTAAAAAATAACTTACTCATAAACTTCAGCAGAAGAAAAGCCGGATTGATACATATGACAAAAATGGAAGCAACACATAGACAGAATGAATGAAGATAGATATCCAAAACAAATAAAATACAAACCTAAAGGCACCCGAGATGTGGGCAGACCTAGAAAGAGATGGGCTGAAGTCGGAACGGGTCAACAGACCTAATCCATGAATGAAGATGATGATGATGATGATGATGACAATTTAATTTGGATGTACACACTGATTTGATCATTGGATCCGTGACTGGAGACTGGTAGCCGTATAAGGCTCCGTTATGTTAGCCCCTGTTACCTAATTAAGTATGTATCTGTGTGATGTAATTTTGTTTTCTGTTACCTATTCAGGTATATTTGTGTGTTGTCTTTGTATAATTGTTCGTCTGTAGTTAGATTTGTATTTCGAATTAGTAGTGGTTTTATGTAAATATATGATTGTATTAAATATTATCTGTGTTGTTAATTTATTTTTTATGATTATACTGTATTAGGTGCACCACTGTGGTCTCGAGGTAGCGTACTGCCTTGCCACGCAGAGGGCCCGGGTTCGATTTCCGGTCGGGACAGGTCCTGGGTGAGCTTTTTACGAGGTTTTTCCTCACCTGTAAGACAAATGTCAGCAAGCTTAGGGCCCAACGGTCCCCGAAAATCACTCGGTCATCATCATCATCCTTATCATCATCACCATCCTTCACCGGTTTGGAGAGCAACGGGAAGCTACCACACCTATAATTCCCTAGTAAAACTACAAAGCATAGCATGAAGATGCTATGATTGCAGTAAAAGACCTGCCCTCGGGCAGAATTAATATGGATGAATGGATGGATACTGTATTAGCATGTTGGCCAATGGGAGTCCTACTTGGGCGTTAGTATTAGTGATTGTAAAGGCAGTGCCCTCTTTCATGTACCTTGTCCACCTATGTTCCCCCCAATCCAGGCCTGCGGAGCCAGCTGAGCTCCTGTCGGATACTCAGCCTAACACCGACTTGAACCCAGAATCCCAGCCCGTGATTATATCGGGTGGCTACTATTCTATTTCTGGGAACGGTGCCTACCTTCTCCCGTTCCGGATGCCGGAGGAAATAGACCGAGGCCTTTTTCTTCCTGGCTGATTTAGGATCTTATCATACCTTCTTTGTCCCGCGCCGTAGCCGAGCGGTTAAGGTAGGAAGCCTTGGCGCAGAGCTATGGGACTTGCGCTGGTTCGAGTCTCCGTGGGGGAAGAAATTTTCTCATGGTATTTCGGCCAGTACGGGACCGGTGCCCACCCAGCATCGTGAGGCAATTGGGTAGCTACAATAAGTAGCGGCTCCAGGTTGAGGAACTAGCTATAACGGCTGGGGGACTCGACATGCTAACCACATGTCACCCCTACACTGGTTGTTGATCATCTACCTCTGTGATTGACACATGTGGATGTGAAGGGCCAGCAGCCGGCTGGTAAAAAGGGCAACCGCTGAAAAGTGGAAAGACTCTCAATCGGAATCATACTCTCTTTAGCCCCATAGTTTCGGAAGTATGCAGGTTCTGTGCTCCAAGTTTGTCTGACCCTTCAATGTGGTTAACTTAGCAAGAAAGATCGGATACGTCCTTTCACAAAATCCCTATTCAATGCCCATCAATGCGCAGGCGCCGGAGGAGCGTGAGAAGAGCCCTGGTTTTGTTTGTTTTGATTTTATGTTGGCTGAACTTGATGTGCAGTGAAACTTTCGTAAGTGAAATAGTCAGATTTGTAAAGATTTACGAAACTGATCAAATAACTATAACCCGGAATTCAACTTGCTGACCGTGGAAAGCCAATAAAATAGCGGTCCGCAAGTTAAACTCGGAACTTAACTCATTCGCATAAGGTTTAAATGCTCAATGAATTTCCCGAGAAACCGGATTTAAATCACCGTAAAATATATTATCTATTTTCAAACATTCAAAAGGAACAAAAGATAACGGTACTTGAGATCACAATAAGGGTGAAGACCAAAACACATCCTTCTACTATTCATAAATGTTAACAAAAAATTGCCCTGCCAAGGGATGTACAAATTATTCCAAATATATAACAGGCAAAGTTAAGCGAGTGTACGTCGTGTTCTGAGTTGCAGGTCATACGAGGCCCATCCAGAAAGTAAGTTTCCCAATTTTATTTCCTTTAAAGGAAGACATCATGAGCAAACAGATGGTGCGTCACTAGTAAGGCTTTTTTTCCCCAAGGTCGTCAAAGTGTCCATGATGAAGAGCGCAATGGGCGACCGTCCCTCATCAATGATGACCTTGTTGAGCTGGTGCGGCAGCGCATCGTGGAAAACCGTCGGTTCACGTTTACGGAGCCATTTTCCGCAGATATCGTGATGCTTGCTGCATGAAATTGTGACTAAGCACCTGCTGTTCAAGAAATTGTGTGCCAGATGGGTGCGGAGAAACCTAACACCCGAGCACAAAACGAAACGCTTAGCAGCAGCACTGACATTTCTACAGTGTTGTCATGATGACGGCGACGAGTTCCTCGACAGGATCGTCACGGGCAATGAGACGTGGATTTCGCATTTTATCCCGGAAACCAAGCAGCAGTTAATGCATTGGCGCCCGCCACAGTTGATCTCCGGTCAAGACGAAATTCAAAGAGACTGTGTCGGTGCAGAAAGTGATGTGCACGGTGTTCTGGGACAGGAAGGGCATTCTGCTCATTGACTTCCTGCCCAGAGGTGAAACAGTGAACGCTGATCGTTACTGTGAAACCCTGCGGAAATTGCGACGTGCCATTCAAAACAAGAGGCGTGGAATGCTTACTGCAGGTGTTGTGCTGCTCCATGACAATGCTCGTCCACATACGGCTCGGCGCACAGCAACTGTTCTGCGGGAGTTCGGCTGGGAGCTGTTTGATTATCCACCATACCGCCCTGATCTTGCTCCCAGCGATTTCCGTCTTTTCTTGCATCAGCGTTTTGACAACGACGAAGGATTGAAGACGATTGTCACACACTGGTTCAATTCACAGGCGGCAGACTTCTACGAACCAGGGATACAAAAATTGATCCCACGATATGACAAGTCTAAATTCTGGTGGTACCTATGTTAAAAAATAGCTGAATCATTGTTGTACCTGGTGCCAATAAAATTTTTCAGGTAACTGTGTTTTCTTTATTAAAAAAATGGAAACTTACTTTCTGGACGAGTCTCTTATAACAGTGGAATTCGTTCTGGCTTCATACTAATAGATTTTATATTAATAATAGTAGATATAAAATTTACGGCCCTCGAGTGTACCTTGTCTTCTGAGGCGAATGGGTTAAGGAAAACGAATCTTCAAAATGTATTATGCTAGCCACATTATCCACATATATTTATTTTTAACTTGCTGTGGGGTGTTCATTGAATTCGCATGTTGCTCGCACGCTAGATATTTCGCTTAATAGAACACAACCGAATCTTGGTAGGCAGATAATAGCAGTGTGTCCGTGACAATTGAATCAACCAATGCGATGATAAATCTGCATGTTCGAGATAATGCACTCCATTGGAAATGCGATTGCATGTATTCTGGTCGTCATTTAACCAAACTTTGCAGCGCTTAAGGGTGGGCCACTGTTTAATTTTAGTTTAATGAGAGAAACGAATGCAGTGATAACCTCGGGATAAATTGATTTTTTTTATTTTGATAAAACAATGTCAGACTACATTTAACGACCATACAGCAATACGACTATATTGTGTATGTGCGCACACTGCTTTATTTAATGTTCGAAAATATGATTACATTTCTCCATTTTTTCCACGAATTCTGTGGCACCATGCATAAAACCCATAACCCTCAAATAAAAAAAAGAGCTAATATTATTAATGTAATATTGGAGCTGTCATTTATCATCCCTCAAATTTTGATTGCTGTACAATTAGTTAAACAGAAGATCCAGAGATGGCAATACATTGGAGGTTCACTTCCCACTCTATAAAGAATAACTAAAGAAGAGATAAAAAATACAAATCCCATAAATATTAATGGTATTCAGTCGAATAAAAAAGTTATCACAATACTACCTGAATTAATAACACATACTTCTCATTCAATAAAATAGATCAATTCATTCATAATAAAATAAACACTTAAAAATTAGTCTAATTCTTGATAAACTTAAAAAAATAAATCTTAAATAACGGATAGGAAACCTCCATGCTTGAATCTTCATTTTCTCAGAACTACTTTAATGAGGGTTATTGGTTTCATACATGGTGCCATAGAATTGTCATGGTACCATCTTAAAGGGGAAGAAAATTGTAATGTCTATTTTTCTTACTTAAGAGTACACATACTATGATTTCCAGATCGGTTATTTAGCCTCTCATTTCCAGTGTCTATCCTCGAATCATAATATAAACACACAATCACAACATAATCTCTTGCTTAATTTACCACAACCCTACATCACATAGGCCTACTATCTCCATTTCTCGCAACTGGAATTCCCTATCACAACAAATTAAGGACTGCCGGATTTAGAATCATTTAAAATAACTATAAATTCATATTAGTTTTAACTTGGGATTGATCATTACCTCATGAAATATACTTGTATTAATTAGTGCCTCCACTTTAATTTATTATATTACTATTGGTAATAATAATGATAATAATAATAATAATAACAATAATAATAATATTTTTATTATTATCGTATAAAATGTTGTATGTGCATGAAATTTAAATTACAATTTTTAAAGTAATTTAAACTATTATAAATTATAAATAATACATTGAAATAAATAATCTAATATTGTAAATTATATATATATATATATATATATATATATATATATGGTGTGTGTGTGTGTGTGTGTGTGTGTGTGTGTGTGTGTGTGTTTGTTGAATGGAAGAGAAGTTCTTATGGCCTTAACTCTATCAGAATAAAAAAAATATTAGTGCTATAATACTACGAATAATAATAATAATAATAATAATAATAATAATAATAATAATAATAATAATTGGGGCACGCCGAAGCGTAGTGGTTAAGGTACTGCGCTACAAGCCGGAAGGTCGAAGGTTCGAATCCCGGTGGGGTCAGGGTTTTTAAACTAACCCAAACCTTCTAGCGGCACTATGACCCAGGGGTCGGCTCCGCCTCTAACGGAAATGGGTACCAGACACTTGCTCTGGGGTAAAGGCGGCCGTCACGCAGGGCTGACACCCGGCTGACATCAAGTGCCGATTGTCCAGAAAAAGCGGGAGCCTTAACCTCCTACTACTCCAAGGGCCTCCTGAGGTCTGTAGAGGGATCATTTTACTTTATTTTTAATGTATTATTGTCTGTTGAAAATAAGCTTAATTTGATGAAGTTTTCCCATAGAAAATACAGAGATTATTTGAATTTACATAACAATGACAAAGAAATATCTTTACTATAAGTTTCAGTATCAAGTTTTCGAGTTTCCTCGAATCAAACTGCAATGTATTATATTCGCTTTGTGACTATAGCAAACACTAAAGAATTAAACTCGTATGTACGTTAGTGCGCTTTCCAGTTATTTTAGTGTATTATATTCGCATACCATCTATTAAATCCCCTCGTTAATTGATTGATAATGTACACTTAGCGACAAAAAGAACGGACCTACTCTTGATCTCGAATATTTTAAGTTCCAACGTGCGATTCACACGAATAAATTAATTGCACAGTTGAGCTACAATACGTTTCCCTTCTTCCTTTGAAGGGTATTATTTCAAGCGCAATTACCCAACGTACGCTTAGCTCAGTGCTTAGTGGCTTGATTCCTATGCAATAGGTCACAGGTTTAATTCCCGATGAGGTTAAAATTTTAATTGTTAAAATGCTTTCTATTTTATTCGGGCTGTCCATTCTTAAAGAAAAAAAAACATACTAACTATTTGGAACTATTACTATTTTTCTTATTTTTATTTATTTATTTATTTATTTATAAACAGGTTTACAATGTAATAAAACATTTTCCTGTGTCCAAAGCTTTTTAAATTTTTATCTTCTTTCTCCATTCTTCTCTATCTTCCAGACCTAGCTCCCTCATCCCTCTTCTTAAATCATCCATCCATCTAAATCTAGGTGGATCTCTCTTTCCTTTCCCTGGTGGAATCTATTCCAAAGCTTGACTGGGTAATCTTATATTTGGCATCCTACGTGTATGACCATACCATTCTAGTGTCTGTATCTCACAAAATCTAATATTGAATGTTGGACTTTCATTTGTTGTCTGATGATTGTATTTCTGATTTTTTCGAATTTAGAATGTCTAGTTGAGCGTCTAGAACAAACAATTTCAGTGGACATAAGCTTAAACTCAAAATGTTATTCAACTGCCAAGTTTCTGGACCGTATGTTAGCGTGCTTCTAATCATGGATTTATAAATTTCTAAACTGGTATCCATTCATATGTTCTTATTCCACAAAACGCCGTTTAACATTGTTATTACCGATCTGCTTTTCGAATTCTATATTTTATGGGTATATTTTCAGTTAATTACATTCTTCACATCCTTTAATACATCCCATTATTATTATTAATAATAATAATAATATTATTATTATTACTACGGAAGATGACAATAATAATAATATTATTAATATTAATTTTTTATTATCCATCATCAATGGACTATTATTATGCTGCACTTAACATATATAAACTAAATATTTTAATTGAAGGATGAAACTTTTTCCTCCCTAATACGTAATAAATAAATAAACACGTAAATATATGAAGCTATATTATCTCTTATTTAATAGATTTATATCATTATTATTAAAAACGTGGTACTGCACACACAATTAAATTTATAACGGTTGCTAAATAATGTTATAGAGTTTATGGAGGCAGGAATATTACTTAATATTGTGTAAAATGGACGTTGATTACGTGACAGGAATTAAATGTTACACCATAGGATGTTTTTTTGCGAAAATACACATGAATAAAAAAATTGTTGAAGGAATCGAACCCTGGCTTCCATATACATATTTCATCTTATTGTAAGTGGTTTAACGATCTACGCGACTCGAACGTTGGATACTATTTGTCTAAATATTGGTTGACTTGTACTTTTGCAATATGAACGAGATTTTAACTTTATTTGAAATGTCGCAATTTGAGTAATATTGCATTTGTTAAACACTCGTAAAATCTAGAAACATGTCTCCTTCAGTGTTATTTAACTATTTAAGACGATTAAATCCAAATACAGCGTAATTAAAACATTTAACAGTGCGTTACCTTGTGAATCACAGTTTTAACTTTTCGAGCATGCGCAGTGGACCATAAAAGGGACTCTGCTTTTTGTAGCGGTTCATTCTTTTTATCGCTAAGTGTACATAAATTGTCGCGCGGGTTGGAGAATACATAACATCGAGCTACATGATCTTAATGGGAAACCAGATGAAATAAAAAAAAAAAAGTTAAGTCTCATAAGCTGTGATGGGTACAACATGTGCCACGAATGGGGAAATCTAAGTGATATATATATATATATATATATATATATCCTTGGCGCGGCAGACCTAAAGATCCTTGGTCTACCAATCAGCTGTTGGATAGGACAAATTATTGTAGAAAAACCAGGGGAATAGCGCTCAGTATATAGCCTATTGATGGGGTGGGAGATAAGACCAGCAATGATTTTAGGGAGGTAAATTTTACAAGGATGATTGGAAAACATCAGCTCACGAAAGGGATACATAGATAGCTAATGTTTGTGCGCCAAGAAATTTAAGGTTTTAGTTTAGCATAATAATTGTTCTTACATTGATATATGAGTCTGAAATATGACCGATAACAACATCGGAAAAACACAAACATCAAAATTTAAGATAAGCATTTTCTTGGCGTATAGCTGGATATTCTTTAAGGATTCATAAAATAAATGGAAACATAGCGAATGGACTATATATATATATATATATATATATATATATATAGTATGATAAGAAAAATAAATGCCTGGACGGGATTCGAACCCGGATCTCTGAGTATATATATATATATATATATATATATATGATATAATTAAATATTTAACATTGACCAATGCAAGCTTAATATCGTACGATAAGAAAAATAAATGCCTGGACGGGATTCGAACCCGGAACTCTGAGTCTGTACCTCAGCGTGTTTTCCATTACACCATCAGGTGAATCGAATTCAAACAGTTATTTTTCTTATATCGCGACATCTAGTAATAATGGAGAATATAATACATATATAAGAAAAATAAGTGTTTGAATTGGATTCGCCTGGTGGTGTAATGGATAACACGCTGAGGTACAGACTCAGAGTTCCGGGTTCGAATCCCGTCCAGGCATTTATTTTTCTTATCATACCATATATATATATATATATATATATATATATATATATCCTTGAAGCGGCAGACCTAAAAGACCCTTAGTCTACCAGTCGGCTGTTGGTTTCACATGTGTTAATCGCAGAGGTGGACATCCTCCCACTGTAAGGCAGATATGGTTAGCATATCGTGTCCCTCAGCTGTTCTAATTGGTTTTCTAGACCTGGAGCCCCTACATATTGTAGTAAGTAATGCATACGATTTTAGTTCTCTATTGCCTTTCATTGGAAATGAACGAAACTTCACAGAACATATGTTCAATCCTTCCTTTATAACGCCACGAAGTCTCATTGTTTTCCAACAGATGGCTGTGATGTACTTTAGTTTTAAAATGACGACTGCTCATGAAACACGCACATAGCAGAGAGCTGTGACTGAGTTTCTTTCTGCGGAGCAGCAGACCATTTCAAACATTCACAAACGCTTATGAAACATCTATGGGGATAGGAGTACCGTCAGTCGTTGGGTTAGCTGAATGTCCGAGGCAGAACAAGGCAAAGCACCATTGTCAGATTCCCATAGTCTTCAATCAAGATACGAGGATTTCTTTACCACTGAGTCAAAAAGTCCCATAATTAAAAATTTTGCGATGGAGGGAAAGTATGAGAAAATTGACAAAATTTTCATTAATATAAAAAATGTAACCATATTTTTATTTTTCATTATAGGATCAGCGAAATCCGGATAAAAAAACGCATCTAAGTTTTTGCGAAATGTGTTATTCTGGCCTAGATACAGCAACCACAGCAGATTGGTCTTGACTTTTCGGAACTCTGGCGGAACGAATTAAATTTAGTTTCAATTGAAATAAGTTAAATATTTGTTTTTAATAATGCAGGATATACGAAATTATGACTTTTTTACAGCCGCAATTATCTTTATTATTTTATTTTATATTGTTTTGACGAAGCCATTAAAACAGTTTTAAATTACACCTACTCCAATTACTTAAAGTGCAGCAATTTTCCTGTGGATTTCAGTTTCGAAGTAAAATATCAACAAGCAGTGCACGTCTCCGTAATGAAACATAATATAATATTACTCTGTAAGTGAACGGTTTACAATAACCTAATATTTATAAGATAAAACAAATATGATCGTATTAAAATCTTCTAATATATATATATATATATATATATATATAGAGAGAGAGAGAGAGAGAGAGAGAGAGAGAGAGAGAGAGAGAGAGAGAGACAGAGAGAGAAACTTCGGGTAATGTGTGCCCCTATTTTCAATCTGTTGTTTCTATTAATTAAGGAATTTTAATTTCGTTTAATTCCAGCGATTACACTGAGCAACAAAAAAAAACTTTTTTTTTGTTCAGAAAGAAAAATATTTGATTCTGATAGTATTTTTTCTCCTGAATTCAAAAATGATATCGGCTTCTCTCCATCACGCAAGGTTTTCGAGGGACAGGCATTTATAATTTCAAACACTTTAATATTTTCTACATTCGTAAATACACAATACTCGAACATTTGGACTCGCCTAGAAAGTAAGAAATGACAATTTTATACCATATTTCGCGTGTGGAACATCCCTCTTCATGGTCCAACAATAATCCGCCAGCATATTAGGATTCCATTTGCCTTGATATCTCTTTTCCATAGTTGAAATCTCCCGAGTTAGCTCATTTGGTTTTATTTTACAATGGACAAATAAAAACGTTTATTAAAAAAATAATTATTTAAATCCATTAATTGAAATTGAAATAAAAAAACTGTGGGTGATGGAGTAATTCCGAATATATGTTTGAAAACACGATAAAAAACTGCATTAAGTACAACTATTGATACTCATGAAACAAAAATCATGTTGACCAGTGTAATCATTAGTGTTATAACTATGAAATAAAAATGTCATTTTATTCCGATTGAGGGTCTTTCCACTTTTCAGCGGTTGCCCTTTTACCAGCCGGCTGCTGGCCCTTCACATCCACATGTGTCAATCACAGAGATAGATGATCAACAACCAGTGTAGGGGTGACATGTGGTTAGCATGTCGAGTCCCCCAGCCGTTATAGCTGGCTCCTCAACCTGGAGCCGCTACTTATTGTAGCTACCCAATTGCCTCACGATGCTGGGTGGGCACCGGTTCCATACTGGCCGAAATACCATGAGAAAATTTCTTCCCCCATGGAGACTCGAACCAGCGCAAATCCCGTAGCTCTGCGCCAAGGCTTCCTACCTTAACATGTTCATAAATTATAAACTTTTTTTGATTACAAGAAATGTCCATTTTAACCTCCATATTCGGATAAAGTGGATCCCAGAGTCCACCTTAGCTTTTAGTCTATTTTTAAATTTATTTACTCTATTAATTTATACAGACAGGCACAGATTAATCTGAAAAAATTATGGCTGATCATAATTAAAAAGTGTTGATTTTTATTTAATGTTTTGAAAATTTGTTGTTGGTTATATCATCCACACGTCATTCAACTGCAGAAAGCGACGGTATTTGGGTTTAGTAAAATTACAAGGATATTAAATAAAATTAATGAAGTGAATGTTTTTTACAGATAGAATCCTCATAGATAAAATGTATGTATTTGTGTAAAGTGGACGCAGAGTTTCCATGTTAATCGAATTCCTTTGTTACGTTTAATTATTATTTTATACAGCCACCATGTCACATAATATCAAACCAAATCCGTTAGTATATTAAAACAGTTTCTACATAATATAATATATTTAGGAGTTTTTTCAACATTTGTAATATTCAATAGCAGAAATTAAGAATTGATTCTTAGCTTGAAAACTTTTAAAGTGGTCACTTTCATAAATATCACAAATAAACACTTATTCGCACAATGAATAACACAAACTGACCTTGAACCCGTCAAAGAGGAAGAAGTTAATAATTTTCTATTCGAGGGCAGCACCAATTAAAGAAATTATTAACAGGGTCCACTCAAACAGAAGGGTTCACAATACCCGAAATTCCCTAATCAAACTTGGCACAGAGCCCTCTTTCGGCGACATTCTTCCACTGATGTTCCCGCTGAACTTCTCTATCAACTTACTTACTTACTCACTGGCACTATTGAACCCGTAGGTTCATGTCCGCACGGGTATAAGCTCTCCATACATCCCTATCCTGATATAATGCTTTCCAATCATTCCCTGTATAATATACTTCCCTCAAATCATAGTTAATGTTGTTCTTCCAGCTTTTCTTGGTCTACCAACTGGGCGTTTTTCCTCTGGCTTTCCTACAAGAAGCTTCAATGCACATCTTTCATTCCCCATACGCGCAACATGTGGTGCCCATCGCAGTCAGCTTCTCTTTCAATCCTTTTAAAATTAATTTTGAACAACCATTGAGGTAGTTTTGTAAAAAGTTAAAATATTAAAATATGTACATGAAATGTCAGTCATCTTCAAAAAATTAAAATTCATAAAAATATGGTAGGCCTTTCAGAACTTCTTGTTCCATCTTCAGCAATTGGTTAAGTACTAATTAATTATTTCCTTGCTCATTATGCAAGGAAATGAATATTACTTATAGAAAAAACATGTTTTCACTTCAGAAATTGAGTGATAGTTATGATTTTAAGATCTCAGTGCCTAAAACTAAAATAATGGCTTTTAAGATCAATTACCCAATTAGATTGAAAATTGCATTAGATGACAAAACATGTTTGGAAGAAATCTATACTTTCAGTTATTTCGGTTGTCACATTACATATTACAAGGATAAAGATATGATTAACAAGCTAGCACACTTTCATAAAACCACAGGAATTATAGCAAGAAAATTAAAAAAAAAACAAGAGCTGAAATATATATAAGTTTAAAATTTTACAAGACAGTTGCAATGGCGGCCATGATTGAAAGTTCAACTTCTACACTTCCGGGTTGTCAACCTAAATAACTATACCGTAATAAAAATAACTATACTGTAATAGTGTGGGGAGCAAAACCACTGCCCTCTATGTATACTACATACAATGAATAAAAAAAAAACAAATCCAAAAGGTAGTGTTAATATACATTAAGTGAAACAAATCACTGTATTTTAAATGAACTGAACTTTATTTGAAACAATATAAAACAATAAATACATACTTTCCGCCATTTTATAACTAATTCGTGCCACGACTTCCTGTAATTTAACTAATACACATTGGCCACACTGTTAACGTTAGTCAGTTTTTATAATGAAAGCAAATATTTCCAACAAAGATATTATTTTATTATTATTTATTACTTTGAAAACACAATCGCGCAAAAAATAATGTCCAATGCACCTCGGTTTTTAAACATTTTCCTCTATTCCGTAAAAACCACTTCCCAACCTCGTATCGTAATAAAAAGCAAGTGATCACAAGATCTTGTCACACTTAAGTCTGTGTATTTTGATGTATGTGACAATTTTCATATCTTCATATACATCATACAGCTCCTTATTATATATATATATATATATATATATATATATATATAAAAGTAAAGTGATCCAGGCCTCAGGAGGCCCTTGGGGTAGTAGGAGGTTAAGGCTCCCACTTTTTCTAGACAATCGGCACTTTATGTCAGCCGGGTTGTCAGCCCTGCGTGACGGCCGCCTTTACCCCAGAACAAGCGTCTGGTACTCATTTCAGTTAAAGGCTGAGTTGACCCCAGGGCCATAGTGCCGCCAGAGGGTTTGGGTCAGTTTAAAAATCCTGACCCCAACGGGACTTGAACCCTCGACCCTCCGGCTTGTAGCTCAGTGCCTTAACCACTACGCTACGGCGTGCCCCCATATATATATGTGTGTGTGTGTGTGTGTGTGTGTGTATGAACGAGGTCCCAAATAGTTCCCGAACAACATAGGCGCCTATATCGCCAATTCTAATATCCATAATAATATTTTCTCCTGTTTAGAATGGTGTAACTTTTCATAAATGATCTTGTTATAGGGAAAGAAAGAAACATATTTATTTATTTACTTATTTATTTATTTATTTATTTATTTATAATTCAGGTGTGATTCTGCTGGCAAATGTTTTAGTTGCATTTGCATCAGATGAAGATACAGTGACTACAAAAATGAGCGAAGCTACCAACGAGTTTTCCATAAATTTAGCAAAGGTAAATTTATCAAAATATAATAGTTAATAAGAAAATATTGAGTAAATTTAAGATGCGCATTGTTCAATGATTTTATCATTATTATCAGGAACAACGCACTTTGGTTGAGTAATTTAGTGATGATCAGACTGCGGGGAAATAGTACAGAAATAGTATGTTTACATGGTTACAAGTACTGTGCGACTTAACCGTAGACTGAAACAGAGGGAGTACGGCAATTATGTTACAACCATAGTATATATATAGTTAACGTATCCAGCAATGATAAATTAATAATATTTTGCGTGGAAGAGTTTCTTGTCTTTATCTTTAAATTATTTATTGTTTTTATGGGGTTTAAACATTTTTTTTTATTTCGCTTATCACTTAGTGAACATATTTAAGTAGTCACAAAATAATCGAAAGTTAAAAGAGGAATTAAACCTCTAATTAGTGTTTGAAAACTAACTATTCATTTCAGTGCTGAAGAACAAATTAATTAATACCGTTGTGAATATGTAACTTTGTAGTGTGTACCAGTTTATTGTTGCAAAAACTGGTCCATATGCGCATATCTCTCACTTACGTGAATACCGGCCTAAACTGCGCAGTTTACACAGTATATCGCTCGGACATGGCGTTACAAGAGATAGGCCCTAAACTACGCAAATAAACTGAAAGTGTGTTCAATTCGCGCACTATTATCTAAGGTTGAGACCGTTACTTATTTGTCGTCTTATAGTCAAAGGACTATATCTCACTCTATATTCAAACCCCTAGTACAGACCCGAAAGTAAACGCTGATTCTTTGTTTGTATCAGTGTTGAGGCAGTTTCTGCCGTGTAATATACGCGATAAGTTTGCACCAAGTTATAGGTTTAGTTAACATTACAACCACTTTTAAGTACAAATTCACATTTGAATAACATGTGAGTCGATTTTTTAAGTCAGTTAATACTATCAATTCATCTCTTATTTCAGCAAGTACAACATGGCGTCACAGAGTAGGCCTACGCGAGCTATACCCCCTTTACAGCTTGTCTGGATGACAACACTGCATTAGGCCTACTTCGTGCCATAATTTAGTTTAAGTTTGCTATCGGATGATTATACGGGGTGAATCATAAATATGGCTATACGTTTGATCGCGTTGAGTGATGAAACTATTACCATTACAGGAAATATGAAATTACCGTTGGAAAGGCAAGTATTCAAATTACAACAATGGAATAAAACAAAACAGTGTAGATCTTACGTCATTAGTCAAAATGGCGTTGAATATGCAACAACAAATTACAATTGCGGCATGGGCAATAACGTAAGCTAATGATCGTTAGGCCGCAAGATGGGCAAGACGTGAGTTTAACGTAGCATTGCAGCCGTCAACTGTGGGGAAGTGGAGAAAACGACTGCTGCAAACGGGAAGGATGCAGAAAATCAAACCTCCTGGAAGGTCTCGCATTAGCACGGTTGCAGAAACAACAAAGAGAATTATGCAGGCGTTCGACGCTAGCCCACAAAAATCAACCCGCCAAGCTGCACGTGAGCAGTGATTAGTTTTGTTTTGTTCCATTGTTGTAATTTGAAGGATTCCCTTTCCAATGATAACATCATATTTCCTTTGATAATAATATTTTCGTCACAAAATGCGATCAAACGTATATCCATATTTCTGAATCAAACTCATATTTAAGCACATAAAGTGGAATAGTTACTATGGCTAACTGCAGCATCAGCCATTCAAGTACTCTCGGTTTTATTTTAGAATTTAAACACTGCTGATTCAGCTTATAACTTACACTTGGATTACTGCGAAATATTAATGTTCGATTTGTATTCGATCTCCGTCGTTATGATGTGTTTCCTTCATTTCAGGCCTTATAATGGTTACGTCCAAATGACAAAAGAACAATACATTCACATGTTTTGCTATTCCAAATTCTGCACACACATTTACCAAGTTATTTATCAACATGTTTTCAAAATATATCGGCTCATTACGATTCAAGCACAATATCACAAGATACTGCCTTATTTTCGATAACAAATCACAATCAATATTATTTAAATCTAAGTTAACCGATGTCTTAAGTACCATATAATGAAAATACTACCTGCATAAGAACTAATTTCAGCATTTTTGTATGTACCTATATCTAATATATATAAAATGTCTGTTCGCACTTTATGCGCGGCCATACCGTTGATCCGATTGTGATGGGGCTTTTTGCAAAATGTTCAGGAGATTCCCGGGATGAACATAGGCTATAAGGGAGTTGTGATACTCAACTCCTACACCCTTAACAATCGCCCATTGTAGTGGAAAATGTGAAAAAAAAGTAGCTCTTTGGATGATTAAATGGCTTACGCTGCCTAAACCATAACAAATACACAAAATTAATAGACACAGAATTGAATATCACAAAAAGCTCTACAAAAACGTCCGCGCAGCATATGTTTATCTCTTACGGATAACTCACAATAACCATTTTTGTCCTTCATTGATGCCAAGAGGAATGAGACAAGTACGTAGATTCCTGTGCAAGCTTAGCAAGCACATGATGGATATTCTTTTACGGATAACTCACATAAACGAATTGTGTCTTTTAGCTCACTAATCCCAGAAGATCGAGATATGTAGATTACCGGGCAACACCAAGTAATCAGCACGAGGAATCGTAAAATGATTACGATATACATTTATAATTATTTTTCATTTCACTTATTCAACTAATCATAAGAAGTACATTAATTTTTGTCTTTCAGCTCATTTATTACAAGAAGATCGGGATGAGTAGATTCCCGGACAACCCAACGCCGGGTAAATAGCACGAGCATCTAAAAATAATTACGATATAAATGTCTCCTTTTACTTATTTAAATAAACAAAAAACATTTTAATATAATATATTTTTAATTATTTTATTATTCGCTGATTGAGTGCAAGAAAATACCTTATGGCCTTAACTATGCCAGCTAAAATAAAGCATTATTATTATTATTATTATTATTATTATTATTATTATTATTACTATGATTTTATATTTTCAAATGTCTTTACCAAGCCAATTATTTAATAAAACTGCAGATTATTATTATTATTATTGTTACTATTATTATTATTATTATTGTTACTATTATTATTATTATTATTGTTACTATTATTATTATTATTATTATTATTATTATTATTATTATTATTATTATTATTATTATTATTAGATGATAACGCGTGTATCTAGTATTTTATAAAATGTAAAATCATTATACTAAATAATGATGATGTAATAATGTAGCAAGTAAAATGTTTTCCAGAAAATATTTAGTGAAGAAAATAAAAATGTCGTTACATCCCCCGTAAGTGTATCTACTTTATTAGCCCTGGTACTGCAAGGTGCAAGTGGTGAAGTGAAGAAGGAACTGGAGACCGTTTTGCACTGCGAAGCTGGACAAATGAGAGAAGAATACAGGAAACTTTTACAAAACATTAAGGTATGATAGCGTAATTTATTTTTCACGAGTGATTTCCAATTTATCTAGAGAATTTGGAAATTAAGAGTGGCATTTGTTAGGACTATTTAACGAATAAAATTAAGCTGTTTACTCATAAATCATTATTTAAATATAGTTATTTTAAAATATTTATATATTTAATGTAAACGGCGATGTTTGAAAACAAATGAGAAACGATTGGTACGCTTCATTTGCTTATTTTGTTCGATCACTGCAACCAGATCATACTATTATAGAGGCTTGCAGTTCCCCTACGTTTCCACAGAGACCGGTATCCTCAAGGGTCGTCTCTGGCGAAACGTCGGGGAACTACAAGCCAGAAAACTATGGTCAACAGTCCGGAAATCTTCTTCAAGATCATGGCATTATAGCTGCTTCTTGAAGTTCTTTGTAAAATTGTAAGTTGTGGGTTTCTAGTTCAGATCCGGTTTGTTACTGTGTTATTGTTAAAAGATTGGTCCCTATAGTACCATATACAGGCTTAGTGGCATTGGGTTCGGTTAGCTCGCGGTTAAAATGGTTTCTCTTCAGGTAGACCAAAAGATAATCAAAAAGATATTTAAATTGAAAGTGCACAAGTACTGGATAATCTTTACACATCTAATTATTTACTTCTTTTGGGACTAAACTTTTCCTATGAATGTTTTTATATTTGCGGTACTATTAAATTATTGCTCACTAACGAACGTTTTAATACCAAAATAACTTATATGTGAATAGGCTGTATCAAAATATACATATATTTATTCACTATCCCGGTTATTTGTTTGCACAATATATGTAAGCCTACTCGATACAGAAGATTCCTATGTAACGAAATTTTTTAGTGACCTAAGGTGCGTCTATCCTCCATGAACAATTCTTAGGAACTAATGAGCTGCCATATTTGAAACAGAATAAATCATAAAATCATGTTATTTTATTCGTCTGACTATTGGTCAAGGCTTAAATATATATATATATATATATATATATATATTCATATGTAATTTAAAAGTCTTAATTACACTGAGCAACAAAAAATAAACTTTTTTTTTGCCTCAGAACGAACAATATGTGATTCTGATAGTATTTTGTCTCCTGAATTCAAATATGACATCGGTTTTTCTCCATCACGCAAGGTTTTCGAAGGACAGGCATTTATAATTTCAAACACTTCAATATTTTCTATATTCGTAACTACACAATATTCGAACATTCGGACTCACCTAGTAAGTAAGAAATGCCGATTTTCTGCTATATTTCGCCTGTGAAGAATCCCTTTTGATGGTCCAACAATAATCGGCCAGCATATTAGAATTCCATTTGCCTTGATATCTCTTTTCCATAGTTGAAACAATTTGAGTTAGCTCATTGGTTTTATTATACAATGGACAAATGGACGAAAAAAACGTTTATTAAAAAAACATGTATTTAAATCCATTGATTGAAACTGAAATAAAAAAACTGTGGGTGGTGGAGAAATTCCGAATACATATTTGAAAACACGATAAAAAACTGCAATAAGTAAAAGTATTGGTACTCATGAGACAAAAATAATGTTGAGCAGTGTTATTAGTCTTTGACCAATCAGATTAAAGATAAATCATTTAAATATTCAATTAAGAGTTTGAAATCTTAAGAGTTTATTAGATATTAAATTTCTCAAAATTAACTCAATAAAACTGTTGTCTCGAGGTAGCGTGCTGCTTTATTATGCAGCAAGTCCGGGTTCGATCGCTGGTAGAGACAAGCTGAAAAGGCAGCACGCTACCTCGAGACCACAGCGGTGGACATGATAAATTCGTTATGTATAAAACTTTATCTTGTGGGTGTTCTTGAAAATCTATACTAAAGAGTGACGTTTCATAAATAAGAAAACTCTCTGTACAGGAATATTTAATATTTCATTATTGTATTTAATAACGATAAGTTTTCTGTTTTTTATTTAGAATTCAAAAGATAATGCAACTGTGGAATTTGCCAATGCGATGTTCGTGAAGAATGACGTCAATTTGAAAGAAACATTTAAGAATATAGCAAGGAATGACTTCTTATCTGAATCAATCAGTGTGAACTTTGACAATCCCTCTAATGCAGCAAACATAATGAATTCCTGGGCTGAATCACATACACATGGCAAAATCAAAAACATCATTTCTGAAGGTAAGTTGGTGATATGAATTAATACTGTAAGTTAACAAGCATAATAACTAAGATATTATATTTAAAGTTAGTATATATTAATGTTTAATTTTAGGAAGTAATATTTTGAGGTTATTTTAATTAGTTTATTTTTAGTCTGATCATCTTACTTCAATATTAATGTTGATTTGTTCTTGGACATGTTTCAAAACAATTCTGTTTTATCGTCAGCTTGTCCAGACTGATTAATTTATGTTGCACAGCCTGGATGTCGATGTCAGCTCCATTGTGTGGTTGGCCAATGATATTTGACAAGTTTAATATTAAATTAGCACCGAAAAATAACTACAGTTTAAAACCAACAAAATGAAAAACTGATGAAAATAAAAAAATCAGGAATATATCAAATTGAATGCACGGGTTGTGAAAAGATATATATAGGAAAAACAAAAAGAAACCTAAAAATTAGAACCACAGAACACATAAGAAATATTTAAAATGGGGAAATAGAAAAATCTGCAGTTGCTGCTCATGTTTGGTCTGAAAACATAATATAAATTCGGACACAAAATTATTAAAACAGTTAGAAAATACAAAAGAGCTGACTATTTGGGAAAAAAAATCTATATTCAGAAGAATAAAAACAGAGTTATGAATTTTGAAATACCGACGGAGCGTGACTTTGTTTGGAGGTTCTTTTGCCAACCACAGGATGGAGCTGACATCGACATCCAGGTTGTGCAACATAAATCAAACCAGTCTGGACAAGCTGACGATAAAACAGAATTGTTTTGAAACATGTCCAAGAACAAATCAACATTAATATTGAGGTAAGATGATCACTTGTAAATAAACTAATTAGTATATATTACCTGTCAATTATAAAATATTTCATATTAAAAAAAACTTTCCTATTAGAAGCATATACAGAGCGGTCTATGACATTCTTTACGGCACTCGGCGGGAAGAGAGCCCGATGCATGGCTTTACCTCATTTTACCAGCGAACGGGGTCCGCTATATAGGATGCTAATCTCCTTTGCCTCTTTTTCTCTCTGTTCTGGCTTCTCTCTGTTTCCCCACTTTAAGGTTACTAAACGATATTCTATTCTATAGTGTTCTGCCCAAGGGCAAGTCTTTCACTGCAATCACAGCATTTTTCATGCTATGCTTTGCAGCTTTACTAGGGAATTGTATGTGTGATAGCTTCCCGTTGCTTTCCACGCCGGCGAATGATAGTGATGATGATGATGGCCGGATGATTTTCGGGGATCGTTGGACCCTTAAACATCCTGACATGTCTTACGGTGAGGAAAACCCCGGAAAAAACCTCACCCAGGAAGCCTGTCCCGACCGGGAATCGAACCAGGGCCCGTTGCGTGGCCCGACAACACGCTACCTCGATACCACAGCGGTGGACACTAAACGATAACAAAGCTGTAATTTTAATAATAATGTACGAGAATCATGAATATTTATTTTTCATCTAAAAAGATCAATTGTCCCAAAAAGTTAAAAAAAAACCTAGTACTCCGATGAAATTTAAAAACAAAGTATAGTTACTTAAGAAAATCTGGTACATGAAGATCCTTAAAAATAAAACTTCATCAGTTGAAATGCAGAAGACGAAACATGGTTTTGAAAGGCCTTCATAATTTTTCAAACATAAATTTATTTTAGTTGAGTACAACTGATATTTATGTATTAATTTTATATGTTTAACATTTTATTTCATAAGTCGTCAATGGTGCTTTAAAATGAATTTCAGAAGTATTGATTCTTATAATATGATTGGAAAAGTATAATATTATTACATTTGTTTTTTGTTTACCAGATATGATTAACTCTGATACCGAAATGTTTCTTACGAATGCAATATATTTTAAGAGTTACTGGGAAAACAGTTTTCCAACCAAATCAACTAAAAATCAGACATTCCATTCAAGAAATCAAGGAAAAGTTACGGTACCGATGATGTTTCAAGAGAGACATATGTGTGTAGGTAATATTCCAGAACTAGATGCAAGATGGGTCAATATACCTTATAAAGTAAGTATGTGAACTTTTTCTTCAATCATACTTTACACCTCTTATTATTCTATATACCGTAAAACATATTTGACATATTTTTGAAGGTTTTTAAGGTCTAACTCGTATGATTTATGCCGACAAAATTGAATGCATGATTTATTGTACCAATTGAACCTTAGACTACAAATCCCATTTGATACTGGTCTCCTCAAATAAAAACTTAGTAGGACAACAATGAGTTTTGTTTAGGCCTGTTTTGCCCATGTGCTGGGTCTACTTTGACTTCACATTTGTTTTCACTGTAATTCAAAGTACACCCACTATAGGTACTACTTCGACACCAATTTATCTTATTATAAATATTTTTATTGTAAACAACCTTACTACAAATGTTTTTATAACTGTAATTTGACAAAATAAACTTAAACTTATTTATCAATTCTGACATGCAACAGAACACAAAAATTATATAATTATTGTAATTAGTTAGACAATCAGGAATTAATTAGAAAACATGCATTTTTGAAACAACAGTAGAAAAAAACAGATGTTCACATCTCATCTTCACATAGTTCACATTCATAGTGAGAATTGTTCGATCCTCTGATACACATACCACAGACCCAGAGCTTGCATCTTACACAACAAATCCATTCCTTACCCCTGTAAAATCGAAAATCGCAATTTTATCCTTGCTGGGAATTCATTGTTGTTGAAAGTGACACAGATGTATCTCCAACAATTAACACCCTCTTTTAAAACACCTTAATTATTCGTGTGCCTTCAAGGAAATGTCTACACCATTGAATTGTTGTCAAAATAGCCCAAAACACGCAAGAAATTAAAAATGTCAAATAAGCCCCAATTCTGTCCAAGTTGCCCCTCGAGTCAAAGTAACCCCGTTTTATGGTATTATATGAAAGACTATGTTTAAGCTAATCCAAACAAAACAAAAATTGTCTAATTTAATAACGATTTTTCTAATTTTTAGACGAAATTACCGAAGTTCGAGTGCATAATTTTTTTTTCTTTTTATACATCATGGAAATGGCCACAGACTTGTTTCGACATCAAGAGACCGTAACCCTGTATCTAGTTATGGGACGCCTAATATTTCTTCTTCCTTTGGGTTGGTGATGAAGCACAATTAGTGGGAGACTATTGGATGTTATTCTTTCTATATGTTGATGTCAATTAAAACTTGAGTTTTGAATTTTTTTCTAATATGATGAAGATGTTTAATTCGGTTCTTATTTCTTCGCTATATATCTTATCCAACAAAGTGTAACTTGCTACTGAACGTAAGAATTTCATTTCAGCTACTTCTATTTTCCTTTTATCTGATCTATTAAGTGTCCAGTTTTCATAAGCATATATTAACATAGATACTGCAATTGTTTTATATACTTTTAATGTATGATTTTAATTTTTTTTTAATTTTAGAATTCTCCTAATTGTACAGTACGTATTATAAAATTTATTTAATTGTACGTTTATATCATTATTTTAGCAGTAAAATACGTTAAACCCTAAGTCGTTGAAATTGAGTATTTGTTCTATTAATGCATATGCATTTAATACATTAGTTTTATTCCTTTGATTCCTCACTTAAAATTGATATGAGTTTTTCATTATTTTTTATATTAAGTCAATTACTTTTATGAATAAGAATCTGACGTAAACACGTAACTTCTCACTACAAACCTCTACATATCCCTTATTGTGGAAGCAAGCACTTGTACGCCGAACCATGAAAGTCAAAATTCCCTTTACTCCGAACGATTTTGGGCTCATTAGTATATTATCTACTCTTTCAAAAGCTTTGGAACGATAAATCCATAAACAACTGACTGACTGCGTAATTGATTGTGACCTTTTAGATAAATTTCAGTGAGATTTCAGGACAACACATAATACAATTACTGCTCTACTAAATGTATGTGAAGACATACACGAGACATCTGGTAATCTAAAACTTATCATTCTCATACTATTTGACCTTAATAAAACACTTGACACGATAGACTTGGACTTAATGTTGCATAAACTAAACATTTTCTCACTTTCCGACAGTGCAAAGCAGTGCTGTAACTCTTACCTTCTCGAGCGTCAGCAATCAGTTGTAGGAAACTCTACATTACATTATTTTTGGACCTAACGTAAAGCTGAAGTTCTACAAGGTTCAGTACTCGGGCCATTGCTTTTTCAATCTATATAAATTACATACCTGACTCCTTAAAGCATTGGAAACATTTATTCGCCGACGATATGTAGATCTACATACATATTCTTCAAATGACACAGTTTCCCAAATTAATGAGGTTCTTGAGTTGGACTTGGGCAGAGAAATATGGATTTCAACTAAATCCGAGAAAGTTACAAGCAATCAACGTGGGTCACCAGAAACTAATGGCTTCAATTAACACAAATACATTATTGCATGTGTCACATAATGGGGTTAAAATCCCTTATAGCGAGACAGTAAAAAATATAGGAGCATTTATGGATAAAAATTTAAATTGGAATAAACAAGCAAACCACACTTGGAAAACAATATTCTCAATAATTCATCCATTATATCACATAAGAAATTGTTTGCCATTTGTTCTGAGGAACAATGTTGGTATAAACACTTGCTATGCCATATTTTGATTATTGTGATACTCCTTTTACAGACATAAATACTGTTTTTACCAAATTACTTTAACGTGTTGATAATTCTTGCATACGTTTTATTTGTGGTATTCGCAGATTTGATCACGTTACACCATCCTTGGAACAATTGTCATGGTTTCATCTATAAGATCGTAGAACCATCCACCCACTATCTCTTCTCTAAAAAATAGCCTACTACACATCTCTTCTTCTTCTTCTTCTTCTTCTTCTTCCGAATGCAGTATTGGGTGATGATGCCCGTTTTGCGACTACAAAAACTGATCTTTCCATCGGTTGAAGGGTCTTCCGAGGTCTCTTTTGCCTTTAGGGTTGAGGTGGTAAATCATCTTTGGTAAACGGGAATTTGACATTCTCTGAACGTGTTGGAACCATTTAATCTGATAATTTTGTATATGTTCAACCATTTCCCTACTATTCCACTGCATCCTTATCTCATCACTTTTCATTCCATCCCTTAATGTTACTCCAGTTAGTGATCGGAGGAATCTCATTTGTGAACTATTAATGCGGGATTTATCTTTTGCTCTAAGTGTCCAGCATTCACTTCCGTATAGTAGAGCAGGTTTGGCTATGGCATTATGAAATCTCAATTGGGTTTCTTTCCTCATTTGTTTTCCAAAATTTCTCCTAATTATACCATTTAATCTGTTATATTTTTCTAAATTTGTTTCCACATCTTTTTGGTTATGAAACTGTGATATATTATTACCTAAATAATTAAAGTGTGTTACTTGTTCTATTGGTTTATTATTTATTATTATTTTTACTCTCGAAAGTCCCTTTCCAGTGATTGCCATGGATTTGGTTTTATTTTCAGATATTTTCATGTTGTATTTTTCCAGGGTATTCTGCAATTTAAACACTGATCTCTGCAAATCATCTTCATTCTCCGCTAGAAGTACTTGATCATCTGCGAAGATTATTGTTTGTATTTGGTTTCCTCTACATATTTTTACTCCTGGGGGGTTTAGTTTTTTCCACTCCTGGACAATTTTATTTAGATATAGAATAAACAGTAATGGAGATAGTCCACATCCCTGTCTTAAACCTTGGTTAATTTCAAATTTATCTGTTATTTTCCCATGATCTAACTTTACTTTTATAAATGTGGTTTCATATAAACTTTTTATAGCGCCTACTACACATATCACCATCTAATTAGTTATCACACCACTTCGTTACAGTCTCTGAAACACAAATTAAGCATCCGATCCCATCATCACATTGTTCTTTACATCCTTCCTCATCACACTACCTATTACTCCAATATTTTACAAGTTCCTCTTACTAGAACATGAGTTCCCTTCCACCCTATGTTAGATACTTCCAAACTAGGTATTTCAAGAACAAACTGGAGAATTTTAATATTTACAAACATAAATATCTCACTGATAATATTCGTTTAAGGATTATTTATTAGTTTATTTTATGTTTTAATGAAATAGTGTTAATATGTATCTGTAGCTATTTCAACCTAATGTCTTTATATATCTATATATATATATATATATATATATGTATATTAGCTATAAATTAATTAATAACATTTTATTTTCACTGTGTATTCTCATGTATAGTAGATAGGAGCTGTCCTTCCTTTCTGTATAATTATTATTAGTTTTAATTGCAATTATCAATAACTTTATTGTATTATTGACTTATTAGATCGTACTTGTAATTGTCTAGTTTGGCTAAATAATCGTTTAGTATCTAATTTTATGCGATTCCTGCATTTTAATGTAACATGAGTGTGTCCTGGTGAGTGGAAGATAAGGCCACATGACTTTAACTCCACCAGGCTAAATAAATAGATAAATATATTTCAGCAACTAGTGAATTATAATTTAATACACAGTTCATAATAACTATCTTTACCACTATTTTCTTCACACTATATCGTTTATCGTCGTTATTATTTAGTTATAATGGCGTATAATTAAAAAGGAAAGAATTCAGTAATGTGCTAGTATTTTAAAATACACAGTAAAATTCAATATGTTCGTACACTCTATCTTTGTAGTCATCTCGATGGAGGCAGATAATTTGTTCTTTCAAAGAATCCTCCTACCTTAAATTAATTTTATATTGTTTTTCAGGGTAATAGATATTCATTTTTGGTTGTTATGCCTACGGAGATTAATGGATTTGACAACCTGGAGACCAGATTTAATTTTCAACATTTTCTAAACATCATAAACACCAAAGGAATAAAAAAGCCTAAAGTACATTTGTATCTGCCAAAATTTAAAGTCTCAAGCAATCTGGATAAGTTACAAACTACTCTTGCACAGGTAAGTGTATGTAAATCATGTCCTAGTCAGTACAAACGGTATACAGATAACAAAAAAAATATGTAAGCTAATAAATGGCACAAAGAGTAGGGTGCGTCTAGGCAACAGTTTTCAGATAGTTTTGAAATTCACACTGGGTTAAAACAACGCGACACACTATCTCCTCCACTATTTAATTTTGTACTAGAACATCAAATTACACTGGTCAACCTGATTTTTGTCTCGACCCTCCGGCTTGTAGCTCAGTGCCTTAACCACTACGTCCATGTAGCTCACTGTTATGTAGTCTGCTCCATTCACCTGTCTGTTCATCTCTCTTTGGTCCAAAAATTCCAAAGACCTTTATTCTCAAATACTCGTAATCTCCTTTCCTCTCTTAAAGTAAGAGTTATGTTTCTCATCCATACAATATAAATGGGAGAATAACAGTTTTATGTATTTTCAGTTTAACGTTTTTTTTTAGAGGAATTGGGACGACAAGCGTCTCTGTAATGCATAATAGCACGCATTTCCGGAATTGAGATTATTTTGAATGTCTTTTTGCCTCTCATTCCTATTTGTAATTATTGTCCCAAGATATTTGAAATCGGTCACTTCTATATAAAGTACAATTTTGATTGAGGCGCGACATTCACTCAGCCTCCTACCTAAATGAGCAGCCCAATAATTAATAATCTGGTGAGAGAAAATACATGTATAAATAAGTAATTAATTAAATAAGTGAATATTTCATAGGACATACACTTCATTTATATTCAAACTAATCAGACAAATACATAGAGTACAATTATAACATTATTATTGTAAATTAAATGATTCCTTGGAACGAATATGATGACATATTATTGTAAATTAAATGATTCCTTGGAACGAATATGATGACATATTATTGTAAATTAAATGATTCCTTGGAACGAATATGATGACATATTATTGTAAATTAAATGATTTCCCTTGGAAACCGATAAATGAGGATTACAATTTAATTGGTAAATTAAATCATTTCTCTTGGAAACGAATATGATGAACATAATTTTGTAAAATTAAATGATTCCTTGGAACGAATATGAATGACATATTATTGTAAATTAAATGATTCCTTGGAACGACTATGATTGACATATTATTGTAAAGTAAATGATTCCTTGGAACGAATATGATGACATATTATTGTCAATTAAATGATTCCTTGGAACGAATATGATGACATATTATTGTAAATTAAATGATTCCTTGGAACGAATATGATGACATATTATTGTAAATTAAATGAATTCCTTGAAACGAATATTGATGACATATTATTGTAAATTAAATGATTCCTTGGAACGAATATGATGACATATTATTGTAAATTAAATGATTCCTTGGAACGCAATATTAGGACATATTATTGTAAATTAAATGATTCCTTGGAACGAATATGATGACATATTATTGTAAATTAAATGATTGCCCCTTGGAACGAATTAAAGATGAAACATATTAAATTGTAAATTAAATGATTCCTTGGAACGAATAATATGAGACATATTTTATTGTTAATTAAAGGATTCCTTGGAACGAATATGAATGACATATTATTGTAAATTAAATGAATTCCTATGGAACGAATATGATAGACAATTTATTGTAAATTAAATGATTCCTTGGAACGGAATATGAATGACATACTAAATTGGTAAACTTCAATGATTCCTTGGATACGAATATGATGACATATTATTGTAAATTAAATGATTCCTTGGAACGAATAATGATGACATATTACTTGTTAATTAAATGAAATTCCCTTGGAACGAATATGATGACATATTAATTGTAAATTAAATGATTCCTTGGAACGAAATATGATGACAAATCTTATTGGTAAAATAAAATGATTCCTTGGAAACGAAATATGATGAAACAATATTTATTGGTAAATTAAATGATTTCCTGAAACGAATATGATGACATATTATTGTAAATTAAATGATTCCTGAAAACGAAATATGATGACATTTTAATTGTAAAATTAAAAAAAATGATTCGCTTGGAACGGAATGATGAAAATGACATATTATTGTCATTAAAACTGTTTCCTTGGAAACGAATATGAATGACAATATTAATTGTAAAATTTAAATGAGTCCTTGGAAACGAAATTATGATGACGATATTAAGTGTAAATTAAATGATTCCTGTGAAACGAATATGAATGAACATATTATTGTAAAATTAATGATTGCCTTGGAACGAATAATGGAGATGAACTGTATTATTGTAAAAAAATTAAATTGATTCGCTTGGAACGAATATGAATGAACATATTGTTGTAAATTAAATGATTTTCTTGGAAAACGAATATGTGTAATGAACATACTTTTTGTAAATTAAAATGATTCCCCTTGGAACGAAATATGATTGACATAATTATTTGGTAAATATTAAATGAGTCCTTGGAACGAATATGATGACATATTATGTGTAAATTAAATGATTCATTGGAACGAATATGATGACATATTATTGTAAAGTTAAATTGATTCCTTGGAACGAATATGATGACATATTAATTGTAAATTAAATGATTCCTTGGAACGAATATTATGACATATTATTGTAAATTAAATGATTCCTTGGAACGAATGATGATGATATATATTGTAAATTAAATGAATTCCTTGGAACGAAAATATGATGAACCATATTATTGTAAATTAAATAATTCCTTGGAACGAATATGATGAACTATATTATTGGGTACATTAAAATGATGTCCTTGAATACGAATATGAAATAACATATTATTGTAAATTAAATTGATTCCTGTGGGGAAACGAAAAATTATGAGTACGAATATTATTGTAAACTTAAAATGATTTCCTTGGAACGAATATGATGACATTTATTGTAAATTAAATGATTCCTTGGAACGAATATGATGACATATTATTGTAAATTAAATGATTCCTTGGAACGAATATGATGACATATTATTGTAAATTAAATGATTCCTTGGAACGAATATGATGACATATTATTGTAAATTAAATGATTCCTTGGAACGAATATGATGACATATTATTGTAAATTAAATGATTCCTTGGAACGAATATGATGACATATTATTGTAAATTAAATGATTCCTTGGAACGAATATGATGACATATTATGTGTAAATTAAATGATTCCTTGGAACGAATATGATGACATATTATTGTAAATTAAATGATTCCTTGGAACGAATATGATGACATATTATTGTAAATTAAATGATTCCTTGGAACGAATATGATGACATATTATTGTAAATTAAATGATTCCTTGGAACGAATATGATGACATATTATTGTAAATTAAATGATTCCTTGGAACGAATATGATGACATATTATTGTAAATTAAATGATTCCTTGGAACGAATATGATGACATATTATTGTAAATTAAATGATTCCTTGGAACGAATATGATGACATATTATTGTAAATTAAATGATTCCTTGGAACGAATATGATGACATATTATTGTAAATTAAATGATTCCTTGGAACGAATATGATGACATATTATTGTAAATTAAATGATTCCTTGGAACGAATATGATGACATATTATTGTAAATTAAATGATTCCTTGGAACGAATATGATGACATATTATTGTAAATTAAATGATTCCTTGGAACGAATATGATGACATATTATTGTAAATTAAATGATTCCTTGGAACGAATATGATGACATATTATTGTAAATTAAATGATTCCTTGGAACGAATATGATGACATATTATGTAAATTAAATGATTCCTTGGAACGAATATGATGACATATTATTGTAAATTAAATGATCCTTGGAACGAATATGATGACATATTATTGTAAATTAAATGATTCCTTGGAACGAATATGATGACATATTATTGTAAATTAATGATTCCTTGGAACGAATATGATGACATATTATTGTAAATTAAATGATTCCTTGGAACGAATATGATGACATATTATTGTAAATTAAATGATTCCTTGGAACGAATATGATGACATATTATTGTAAATTAAATGATTCCTTGGAACGAATATGATGACATATTATTGTAAATTAAATGATTCCTTGGAACGAATATGATGACATATTATTGTAAATTAAATGATTCCTTGGAACGAATATGATGACATATTATTGTAAATTAAATGATTCCATTGGAACGAATATGATGACATATTATTGTAAATTAAATGATTCCTTGGGAACGAATATGATGACATATTATTGTAATTAAATGATTCCTTGGAACGAATATGATGACATATTATTGTAAATTAAATGATTCCTTGGAACGAATATGATGACATATTATTGTAAATTAAATGATTCCTTGGAACGAATATGATGACATATTATTGTAAATTAAATGATTCCTTGGAACGAATATGATGACATATTATTGTAAATTAAATGATTCCTTGGAACGAATATGATGACATATTATTGTAAATTAAATGATTCCTTGGAACGAATATGATGACATATTATTGTAAATTAAATGATTCCTTGGAACGAATATGATGACATATTATTGTAAATTAAATGATTCCTTGGAACGAAATGATGACATATTATTGTAAATTAAATGATTCCTTGGAACGAATATGATGACATATTATTGTAAATTAAATGATTCCTTGGAACGAATATGATGACATATTATTGTAAAATTAAATGATTCCTTGGAACGAATATGATGACATATTATTGTAAATTAAATGATTCCTTGGAACGAATATGATGACATATTATTGTAAATTAAATGATTCCTTGGAACGAATATGATGACATATTATTGTAAATTAAATGATTCCTTGGAACGAATATGATGACATATTATTGTAAATTAAATGATTCCTTGGAACGAATATGATGACATATTATTGTAAATAAATGATTCCTGGAACGAATATGATGACATATTATTGTAAATTAAATGATTCCTTGGAACGAATATGATGACATATTATTGTAAATTAAATGATTCCTTGGAACGAATATGATGACATATTATTGTAAATTAAATGATTCCTTGGAACGAATATGATGACATATTATTGTAAATTAAATGATTCCTTGGAATGAATATGACGAAATATTATTGTAAATTAAATGATTCCTTGAAATGAATATGACGAAATATTATTGTAAATTAAATGATTCCTTGAAATGAATATGATGGAATATTATTGTAAATTAAATGATTCCTTGGAATGAATATGACGACAATATTATTGTAAATTAAATGATTCCTTGAAATGAATATGATGGAATATTATTGTAAATTAAATGATTCCTTGGAAATGAATATGACGAAATATTATTGTAAATTAAATGATTCCTTGGAATGAATATGACGAAATATTATTGTAAATAAAATGATTCCTTGAAATGAATATGATTGACATATTATTGTAAATTAAATGATTCCTTGGAATGAATATGACGAAATATTATTGTAAATTAAATGATTCCTTGAAATGAATATGATGGAATATTATTGTAAATTAAATGATTCCTTGGAATGAATATGACGAAATATTATTGTAAATTAAATGATTCCTTGAAATGAATATGACGAAATATTATTGTAAATTAAATGATTCCTTGAAATGAATATGATGGAATATTATTGTAAATTAAATGATTCCTTGGAATGAATATGATGGAATATTATTGTAAATTAAATGATTCCTTGGAATGAATATGACAAAATATTATTGTAAATTAAATGATTCCTTGAAATGAATATGATGGAATATTATTGTAAATTAAATGATTCCTTGGAATGAATATGACGAAATATTATTGTAAATTAAATGATTCCTTGAAATGAATATGATGGAATATTATTGTAAATTAAATGATTCCTTGGAATGAATATGACGAAATATTATTGTAAATTAAATGATTCCTTGAAATGAATATGATGGAATATTATTGTAAATTAAATGATTCCTTGGAATGAATATGACGAAATATTATTGTAAATTAAATGATTCCTTGAAATGAATATGATGGAATATTATTGTAAATTAAATGATTCCTTGGAATGAATATGACGAAATATTATTGTAAATTAAATGATTCCTTGAAATGAATATGATGGAATATTATTGTAAATTAAATGATTCCTTGGAATGAATATGACGAAATATTATTGTAAATTAAATGATTCCTTGAAATGAATATGATGGAATATTATTGTAAATTAAATGATTCCTTGGAATGAATATGACGAAATATTATTGTAAATTAAATGATTCCTTGAAATGAATATGATGGAATATTATTGTAAATTAAATGATTCCTTGGAATGAATATGACGAAATATTATTGTAAATTAAATGATTCCTTGAAATGAATATGAACGAAATATTATTGTAAATTAAATGATTCCTTGAAATGAATATGATGGAATATTATTGTAAATTAAATGATTCCTTGGAATGAATATGACGAAATATTATTGTAAATTAAATGATTCCTTGGAATGAATATGACGAAATATTATTGTAAATTAAATGATTCCTTGAAATGAATATGATTGACATGTTATTGTAAATTAAATGATTCCTTGGAATGAATATGACGAAATATTATTGTAAATTAAATGATTCCTTGAAATGAATATGATGGAATATTATTGTAAATTAAATGATTCCTTGGAATGAATATGACGAAATATTATTGTAAATTAAATGATTCCTTGAAATGAATATGACGAAATATTATTGTAAATTAAATGATTCCTTGAAATGAATATGATGGAATATTATTGTAAATTAAATGATTCCTTGGAATGAATATGATGGAATATTATTGTAAATTAAATGATTCCTTGGAATGAATATGACGAAATATTATTGTAAATTAAATGATTCCTTGAAATGAATATGATGGAATATTATTGTAAATTAAATGATTCCTTGGAATGAATATGACGAAATATTATTGTAAATTAAATGATTCCTTGAAATGAATATGATGGAATATTATTGTAAATTAAATGATTCCTTGGAATGAATATGACGAAATATTATTGTAAATTAAATGATTCCTTGAAATGAATATGATGGAATATTATTGTAAATTAAATGATTCCTTGGAATGAATATGACGAAATATTATTGTAAATTAAATGATTCCTTGGAAATGAATATGATGGAATATTATTGTAAATTAAATGATTCCTTGGAATGAATATGACGAAATATTATTGTAAATTAAATGATTCCTTGAAATGAATATGATGGAATATTATTGTAAATTAAATGATTCCTTGGAATGAATATGACGAAATATTATTGTAAATTAAATGATTCCTTGAAATGAATATGACGAAATATTATTGTAAATTAAATGATTCCTTGAAATGAATATGATGGAATATTATTGTAAATTAAATGATTCCTTGGAATGAATATGATGGAATATTATTGTAAATTAAATGATTCCTTGGAATGAATATGACGAAATATTATTGTAAATTAAATGATTCCTTGAAATGAATATGACGAAATATTATTGTAAATTAAATGATTCCTTGAAATGAATATGATGGAATAAGAACGTTCAGTTATGAGTAAGATAGGGAAAAGCCTGGTGAGACTAACGCACCCTATTGTATTTTGATGGGCTCGAGACATTCGTTCAACAAGTTAAAGATCTAAAGAATTATTTTCAGTACAGAGGATTAGATGCATTTTATTCAGCCGGTTAGAACTGACAATGCCTAAGCATTGCACGCTAGACAGCTGAATTCAGTCGGAAAAATATTGCTGGGGAAATTTGGAAACCCAGTAAACGGGCATTTTTACAGAGGATGATGCAAGCTAATTGAAGGCGAACGAAGCCACCAGAACATTCTTGAGTCAATATTTGAAGCCAAGCTTTTTTACAAAATTAGTCGGGATTCCCGGGCTGCTTGTATAAACTTATGTCCTAATTTTGTCCAATCTCAAAAGTAGGAGTGTCCTAAAAAATTTGGTGACGTCACAACGAACAAAAGGGTCCAGAACCCTACTTCCCAAAATTATAAGACAAATGCACCAATGGCTATATGTATTTTATCTTAAGGTGGGCGATATCATATGGTCGCAAATTATATTGAGTGGGAGTAAAAGTTAACCTTATAACGAGAATTACAGACTAAAACTCTCTTCTCGTGGTGCCACTGGCACGAGTAGTTCACTTAATAGCAGCAATAACATGTTCATCGTGATTTAAAGTGCTGATGCGAGCACATATTTTTGTAGTCTATCGACCATCGGAAGTAAATAAATACTTATATAACATTTGCAGTGGAGTCCCTTGCTAAATGGACTTAGAAATAAAATATAATAATATAGGCGCGGTGCAATTAAGAATTCAACCGTCTAATTAAGCCTCCTCAGCATAAAGTGTAAGCATATGATCGCGCCAATCGCTACGTACTTTGATATTTTTTTTATTGTGTTCAACGTAAAATAAAGTGATATTGCATCTTCAACTTGTCGTATTTTCTCTACGAGATATAATTGTGTCCACACAATCCTTGTGTATCCCGGGACCAAGAGCATCTCAGTCTACCGCAGCGCACTGAGCTACCCGAGATCCTCTACTAAAAGAGGAATCCTTTCGAAATACTAGCGCCCACTAAATCCCGTCTTTACCTTATATATATAATAATAATAATCTATCTATCTATCTTCGGGTTTTTACAGCTACTGCCGTCTTCCCGTGCCAAACCTCCAAAGCCTACGGTCTTGGGCATCTTCGATGCTTAGCCCTCTAGCTTGCATTACTGTCTTCATGTTTTCCTTCCATGTTAACCTTGGTCTTCCTCTTTTCTTCTTTCTGTTAGGATGCCATTCATATAGTTGCTTCGGCCATCGCTCATCTTCCATTCTTAAAACATGTCCTAACCACTTTAATTCCTTTTCCTCAATTCTTTCAATTATGCTTTCTTCTGCTTCCATTTTGTTTCTAATTTCCTTATTTGTGACACGTTCTAATTTAGACTTTCTGGCACTTCTCTCGTAAATAATCCATTTCTAGAGCTATTAGTCTATTCTTGTAGTACTTATTGATTGTCCATACCTCACTTCCGTACATTGCAAACAGATTCCACCAATGTTTTACCAATATATTTTTTTGTGTCTTTCCAAATATGCTTATCCCACCATATGGAATTTAATGATGATATTATTTTGCTACTCAATTCAATTCTATGTTTTATGTTCTCTTTGCCTATACCTTCGATAATAATAATAATATAATAATAATAATAATAATAATAATAATAATAATACTTTAATTATTCTGGCAGAGTTAAGGCCATAAGGCCCTCTCTTCCACTCAACCAGCACAAATACAAATAAATATTCGACAAATATAGATATACACTATATTAATTATAAACAGTTAAAGATACAATAAATGTAGCAATGTAAATGTCATGTACAAACAACATTTTATAGGGTAATAACAATAATAATACGATAATAATAATAATAATAATAATAATATAATATGATACATTATACGGGAAACACCAATATATATATATATATATATATATATCTTACACTGGATAATAATGAAGTCGAGTTTAGAGCAAATATAAATTTAGATTTCTTTTAAAAATTGCCAATGTCCGGCAGCCCCTTATTTCTTGTGGTAGGGATATATATATATATATATATATATATATATATAAACCTTCGATAAGCCTTATTTTTTATCCATGATTTTCTTTGTTTTTTATGCAGATGGGTCTACATGAAACGTTAAGTAAAGGAACAATCTCTGAAATGTCCGAAAGACCAATTACTGTAAGCGATGTGATTCAAAAAGCAGTAATTGAAATTGATGAGAAAGGATCTGAAGCAGCAGCTGAAAACAGGTAAATCTACAATTGGTGGTAAATATCATCTATTTACTTAGGATATATGGATGCCACATAATTAAATTACAGATCGGGAATTGCATTCTTATATAATTCTCCAAGTTAAAACAAATTCAAATGATCCATTTCTGCATAAATATTTGTTTATAACAACTTTATATCCTTAGTTTTTACATATTAGTTATTTATTACATAAAGTTATATTTTTGAGATTATGAAATCTGTATTTTTTTTTAAAAGTGCGATTATGCTAATTGTGATGACATACTCTAATGATGTACTCCAGGTCTATACAATATTTTATCCAATAATAGAATTATAATATTTAAATAAATTATTTAAAAATTCAGTTAAATTTGCCACTATACTCAAAATATTGTTAACTGAAAAGTGGATATAAACAAATATAACAATAACACTGGTCAACAGTGGTTTTGTTGCCCTTGACATAAGATTAATTTCGGATACATTTATGCTCACAAATCATGAAACTATCAATGGTTTTTGAAGATTTGCTCTGTTTTTTAAGTCTTTATTTTCATATTACACTACAAAAATCGGAAAATATGAAAAAAATATAACAGGCATATTTATAATGCCAATTGTTTTTTGAAACATTAGTACACACCGACGTAAATAGAAAGAAAAATGTTGAAAATTCGTGTTCTACTTCAGTGAAATGCCTTTTATAAGATTTTATTCTATAATTTTTTAGGGGACAATCTCTTTTTAGAGACCAGCAGTAATCTGCCATCATGTGACGGTCCCATCTAACCTGATACCTTTCCTCCATTACTTTTATATCATAGTGAAAGCGCTCTCCCTGTTCGTCGATATAATTTCTTAAATTATCTGGAAATCTATCCAGGTGATTGTGGAGAAAGAAAGTGTAACTTTATACTCATATTTGCTCCCAGAATATTGAAGCTTGTCAACATGTGTTGCACAATTTCTTTATAATTTGGTTCTTTACAGTTACCTAGGACATTTTCTACTACCAATACAAAACCTTTCCAAGCTTCACTTTCCGGAACAGTCATAACTTTGATAAAATGTGCATCTTTCAACAATTGCCGAATTTAAGGACCATCAAATATTCCGCCTTTTAACTTTTACATACTGAGCTTAGGAAATTTTCTACAAATGTATTTGAAACATTTTCCTTCCTTGTCCAACGCTTTGACGAATTGTTTTATCATATCCAGATGCATGTCGTGAGTACTTTAATTTTGTCAAATAACTGAGGCCACGGTCGATGTGCGGAGTGAGGGGTGCGAGAGTGGAGATCACGTTTAATTTTTTTATGCGCGAAAAAATGCGCAGAAATCAAATCATGACTAGAAACATAAATTTTATTACTAACAAGCCGTTCACTGTTTAAGATATAAGATACGCAAAAATCATAAAAATTAGAGCACATTCAGCACTTTCATGAATATATTCGTAAACTGTGCACTTGAAAACATAGAAATTTGCTGAGATATCCAGGGCAACAAAAACATTGTAGAGCTGTGTTTTTTACTAAATTTTAATAATAATGTTAATTTATCTGCTATCGTTAGGACTTTCCCAAGGACACAAAACACAAAAAAAAAAGATAAGTTACAAAACTGAAAATTTTAACATTACATTTATAATACATATACTACAGATGTAAATCCTTAGATGAAAATTTAAATACTAAGTTGTTCATGTTGATGTTTATGTAAAATGGCGGCTGAGTATATATTATAGAGTTTTCGTAATGTCCGAAGGTGGAAATAGGGTCAGATAATACTTCACAAAAACTTTATCCAATTCTTTAATCCATCAGTAATAGTTCACTCACAATTTCCACTAATAATTTGTCTTGTTTTAATGTTGATCTAGCACACAATTATATTACAGTTTCTGACGTGTTCACTCGTTGCAATTTCTTCTCTATCACTGCTCACTATATCGCTGTCACTTCACAACTGACTCGCTTCCTGCCTTCGCCATGTGTATTTAGGGCAGGGAGGGAAATTTCTAGGCCATGGAAATTTCACGACAGCAGGACCGATGCTTGGCAAAACCTCTGGAATGAGGATCCAGATGCATCGGTGATTTGTACGAATCATTCGACTCGCGAGTCAGCGAATCACGAATCAATTTATACCAATGCGAGGTCACTATTCTCCCTCGTGAAAATTCAAATGTCATTACAAAGTGTTACAATATGGATAATAGTTTGTAAATAAATGTTAGATTTCTTTATCTCCTCTTTTAAGTTAGAGCTTTTTGTGAATAATGTCTTTGTTTTACTATATCATTAATGATGATGTAATGGTCGTGTAGGGAAACTGTTGCAAAGGAAATTTTGTTTTGTGTAATTTACTGAAAAAGATGGAATCAGAATTTGAAAGTATGGATAATTATTATATAAAACTTTCCTCATTAGAGGATTGCGTCAAGGACAAAGTGATACAGACAATTAATTTTTGTAATTGATGAAATACATTTTGTAAATATATTTTAAAAAGTTCAACTTGTTGGCCTAATTGAAGTATACATACTATAAAGTAATTTTGCAAACGTGGTTTCTTAAAATTGAAATTGATCCTCTAATGGCAGCGATGGCAATTCTAGAAAGATATACCCTGTCTAAATCTAAGGAATTCCAAAATTTGGCTAAGAATCCTGGTATAGTACCTCTTGCCCCGATCATCAATCCTGTGACAGTTATACTATCTAGTTGGTATTTATCTTTGTAATAGTCAATTGTTGGCTCATATATGGCTTTCTTTTCAGAGTCAACTTCCTCAGGTTGGCCACTATGAGTCTCAAAACGAATTGTGGGCTCTAATATCATACCAATTTTAGAGGATGGTCTAAATGCAATAATATCTATTCGTCTGTTACACCCATTAGTGGCCACACCATGTACTTCCTCATAAACTGTGTATCCAAAATCTCGCAAGACTTCTGCTTTCTGAAAGCATTTTAACCTTTAAATTGGCAAAACACAAATTTCTTCTCTCAGGTATTTGAATGTTGCGGACCGCAGTGAAAATGGAATAATCTAAACTGTTATTATTAGGTATATCTTGTAATCAGACACACATTTAAGTGGTTTCTTTTTGCTTGTTTTTCTTATTTATTTAAAATATTAAATTAATTAAACCAACTGATATCCAAAAGGATACATTACGAATTTAAGGATTAAGGTAGTAGCCCCCCTGCGACTCAAAGCAGGGCAACCAGTGGCACAGGGCAGTTCAGTACACAGTAACTCTTTCGATTTTGAGACTCAAATTGAGTTGTAACACGTTAGCCCATCTACGTTTAAAAGAAAGACCGGGAAGTAGAAGTTTTGTTAATTCCGATAAAGGCGTTATTACTTTATGTAAAGGAATATCAAAGCTTGTTTTACGTGAGGCGTTCAATAAATAATGCACATTATTTTAGTTCTGAATTGCCTTTCACTGGAAATAAATGAAACTTTATCGAACGTATCTTCAATCCTTCCTTTATAACGTCATGAAGTTTCATTGTTTCCCGACAGATGGCTGTGAGGTAATTGGTTTTAAAATGGCGGTTGTTCGTGAAACACGTACAAAGCAGAGAGCTTTGAGAGAGTTTTTCTTTTTACACGCTTTATATTAGCTTGACCTGTATCTATCTATGTAACGGTATATTTCAACGCGATTTTCACCCACTTAAAATCATTGGATCGACTTGAAACTATGTATACTTGTAATGGACCAATGACAATACAATACTTTCATTTTTTTTTTCTAAAATCCTGGCCAGATTCATCAGAAACGTGTCTGTGTAATTATGTAACGGAATTTTTCAACACGATTTTCACCCACTTAAAATCATTGGATCGATTTGAAACTTTGTATACTTGTAAAGGACCAATGGCAATACAATAATTTCATAAATGTTTCTAAAATCCTGGCCAGAATTAGTAGAAAATCAAAATAATAAAAACTGGTATAATAGGTTGCGGACTTATCAACTTCTTACTCAATTCTTGTAAGAGCTCATTTGGTACAGCGGTGAACTGTAGTGGTATATAATTTCAGTAATCCTTAGGTCGCTGGTTCAAATTCGGCCCGGAGGATTTTTTTTAGTAGAGTATTACTTTTAGCTCATACTACAATAGTATCGACTTTAAAGATATATACATATTTATCTTATTCTGTAAAATATTAAAACTAAAAAATAAATAATAGTTTAAAATAAATAATAGTTTAAAAAACTAAAACAACACGCTTTATTAAAAAACCAAACTAAAAAAATAAATAATAAATAATAGCTTTAAAAAACTAAAACAACACGCTTTATTAGAAAACCGAACTAAAAAATGAAAAATAATTTTAATTTCCAACACGCTTGGGATACAATTAATGTGATCAACAAAAATATATATATATATATTCTCCAACACATTTAGAATAAATCTAGAATTATCTACAAAAAATAATTTTACCATCGAAATCTATTAATATATTTGATAATAAACAGATATTGGTAAAAGTAAAGTCTCTAAGAACAAAATGTAAGAAAACATAAAAAGCACCCCACGCTTTTGATGGTAAAATTATTTTGTTTGTAGATAACTCTAGATATATTCTAAATGTGTTGGAGAATATTTTTTTGTTGACCACATTAATTTTATCCCAAGCGTGTTGGAAGTTAAAATTATTTTTCATTTTTTAGTTCGGATTTCTAATAAAGCGTGTTGTTTTAGTTTTTTAAAACTATTATTTATTATTAAGTGAATTTAAAATTGTATGTCATGGAAATTAAGAAATCGTTTAAGTTTGGAAAGTGCGTTGTTATGTATCTCCTAAAAGAATGAGATTTACGAAACTGGTTATTATTACTGACGGAGTGGAGACACTGCATATTGATTCATGGAAGAATACATTTTTCTCCCTACCTCGAAGAATTCCATCAGTTTAATTTTTAATGCTCAGTATAACGCAAAATAATACAACAAAGATGAAATCAGCAATTCCCTATATCATAAACTTGAGTTATTACTGAAAATAAATTTGAATATTAATTTACTACAAAATATTGCATGCTGAAGAATTTTTCAATTTTTAGAAAAATAAATTTAAATTGTTATGATTCTTTATGTTTAGTGCTTACTACTTCCATCTCTTTACATACCCCATACTTCCCCGTGTGGGAATTAGGGTGCACCCTACTGGGAGAACTTTTATCTTCTTCCTCTTGTAAGCCCATGTTTCCCTTAACAGAGATTTAGGCGCTCTCCCCCTACAGGGAAGAATTTGAACCATACTAATTTAGTTACACTTTTAACCAATCTAATTTAGTTGCGCTTATGTACCCGTACATGTCAACGAGTGATATGTGGCCAGCATCCTCTTGAAACACTTAGTGGGTACTTGAGGTATTACTTGGACTGGTAAGGGTTGTTAAATTTTACCCAGAGGCCTCTTTATTCAGGTTTGATGTTGTTTTACGAGTCTGAAAATCTTCAGACTCGAGACTCCCGGCTTAAATTCCCTCCCGGAAGACTTATCCCTTGGATTTTTCTATCCTGAAAATCCATCGGCCTCGTCCGGGTTTGAATCCTCGTACCTCGAAACTAGAGGCAAGGAACATAACCTCTAGACTACCGCGGCCGATCTTACTACTTTCATTAGAAAGAAAATATAATACTTGTTTCATTTTACAGTTCTGCATTTGGTACAGAAAACGGCATCTAATTCAAAACCTATTGTGGAATTCAAAATCGATCATCCATTCCTGTACTTCATCGTAGATAAGTATAATTCAATTTCTCTCTTCGTTGGGAAAATAATTGATCCATCAAATTGAAGAATGCTCCACAATAAATAGCATAATCTGGATTATGTTTTATTATTATCAAATGATGGATTACTTGTATAATTGAAATAAAAAGTGAAATATTATCCTAAATCAAGGAGCATATGCCATGGTGTTGTAAGTCAGTTTTTTTACAAAAAATAGTAAAGTAGGTCTTTATGGTTGTAAATAAGAAATTGCGAACTGTATTTCAGATACATAAACAATTAATACTACCATTAAGGATAGTGTTGTATTTTGTTTCCGTCTTTGATCCGAGGCTTGATCCTTGGGACTGCGAGCAATGTATAAGATACACCTTGAAGTGGGTTGCTAGCCCATTTTGATGGCAAGTTTATTATTCGGGGTTTCCTCCCTAGGCCGATTGCCTTCACCCAATTCCAGAGCTCAGCCTGCCCCGATTTATTTCGGAGTTGTCTCTCCTAGATGGGTTAGAAAGAATGGAAGACAACCGACTTGCAAAAACGCTAAAGAAGATAGATGGGAGAGGAACAAGAGGAAGACCAGCCAAGAGATAGATGGACAGTGAACGCACATCCAATACGTCTTTCTCCGATGAGTAATTTTGGAAATAAACAGGATGAAAACCCTACGAATTATGATTAAGACGAAGAAGAAAAAGTAGATGAAGATTTAGGACAATAAATATCTCCATGGTTATCAATACTAAGCTAACTTGATTGTGTGTATACTGACTAAAAAATATTTTTCTAAAAATGAAGAAAAATGACTTACACCAGTATGCCATATACCCCTTCAAATGTGTATGAATGTTTATTAATGACACTCATTTAACAATAAAGTTATCCTCTTCCTTAATTATATTCCTAATATTTTGATATCCGATCATAATGCTGCACATATTTTGATGTGGCGAAATATCCGTTTCCACTTACTGGTGGAACAGTTTTCAATTTGATCAGTTGGTTATTCCAATCCTTCAAATATTATGCTTATTCAATCACATGTATGAGGGTTGAACTTCAATAGTGGCAACACTGGTGTAGAGACGCCATGGGACAGAACTTAATGATATCGCAAATAGCATATGTCAGTTACCTCAGAACATTTGGACTCTCCCTTCCCGCATCACGCACAAGCGAAATATATATATATATATATATATATATATATATATATATATGTGTGATATGAAAAGAAAAATGAATGTTCGAGTCGGGATTTGAACCCGAGTCTCTAAACTCTGTACGTTTAGCGCTCTAACCAATTGAGCTACTCAAGAATTCCAACACAAACATACATTTTTCTTATATACGTAGTATTCTCAATTCACACAAGAGATAGTGGGAATTCGTTCCAACACCATCTAGTGGCCAACATAACAGTTAAGCAATGTTTAAAGAGAATATTTACTTTATAGCAGTAACGCTTGTATATTTAGATGTTATAACTATATTTTTGACATTTGGCAATGAAGGCAAATATGATATGAAAAGAAAAATGAATGCTTGAGTCGGGATTTGAACCCGAGTCTCTAAACTCTGTACGTTTAGCGCTCTAACCAACTGAGCTACTCAAGAATTCCAACAAAAACATACATTTTTCTTATATATGTAGTATTCTCAATTCACACAAGAGATAGTGGGAATTCGTTCCAACACCATCTAGTGGCCAACATAACAGTTAAGCAATGTTTAAAGAGAATATTTACTTTATAGCAGTAACGCTTGTATATTTAGATGTTATAACTATATTTTTGACATTTGACAATGAAGGCAAATATGATATGAAAAGAAAAATGAATGTTTGAGTCGGGATTTGAACCCGAGTCTCTAAACTCTGTACGTTTAGCGCTCTAACCAATTGAGCTACTCAAGAATTCCAACACAAACATACATTTTTCTTATATACGTAGTATTCTCAATTCACACAAGAGATAGTGGGAATTCGTTCCAACACCATCTAGTGGCCAACATAACAGTTAAGCAATGTTTAAAGAGAATATTTACTTTATAGCAGTAACGCTTGTATATTTAGATGTTATAACTATATTTTTGACATTTGGCAATGAAGGCAAATATGATATGAAAAGAAAAATGAATGCTTGAGTCGGGATTTGAACCCGAGTCTCTAAACTCTGTACGTTTAGCGCTCTAACCAACTGAGCTACTCAAGAATTCCAACAAAAACATACATTTTTCTTATATATGTAGTATTCTCAATTCACACAAGAGGTAGTGGGAATTCGTTCCAACACCATCTAGTGGCCAACATAACAGTTAAGCAATTTATATATATATATATATATATATATATATATATATCCATCCATCCACAGTAATTCTGCCCGAAGGCATGTCTTTCACTGCAATCATAGCATTTACGTGCTATGCTTTGCAGTTTTACTAGGGAATTATAGGTGTGGTAGCTTCCCGTTGCTTTCCACACCGGTGAAGGATGATGATGATAAGATGAATATGAATGATGATAATTGCGATGGCCATATGATAGCTCTGATTATACCGTCAATTATTGTTTAATTTTTTATTGCTTATGAAATGCAATTTTATTTCAGTTTGTTACCTTATTCCAATTAAGTGTTTATTATTTGATAACATAGAAAGAAAATATATATCGATATGCTAGTTCAAGTTATGACATATACTAGATTCATTTTTTCAGACTATTTAACTCGTGCCAAAATGGGACACAATGACCAATCGCGTTTCAATGAATTTTGTTTTACAACCAATCACAACCGTGTTTCACCTGAAATTTATCAAATAAGTTTATCGTATTAAAGAAAGCTCCTCCTTTTTAACATTCTGAATAGGCCAGAGTATTATTTTGCAGTGACTGACCCTGCAAGAAATACGGCTACCAGATTGTATATATAGTGCACGAATGTAAACAGATGCGGGATATAATATAAAAATATTCGTAGTAATTTATTATATCACAATAAAAATAAACAATTTTTTGCACTTTCTTAAACGTATTATTTCCCAGGAATTTATGTTCCAGAAAAATATAATTTACATCATAGAAAAATAAAGATAGATCAATGAATTTTGATATTCCTAACGAAATTACTTTGATTTCGAAGTTCATAAATTCAACCGTAAATTGCGGCACTGAAGATGGTGACAACAGAACAGTTGACGGCCGAAGAATTTCGTCAGTCGGAGTTATGGCTGAGGATGAACACGACTGTGTTTGAAACCGCGGTATCATGGAAGCATGAATCCTATGAGGTGAGATGTTTAAACAAAATGTTCTCCGATGCATTTTAATGATTATACCTCATAATGTTTACTTCCCAACATTAATTTAATAGGATCATATATGTTGAGACCACGGCTTCTATGTTAATAATTTCATAAATATTTTGTTTTAATATTTCAGAATCTTCTCACTAGGGGTATATTTTTTCCCTCCAAAATTGTTTATTTCCACTGTAGTGAGTACTCGTTTGTGATTCCGTGAACGATAAGTAACATCAACAGCACTTTGTCCCTTATAGCACTGTAATGTAAGTATACTCTAAATAAGATATTCAACATTTTTCTGTTAATGGTTTAATGCTGTCACACTAGTGATATAGGTAATGGCATTTATTGGTAAATATAGAATTAGATCAAAAATTGTATTGGGTAACAAAATAATAGAACAAATATCACATTTCCAATATTTAGGATGTGATATAACTTATAGAGAAAATAAAGATATAGAAAATAAAGTAAATAAATTTCAGGCTATTTGTGGAACCATAAAAAGAACCTTAGGGCGGAAAACAAGAAAAGATACGAAACTTAAATTATATAAAACAATGGCTGGTCCTTTGTTGTTGTATGGAAGTGAAAATTGGATAATGAAATCAAGGGATGAAAGCAGGATACACACTGCGGAAATGCTATTTTTACGTAATGTGAAAGGATGCACAAGAGCGGATAGAATAAGGAATGAAACAAACGAGAAGAATTAAATATATATAAAGTTGAAGATAAAATCAGCGAAAATAATAAGAAATGGACAGAACACTTAATGAAAACGAACAACTAAAGAATAAAAGAACCTTCCTGTATAATCCCAGAGGAACAAGAGATGTTGGCCGACCACGTAGAAGATGGACTCCACTTTTAACTTCGCCGGAACAGGCTGCATAGCCTAAACCTTGTAGTAGTAGAAGAAGAAGGTTCACATATGAAAGTAGAATTATATTGCTTTCATTGATGTCGGTGATCCATTTCGTTTCAGAATTCCATTAATATGAAGAAAAACAGAAGCTGCATTAACCACCCTGACAATTTATGCTGTATCTGTGAGAAATATACACCACATGGAACAAGTAAAGTGAAGACTGCTTACAGACACTATTTTGGATGTAGAATAGGGGACCATAACAAAATTTGGGCACCCCAATATTGTTGCACCTTATGATAATAATTATAAATATTATACATCATAATTATATCATAATTATAATGGACTGATGTTGTTCGGGGACCGTTTGAACCTTAACAATTGCTGGCATATGTCTAACAGGCGAGAGAAAAAAACAAAACAAAAAAAAAACATGATCCAGAAAATTTAGGCTATACCGATCGGGGATCGAACCCGGACATACGAGGCATTCACACTACCCCGAGACCAAACTAAACTATTATTATTCCTTTATTTTTAATTAGTTCTAATAATTGAATGATATTATATTTTGAAGCAGAGGGCAACCCAAGAAAGAAGAGGCCAAAGAACAGTGGATTAAGGAGTGCATAGGAGTATGGTGTCGAGATTGGCAGAGTTTGATGTAGAGAATAGGGGTTTAAGGAGGAGTAAAATTTACAATAGGTTGTAGAAAAATTCCTAATAAAGAAGAAGATAAGAATTGTATTATCATTATTATCGTTATTATTATTATATAAAACAGTGATAAACAATGTAGTAGTAGTAGTAGAGTAGGACTTTATTAGACAAAAAGTAAGATATTTACAATATTATTTACAAATATGGGTCGCACGGGCAGTAAGCCGTACGTGCTGTTGACAAACAATGTAATTATAGGCCAAGTTCAGAATTTTAATTATTTCGGATGTCATTTAGGTAATGACAGAAATTTAGATAAACACACTAAAATACAACGATTCAATTATCTATGGCACTATTAAACGTACTTTATTAAATAAAACTAGAAAATGAACTATTTTAAACTTTTACAAAGTATTGGCAGTTCTATCCCTTACCTATGGATGTGAAACCTGGGCATTAACAAAGGCAGATAGTAAACAAATAGAGGCTGCAGAAATGAAGATGTTGAGAGCAATATCAGGATACCAAAGGACCGATAATAAAAAATAATGCAATAGGAGATATTATGCATGTAGAAAAGGATATTGTAACAAGAGATTGAAGAAATTCAACTAAGAAGGTGTGGACATATAATGAGAAGAAGGGACACACAAAAAAAAGTATTGGAAATGGATACCTCCTGGAAAAGGAAAACGTGGTAGACCAAAGCCAATGTGGATAAAGAGAATTCAAGACAATATGAAGAAGAAAAATATAACACAAGCAGACACGCAAGACCGGGAAGTGTAGAAAAAAAAATGTATATTTTAGTTGAGGATACCTGTGTATATAATAGAAACAATCCTGAAATAAAAAAAGAAAAACGAAGATATAAGAACAGAACTCAATATATTTAATTTCTGTGAAAGAATAAAATACTATCAAAATGCTTACCTTCAGCCCGTATTACGAATGAATGAACAGCGCATACCAAGAAGAATGTATAATTATAAACCAAAAGGGAGAAGATTGTTGGGAAGACCACTGAAGAGATGGAAGGACCAATTCGACCTATAATGAGATCGGAACAGGCCATTGGGCTTATTCCTTGTTGATGATTATTATTGTTGTTCATTATTATTATTATTATTATTATTATTATTATTATTATTATTATTATCACTATTATTATGAAAATTCCTACAAGCAGGGAAAACGTCCAGCAGGTAGGCCAAGAACGATGTGGGAGTGTAACATTAATTATGATTTGAAGGAGATTATAGATTATACAGGGGATTACTGGAAAACATTTGCTCAGAATACGGGTGTATATCCGACCGGCAATGAAAATACGGGTTCGAATAGTGTCAATGGTAAATTAGTTATTATTAAAGTTAAATATTTGTCATTGTCAGTGTAACATTTTCATTAATATAATTAACTGCTGAAGTTTAGAACTCAGTCAATTAGATGCGGTTTTAATCATAGGTTGATGTTTTCATTAAAGAAAATATCGCCTTGGATCCTACGCAATTTTTTGTAATGCGGGTGTTATACTTGGTCTCGAGGGTAGAAAACCTGGCAGAAAAGCGCCCTAATACAATTCTCTCTTATCTCCTGTACTTCCAGTCAATAACACACAAGATCCATTATTAATGATGGACCGGCCTACCATTAGCTGTAACACTTTGCAGGGGAAGTGATCACTTTTTTGTGTAGGAGAAAGAACGTGGCAGAGAATGGCTCAATCATTAACATTACTGTTAACTCTTATCTTTACATCCAAGTAAGCAGAATAATCATATCTCCCCCTGCTTATTTTTCGTATAAGTTAGAACTAGTGAAATAATCCTACAGTTATGCGAACTGTCCAAGTCTCGTCGGGATAAAAAAACATTGGTCCAAATGTAAAATTCTGGTTGGTGGAAAGATTGATGTTAAATTCATATATTTGTCTAGTTGTTTAAGTAAGTAGTCCCACTACAGGCCTCGGGAGGCCCTTGGGGTAGTAGGAGGTTAAGGCTCCCACTTTTTCTAGACAATCGGCACTTGATGTCAGCCGGGTTGCCAGCCCTGCGTGACGGCCGCCTTTACCCCCAGAACAAGCGTCTGTTACTCATTTCGATTAGAGGCTGAGTCGACCCCAGGGCCATAGTGCCGCCAGAAGGTTTTGGTCAGTTTAAAAATCCTGACCCCACCGGGACTTGAACCCTCGGCCTTCCGACTTGTAGCGCAGTGCCTTAACCACTACGCTACGGCGTGCCCCTGTTACCATGTTCAAATCTTGTTCTAAAATTTTCGGGTTCAGATCTGGCCGAGGATGATAGATTTATAAGTCCGTCGCGGTGGCGTAGTCCGGCGACCCGGGTTCATTCCCGGAGGGGTAGGGGATTTTTAATATCCATCTCGAATTTGAGTATGTTCTTGTCCTTGTGTCTATATGTGAGAATAACAGAAAGTTAACAAAAAGGAAAACACTATAAACGAAAGAGAGAGAGAGAGAGGAGAGAGAGAGAGAGAGAGAGAGAGAGAGAGAGAGAGAGAGAGAGAGAGAAGACATGTGGCACGAATAGGGAATGAAAGGCGTGCAAGGAAGCTTCTTGTAGGAAAACCAGTGGGAAAACGCCCAGTTTGTAGACCAAGAATAAGGTGCGAGAATATTATAAACTACGATTTGAGGGATATAGGTTATACAGGGGATGATTGGAAAACATTGGCTCCGGATAGGGATATATGGAGAGCTTATGTCCGCGCGGCCATGAACCTACGGCTTCGATAGTGCCAGTGAGTTAGTTAGTTAGTTAGTTAATGGCATTTGAGGTATATTTGCTTGCTTTAACCCACTTTAAGTTTTAAAACTATCTGATAAATGTTTACATTATATAATGTTTAATGAAGTTTTTAAACTGACTATTTAACTCATGCCCCAAATGGGAGTCAATGACCAATCACGTTTCAAGGAATTTTGTTTCACAACCAATTACAGTCGTGTTTCACGTCGATATTAATCGAATTTTGATTACCGAAATACAGAAAGCTCCTCCTTTTTTTATATTCTGAACAGATCTTATCATAATTTTGCAGTGACTCACTCTCTAACAAACACGTTGAATATAGCAAATAATAAACAGATTCTTTCGACCTACACATTCGATAATTGTGTGTTCAACAATTTTGTTTTTAAATACCGATTTTAATGAGTTGTTTCCGAAAAAATGAATTAATAACCTATAATGTTGGTTTTAATATACAGTTTGATGTGTTTCATTATTTCTCCATTAGGGTACATTGTTACAGTATTGCGATCCAATTTGGCAATAAATAGTATTATAAAGTTGCAGTGATGAACAAATGAAACATAACCAAACATTTCTAATTTGTTTTCAAACATCGCCGTTTGCATTAAATATATAAATATTTTAAAATAACTATATTTCAACAATGATTTGTGAGTAACCAGCTTAATTTTATTCGTTAAATAGTCCTAACAAATGCCACTCTTGATTTTCAAATCCTGTGGATAAATTGGAAATCACTTATGGCATTACTAATGAAAATTGTTTTAGTTGACTGAAGTATTAAGTAAGCATTTTAAATATTTTAACATTTTACTTAAGAGGATATAGTAAATCTTAATCATATAAAGATGGATCCATTATTTTCTTTATTATAATCGCCGCAAATTCTTGCCATATCTACATTACCATTAAGTACAATTTTCCATACTGGAGTAATAGTTGTGATAAGATTAGGCAACACTGAGAAAGTTAACATAAGCACAACACTTGTTATGCTTGATTACTGCTCCTGTTTTGTGTTCCTAGAACAATACCACTTCCTTGTTCCGTCATAGTTTTCTCCTTTGTGTCGGGTGCCAACATTTTAAATGCCCAACAGTTTCCAGATAAATGCAACTAGGGCGTTATCTTGATACAACGTGCTTTCCAAAGCTTTTATACTATACTCAAGTTATATAGAAACTTCCACGGAAGTCTAATTTCTTGATACATTCTATTACCTTATAGAATTATACGACCTCCCATGTTGTATTTCATTAGAAACCGGGTACATGTCATTAAATACTGAACGCTCTAGCTACAAAATTTAAATTTCGAATATTTAGAATACAGACACAGATATGTACAGTTAGTGCAGAAAGCATTGATACACTTAAAAATAACACAGACAGAAATAAGTAATTACATTATTTCTTCACTCTATAACAAAAAATAAAAATGTAAGCCTTTAAATTGAACTCTATGAAGTAAATACACGCAGTTTACTCTGTTTAAACATGACAACGTGTAAAAATACGAGTAATTTGTGCATGAACAACAAAAGGTAACAAACAAAAAGTATTGATACAGTACTAAGATTTGGTCAACAGAATGTTCACATGAAGTCGAGTGGGGATGGGTCTGGTAGTGTTGTTATTCACTCTAGCCTTGAGTACTTAGCCGTGTAGTTGTGTGTGTTCTGGCTGCAGATTAACGCTGGAATGGAGCGGAAAGGTAGAACTACAGTAGTAAAAAGGGAATTGATTATTGGTTTGATTAATCGGTATAAATCGCTAAATAAAATTAGTGAAATAATTGAAAGGCCAAGACCAAACATTCAGCATATAATTGATAGAGTTAGCGAACAAAAATCTTTTGAAAATACCCACAGATCACGACGTCCTAGAGAAGCGTATGCTAATGTTGAAAAAGTATTAATAAGAAAAGTAAAGGAAGACTAAAAGTAGTGCCCCTAAATTAGCAGCTAGTATCAAAACTTACTTTAATAGTTGTATTTCTGCTAGCATTGTTCGTAACAGTCTATGGGCTAAGGAACTGCATGGGAAAACAGCCCATAGAAAATGCTCAGAAAGTGAAGAAAACTGAAAGAAAAAAAATTGAACTTCGCTAAAACACACATAAATAGCCCAAGTAATTTTGTAAAAAAAGTTATTTATACTGACGAACCTAAGATCAAAATTTCCTGTTCAGATGGAAGACGAAAAGTTTGGACGAATTAAAATACAGAGTTACAAATGCAAAATCTCAAAACCTACTGTTAAACATAGTGGTGGTACTTTATTAGTATGGGGATACAAGAGTACCTCTGGCAAGCGTAGCCCTCATTCCATCTCGTTCCCTCTCTCCCTCCCTCACACTTAAAAAGACTGTGATCCGACTGTAGTTATTGATATTTAAGTAGAATACATTTTTTATTCCTGTGATGTAATGTATATGTGTATATATATATATATATATATATAATATATATATATGTATAATGTTATATTGTCCACCGCTGTGGTCTCGAGGTAGTGTGCTGCTTTGACACGCAGTGGGACAAGTTTCCTGGATGAGGTTTTTTTCGGGGTTTTTTCCTCACCTGTAAGACAAATGTCAGGAAGCTTAGGTCCCAACGGTCCCCGAAAATTATCCGGCCGTCATCATCATCCTTATCATTATCATCACCATCCCTCATTGGTGTGGAAAGCAACTGGAAGCTACCACACATATAATCCCCTAGTAAAGCTGCAAAGCATAGCATGAAAATGCTATGATTGCAGTGAAAGACCTGCCCTCGGGCAGAATTCTATCGATGGATGTTATATTGTAGATTTTCGCGGATATAGACTAAGTACGATGAAGAAAATGTTCTTGGGTTTTTCGCTTCAAGGATTCAATGTTGGCATCTGGCCACCGATACGACAATTTTATATAATCTCATATGCCATTAACAATGAATGATAGGTTCGCTAGTTTAGGTCTTATAATATAAGACCTATATATATATATATATATATATATATATATATATATATATATATATATATATATATATATATAGTCCCGCGCCGTAGCCGAGCGGTTAAGGTAGGAAGTCTTGGCGCAGAGCTACGGGACTTGCGCTGGTTCGAGTCTCCATGGGGGAAGACATTTTCTCATGGTATTTCGGCCAGTATGGGACCGGTGCCCACCCAGCATCGTGAGGCAATTGGGTAGCTACAATAAGTAGCGGCTCCAGGTTGAGGAACCAGCTATAACGGCTGGGGGACTCGACATGCTAACCACATGTCACCCCTACACTGGCTGTTGATCATCTACCTCTGTGATTGACACATGTGGAGGTGAAGGGCCAGCAACCTCTGAAAAGTGGAAAGACCCTCAATCGGATATATATATATCGTTCCTTGATAATGGCATATGGTGTCATGGCCAGAGGCAAACTTTGAATTCACGACGCGGAAAACCCAAAGAAAACGTTGTTAATCATATATATATATATATACTTTTATTATGAATTCCCTGAAGTAGTTCCTTCCCGGAGAACCGAAACTAGCGAACCTACCATTCATTTTTAATGGAATAGGGGATCATGATAAAACGTCGGAATCAGTGGCCGGATGCCAACCTTGAATCCATGACGCGAAAAACCCAGGAAAACTTTCTTCATCACACTTAGGCTATATCCGCGAAAATCTACAATATAACATAGGCCTATATATACTAGCTAATACCCGGCGTGCGCTGCTACCGTACGCTTAAATAGATTAATATTAATGTGTTCTTATGTTTAGTTGAATAAGTAAAAGAAAAACTAATTATAAATTTATATTTTTAGATACCCCGTGCTGATTACCCGGTGTTGTTCGGGAATCTACTTATCTCGATCTTCTTGGCATAAATTAGCTAAAAGACAAAAGTCGTATTGTGAGTTATCCGTAAGATAATACCCGCCATGTTCTGCTATGCTTGCACAGGAATCTACGTACTTGTCTTGATCTTCTTGGCATCAATGAAAGACAAAAATGGTTATTGTGAGTTATCCGTAAGAGATAAACGTATAGTGTCACGGACTGTTTGTAGAGCTTTTTGAGATATTCAATTCTGTGTACATTAATGTTGTGAATTTGTTATGGTTTAGGTAGCGCAAGCCGTTTAGGCGTCCAAAGAGCTACTTTTTTAAAACGTTTTCCACTATACTCTAAGCGCGACAGGCCTTGAAGGCCCTAGGCCTACCAGCCGGCTGCTGACCTCACGTCCACATGTGTTATCACAGAGGTAGACGATCATAAGCCAGTGTAGGGGTGACATGTGGTCAGCATTTCGGGTCCCCCAGCCGTTATAGCTGGTCTTCTCAACCTGGAGTCGTTACTTATTGTAGCTACCCAAATGCCTCACGATGCTGGGTGGGCACCGGTCCCATACTGGCCGAAATTCCGTGAGAAAAATTTATTCCCTCATGGAGACTCGAACCAGCGCAAGTCCTGTAGCTCTGCGCCAAGGCTTCTTGCCTTAACCACTCGGTTACGGCGCAGGATACGTTTTCCACTACAAAGTGGCAATTTTTAAGAGTTTAGGAGTTGAGTATCACAACTCTCTTATAGTCTATGTTCATCCCGGGAATCTTCTGAACATTTTGCAAAAGCCCCATCACAATCGGATCAACGGTATGGCCGGGCTTAAAGTACGAACGAACGAACGAACAAATAAACATTCATTTTTATGTATTAGATATATATTACTACGTCACAGAAATAAAACAATAAGTATATCTACTTAAATATCAATAAATTCAGTCGGATCACAGCTTTTTTAACTGTGAGAGAAGGAGGAAGGGAGGGAGATTGAATGAGGGCTACTCTTGCCGCAATGCTATGGGGCAACTATTAGCGCGGTCCTTCCTCTTCACTTGAGCGTGAAGTAGTAATAAAACAGCAACACTGTCTGAATTGATTTGTTTTCTTTACTGGACGGCACGTAGCAGTCCGATAATTTATTAGGAGAAATTAGATTATTTCATAGAATAGTTGGATGAGACTATTTTTTATAATAATGCTATTTTTTTATCTCACCTCTCCCCTTAATCTCGTCACCCCTAAACTAAAAATACTGTGATTCAAGTATGGTGAAAACGTGCACTCTCGAAGCAGTAAGATATATTTAAAAATGCTCAGAAAAATGAGAAGTATTAGCCGAAAATGCTAACCGTAGAATAACAAAGTTAACGAAACTTAAATTGTTTCATTCATACCCATTGGTGTTGGATAAAAAAAGTATATAAACAGTACAACATATATTATATTACGATCTTGGCGATTAGTTTGCACAAATTTATTGTAGTTTGAATTAAATGCGAAGCTTTGCACCTGGTGTCTGGCACATGTGCCACTTTTTTCCTCTGTAGACAGCACGGACAAATGACCAGGAGCTAAATAATAATAGTTGATATGAGATTACAAGGACAATGGTTGTCAGTGTGCTGTGAACATTCGCAGAATAACATAACTCCCGATTTCACATTAAACAAATAAGCTAAACACCTGCCACTATGCAAAAATATTTGTTTTTCATCCACAAATTTTATCTATGGTGTTTACCAAGTGTTCGACGATCTTATATTTCAATTTACTATTTAACTCATGCCCCAAATGGTAGTCAATGACCAATCACGTTTCAATGAATTTTGTTTTACAACCAATGACAGTCGTGTATCTCACCTCGCTCTTTATCGATTTCACTTTATCAGCTCCTCCTTTTTAATATTCTGAACAAGTCAGAGCAGCATTTTTTGCAACAAATACATTGAATATTGCAAATAATAAACAGATCACTGGATTTTACTCAGTTGTTTACTAAAATAATAAATTAATAACCTATAATGCTGATTATAATACAGTTTGATGTGTTTCAATATTTCTCCACTAGGGTCCATTCTTACAATATTGCGATCCTATTTGGCAATAAATATGATCACGTTGCAGTTAATATACATAACCTCACATTTCTGATTTGTTTTCAAACATACCTGTTTACATCAAATATATAAATATTTAGAAAACTATATTTAAAAAATGATCTTATTAAATATAAATATTTAAAATACTGCTAACTATATTTAAATAATGATTTTTGAGTAAATAGCTTAATTTTATTCTTTAAGTGATCAACTTTTATAAGATTCATGATGTGTTCCGTTGAGGTTTATTCAAAATTAATATAAAATTATAGAATATTCACCTGAAAGGTCCGTCTTACTTACTTACTTACTCACTGGCACTATCGAACCCGTAGGTTCATGGCCGCACGGACACAAGCTCTCCATACATCCCTATCCTGAGCCAATGCTTTCCAATCATTCCCTGTATAATCTACTTCCCTCAAATCATAGTTAATGTTGTTCTCCCACCTCATTCTTGGTCTACCAACTGGGCGTTTTCCTTCTGGCTTTCCTACAAGAAGTTTCCATGCACGTCTTTCATTCCCCATACGCGCAACATGTCCTGCCCATCGCAGTCTACGGGACTTAACTGTTCTTATTATATCTGGCTTCCTATAAAGACCATGTAGTTCATTGTTATGTAGTCTTCTCCATTCACCTGTCTGTTCATCTCTCTTTGGTCCAAAAATTTTCCTAAGAACTTTATTCTCAAATACTCGTAATCTCCTTTCCTCCCTTAAAGTAAGAGTCCATGTTTCGCACCCATATAATATAACTGGTAGAATAATAGTTTTATATATTTTTCAGCTTAACGTTTTTTGAAAGGAGTTGGGACATCAAAAGTCTCTGCAATGCATAATAGCATGCATTTCCAGAATTGAGCCTATGTTTAATTTCTTGGTGCATCTCATTCCTATTTGTGATTATTGTTCCTAGGTATTTGTATTCAGCCAATTCCTCAAAATTTCCCTCATTTGTCATTAGCTGTCCATTTCCATTATATAATGTATTTCTACGTGTGACCATATATTTAGTTTTACTGATATTTACTTCCAGTCCTAATTTCTTAGTGTTACTCAATAGTGTGTGCGGGTTGGCCTTTAGTATCTCCTCGCTATCGGCCAGTAGTACTACATCATCAGCATAAACTAACAGCTTATTAATACCATTCAGTTGTAAGCCTTCCTCATTCTCTAAAGATTTAATGGCATGCTCTAGTACAAAATTAAATAGTAGAGGAGATAGTGCATCTCCTTGCTTCAACCCATTCTGGATTTCAAAAAGTGTCTGAAAACTGTTTGCCTACACGCACCCTACTCGTTGAGCCATTTAGACACATTCGTATAAGTCTAACTAACTTTTTAGGAATTCCGAACTCCAGCAGGATACTATATAACTTCTCCCTCTTAATTGAATCATATGCTTTTTGGAAGTCTACGTATAGTTGATGTACAGTACCATTATATTCCCATTTCTTTTCTAAAATCTGTCTTATACTAAAAATCTGATCTGTTGTAGACCTGTTTCTTCTAAATGCACATTGATGATCTCCTAGAATGTCATCAATATAGGGAGTAAGTCTGCTTACTAATATATTTGTTAGAATTTTGTACGAAGTTGAAAGTAATGAGATGCCCCTATAGTTGTTGCAATCAGTTTTATCTCCTTTCTTATAAATTGGTACGATAATTGATTTCTTTTCCATTCATCTGGAAGAGCTTTCTTTTCCCAAATCATACTAAGCAACCAGCTTATCTTGTCCATCAATTTTTCTCCCCCTGATTTTCATTCAGTTCTGCTGGGATCTCATCTGAACCTGATGCTTTATACATCTTCAATTTTTCAATTGCCATTTCAACCTCTAATGCACTTGGCTCTGCGACTAGCATTTCTGCTGTCTGTAACTTATCCTCCTCAATGTCCTGTTCTGTATGTACATTTAATAGCTGATTAAAATAACTTTTCCATCTATTTAATATACTCTTGGAATCTGCAATCATATCCCCATTTTCATTCCGAATTATGTTTGTTCTAGCCTGAAACCCTTTCTTCTCTATACTAATTCCCTGATATAATTCTCTAATGTTCCTATTTTTTGCATTCATTTCAAGATCATTAATCTTCTCTCTCAAATATTCCCTCTTTTTACTCTTTAGTAACTTGGTGGTTTCCCGTCTAACACTACCCAATTGCTCTAAATTTACCTCATTTGGCTCGTGTAACCATTTAATTTTTGCTAGCTTTCTTTTCTTTACAATGTCGGCACATTCCTCATCAAACCATTTCTTGTTTTTGCCTCTTTTTTAAACAACCAATGCTTTCTGATGCTGACAATTTAATAGTATCTCTTATAGCCTCCCATTCTTTATTTATATCAGGTTCTTCTTCGTTTGCCACATTGTCATCTGAAGATTCCAGTACTTCAAATCTATTAGCAATTTTGATTTGGTATTCTTGCCGCATTTCATCATTTCTCAAGTTTTTTAATTCATATTTTACAGAATCATCTTTAGCATTCGTTCCTCTCATAAGCGATAGCCGTTGTCTGATTTTCACTCTGACCAGATGATGATCCGAATTGCAGTCTGTCCCTCTAACTGATCTAACATCAATGATGCTACTGTGCCAGCGTTTATCCACTAATACATGATCTATCTGGTTCCGAGTTTCTCCATCTGGGGACGTCCAGGTGTATTTATGAATATCCTTATGCTGAAATGTTGTGCTCTTAACAATCAGATTATTTGATGTGGCAAATGTGACTAATCTAACCCCGTTGTCGTTACTATCTTCATGAAGACTGAATTTGCCTATTGTTGGTTTGAATATATCTTCCCGCCCCACTTTTGCATTAAAATCTCCTAAGACAATTTTCATATGATATCGTGAAAGGCTATCAAATAAACATTCTAATTCTTCATAGAAACTCATCCTTGATCTTGTCATCTTTATCTTCTGTGGGGGCATGTACATTTACAATTATAAAATCATGTCGTTTACCCTTTAGAATTATGTATGATATCCTATCATTAACAAACTTGATATCTCGGATAGCGGATAGGATCCTCCTTCTGACTAAAAAACCCGTTCCAAATGCAGGTCTTTCTGCACCCCCATAGAATAATGCAAAGGTTCCTGATTCCTGACTACCTTCTCCTGGCCACCTAATTTCCTGTAAAGCGACTATATCCAAGGGCAAAAGGTCCGTCTCCTCAACTTAATTATCATTTAACTGTAGCGCTTTCGGGACTTGTCCCATCATCGGCAGGATTCAAAACTGGTGTTTCACTGAAGATCTGGTAGAAGGGGTTGCATGTATTTGGTTCGTTTTCGTTTATCAGGCTGTCGTTGTGAGCTGCTTTCATGATTTCCATCTCTTCGAGTACGTTTATCTTCGCTGGATTATTTTCTCTGTGCATTACTGTTAGGGTGTTTTCAATATTTAACATGCGATGTCCTTCATGGATAACGTGTTTTGCATAGCTTGATTTACCTTCTGCGTGAATGAAGTCTCGAAAATGTTCTTTGAATCTGATGTTAAAACTCCTGTTTGTCCTTCCTATATAAAATTTGTTGCAGTCCTTACATGTCAGTTTATAAACTCCTTTGCTGTTGAAAATGTTATTTCTTCAATGTTATTGTTTATTATGTTGTTTAATTTGTTATTGGTTCTGTATGCTATTTTTACGTTTTTATCGGCTTTCTTTAGTGCATTGGCTAATTTTGTTGTTTCTTTTCCTGTGTATGTAAGTGTTATCCATGTTTTCTTGTTGTTGTCAGATTCTTTTTCTAGTTTAGTTATGTTGGTTATGTTGTTCTTCCTTTTTTGTTTTTTTACGAGCTTATCTATGAATTCTTCATTATAGCCATTGGTTTTTGCCATATACTTAATGTAGTTGAGTTCTTGGATATAATTGTCTTTGCTTAATGGGAGTTTCAACATTCTACTGACTAAGCTATTAAATGTACTAATTTTCTGTTGAAAAGGGTGTGTAGAATTTTTGTTTATGGCCAGAGCATTGTTTGTGGGTTTCCGGTAGATACCGATTTCTAGTTTATTGTTGTGTAGATTTTTGGTTATAGACAAATCTAAGTAGTTTATGCTGTTGTTAACTTCTATTTCTTCGGTGAAACACGTTATCCATGAAGGACATCGCATGTTAAATATTGAAAACACCCTAACAGTAATGCACAGAGAAAATAATCCAGCGAAGATAAACGTACTCGAAGAGATGGAAATCATGAAAGCAGCTCACAACGACAGCCTGATAAACGAAAACGAACCAAATACATGCAACCCCCTCTACCAGATCTTCAGTGAAACACCAGTTTTGAATCCTGCCGATGATGGGACAAGTCCCGAAAGCGCTACAGTTAAATGATAATTAAGTTGAGGAGACGGACCTTTCAGGTGAATATTCTATAATTTTATATTAATTCTTTAAGTGGTCCTAACAAATGCCACTCTTGATTTCCAAATCCTCTAGATAAATTTTCGAGTCACTCCTGAATATATCGATGATTTGGAAATCACTCGAGACATTACTTACTTACTTACTTACTCACTGGCACTATCGAACCCGTAGGTTCATGGCCGCACGGACATAAGCTCTCCATACATCCCTATCCTGAGCTAATGCTTTCCAATCATTCCCTGTATAATCTACTTCCCTTAAATCATAGTTAATGTTGTTCTCCCACCTCATGCTTGGTCTACCAACAGGGCGTTTTCCTTCTGGCTTTCCTACAAGAAGTTTCCATGCACGTCTTTCATTCCCCATACGTGCAACATGTCCTGCCCATCGCAGTCTACGGGACTTAACTGTTCTTATTATATCTGGCTTCCTATAAAGGCCATGTAGTTCATTGTTATGTAGTCTTCTCCATTCACCTGTCTGTTCATCTCTCTTTGGTCCAAACATTTTCCTAAGAACTTTATTCTCAAATACTCGTAATCTCCTTTCCTCCCTTAAAGTAAGAGTCCATGTTTCGCACCCATATAATATAACTGGTAGAATAATAGTTTTATATATTTTCAGCTTAACGTTTTTTGAAAGGAGTTGCGACATCAAAAGTCTCTGCAATGCATAATATCATGCATTTCCAGAATTGAGCCTATGTTTAATTTCTTTGTGCATCTCATTCCTATTTGTGATTATTGTTCCTAGGTATTTGAATTCAGCCACTTCCTCAAAATTTCCCTCATTTGTCATTAGCTGTCTATTTCCATTATATACTGAATTTCTACGTGTGACCATATATTTAGTTTTACTGATATTTACTTCCCGTCCTAATTTCTTACTGTTACTCAATAGTGTGTGCGTGTTGGCCTTTAGTATCTCCTCGCTATCGGCCAGTAGTACTACATCATCAGCATAAACTAACAGCTTATTAATACCATTGAGTTGTAAGCCTTCCTCATTCTCTAAAGATTTAATGGCATGCTCTAGTACAAAATTAAATAGTAGAGGAGATAGTGCATCTCCTTTCTTCAACCCATTCTGGATTTCAAAAGTGTCTGAAAACTGTTTGCCTACACGCACCCTACTCTTTGAGCTATTTAGACTCGAGACATTACTTGTGAAAATTCTCTCCGTATAAAACCGATAAATAAACATAAAATGTCCCTTACTGAGTAAGAAAAAGAACACATCATTATATAACTTTTTGAGATTATTTGGGATATGAAGAGTCTCTATAATGGATAATAAAAAATAACTTTTTGGGTGATAATGTGTTTTGTCTTACTTACAGCAATGGCGACCATGATTGAAAGTTCAACTTCGTACATTTTGGGATTGCCAACCTAAATACTATACTGTAATAAAATAACTATAGTGTAATATTACATATTACACACCCACGTGTGGGAAGTAAAACCACTGCCCTCCATGTATACCACATACAATGTATATACAGAAAAAATCTCCAAAAGGCAGTGTTAATATACATTATACGAAACAAATCACTGCATTTTAAATGAACTCAACTTTATTTGAAGCAATATAAAATAAATACGAACTTGCCTCCGTGTTATCACTAAATGGTCTCACAGCCTCCTGCAGTTTCAACTAAATAACATTGCCCACACTGTTAACGTTAGTGGATTGTTTATAATGAACACAACTATTTCCAACAAAGATGTTATTAATTTACTATTAGTTATTATTTTGAAAACACCATCGCGCAAAAAATAGTGTACAACGTACGTTTGTGAAGTGCTTTACAGAATCTCGGAAATAAAAAAAAACTCTCTATCGCTGGGTTTTAAACATTTTCCTCGATTCTGTAAAAACCACTTCCCAACCTCGCTTCGTAATATACTATTTCAACATAGACATAACATTCGCGTTAATAGGAACATTGAGTTGAATTAAAATAAATAATAGTTTTAAAAAACTAAAACAACACGCTTTATTAGAAAACCGAACTCAAAAATGAAAAATAATTTTAATTTCCAACACGCTTGGGTTAAATTTAAAGTGGTCAACAAAAAATCACCTCCAACACATATAGAATAAAACTGGAATTAGCAACAAAAAGAAAATAATTTTACCATCAAAATCGTGGGGTGCTCTATATCAATTAATATATTTGATAATAAACAGATATTGGTAAAAGTAAAGTCTCTAAGAAAAACATGTAAAAATCATAAAAAGCACCCCACGCTTTTGATGGTAAAATTATTTTCTTTTTGTTGATAATTCTAGTTTTATTCTATATGTGTTAGAGATGATTTTTTTGTTGACCACTTTAAATTTATCCCAAGCGTGTTGGAAATTAAATTTATTTTTCATTTTTGAGTTCGGTTTTCTAATAAAGCGTGCTGTTTTAGATTTTTAAACTATTATTTACTTTTTTTATTTTTCAGTTTTAATATTTTACAGAATAAGATATAGAATGTAAATATCTTTAAATTCCATACTATTGTAGTATGAGCTAAAAGTATTACTCTTCTAAAAAAAAATCCTCCCCAGCCGGATTCGAATCAGCGACCTATGAATTACTGAAATTATGTACCACTAGTACACCGCTCTACCAACTGAGCTCTTGCAACGATTGACTAAAAAGTGGACAAGTCCGTAACCTATTATACCAGTTTTAATTTTTTTTATTTTCTGATGATTCTGGCCAGGAATTTAGAAATAAAATATGAAATTATTGTATTGTCACGGGTCCTTTACAAGTATACAAAGTTTCAAGTCGATCCAATGTCTGTAAGTGGGCGAAAATCGTGTTCAAAGATTCCGTTACATGAATACAAAGACACTTTTTTTGATTTTCTGATGATTCTGGCCAGGATTTTAGAAAATAAATATGGAATTATTGTATTGTCACGGGTCCTTTACAAGTATACAAAATTTCAAGTCGATCCAATTATTTTAAGTGGGTGAAAAACGCGTTGAAAGATTCAGTTACATAGATAGATAGATACAGGTCAAGCTAATATAAAGCGTGTAAAATAGCTACGTTTTAATGTTGAGTGATTCCGGGTTATGTGCCGTGGTCCATAGTTGGTGTTGATACCAGACGTTTCGCCCTCAACTGCGGAGTCACTCAACATTATGATTACCGGCCGTGAAAGCCTGCATTCAAGCTACGTTTTAATTCAAATCCTAAACTAATTTTCGTTCATAACTTTATATTTTAACAAGTATTGCAGGTATAGTGCCTAATGTCTATTAACTTTGAAGCAGCGTTTATTCGCTCAAATTAACACAACTTGTCTGATATGATAACTATCGTGTAGAGTTACAAGTTTCTTTCAATTATGACGTAATTAGGATTCAAGCTTCTACACCTCAACGAAGCGCGTGATTTCTGCGCATTTGCTCGGCAGAGATGGGAGAGAGCATTACTTTATCTTATAGTTCAGGTGTTTAACAAGCTTATGGAGCTCCACGTTTCATCATCTCACTTTAAACTTGTTAAAATCATGTTTATTATTCGGACTCTCTAATAAAACAGCTTATAAATCGCACAAGTTCCCTTTGATGTACCGTAATTTGCTTCTGAATACGCGTTTAATTTCTCCAACAGGATTTCGCAATAAAAAGCTCAATGGAGTGCTCCATTTATTTTTAATATATACACTATTCTGGAATCTCAATTTAATCCTCTACTGAGTATCAAAAGTAGTCTATTTTTATTCCATTTTCATTTATAGACTCTTTAACACCCCATGTTTATGTTGAATCTATGGTAATAATAACAATAATCTTCTTTAATAAGAATCTTAAAAAACAAATTATAAATTTCAAAGTATCTGTGGGACTATGAAAAGAACACTACAAACAAAAACAACAAAAGAAACAATGCTAAAGTTTTATAAGGTAATAGTAGTTCCCATTGTGACATATGGATAAGAGAATTGGGCCATGAATATAGATCAGACAGAAGATTACTAGAAACATCAGAGATGAAGTTCCTCAGATACGTTGCAGGATATACTCTAAGAGACCACATTCCTAGTGAAACAATTAGGCAAGAACTCAACATTTTTAATCCAAATGAAAAAATACAAAACTATAAACAAAAATGGCATGACCATATTTTAAGAATGGACTCCTCTAGGCTAACAATACAAGCACTGTTGTACCAATCTCAAGGATACAGAGATGTGGGATGTTCTAGAAGACGATTGGAAGATGAATTCTGAGGCCGACGATAAACTTATTTGTAAACACATCTTATTCTTCTACTTCGTGAAATTAGGCCGTTTTCACCTGTTCTCACATCAAGTGGGATTTAATGAATCTTCCCATCTAGTAAATACTTCTGTGACATTTTGGTTTGTACCATAATAACAGCTAGCGGATTCTATCTGTAGACATTCTTTTAACATGTTCATACCAGTTGTTTCTCATATTGTCAATTCTATTTGTTAAATTAAAACATATATTTAAGTATTTTCTAATATCTTAATTTCTTTTCCCCCCCAAAAATTATCACACCTGCTGCTGAACGTAAGAACTTCATTTCTGCAGTTCTTATTTTTCTTCTGTCTGAACGGTCAATTTTCACTTGCATTAAGATATGCACTGCCATCTTCCTCTTCTTCTTCACTTCACGGGCTAGGCAAATTGCCTGTTCCGCGTCACAGTTGTTCTGTCCATCTTTTCACTAGCCTTCCTACATTCCTTGAACCTCTTGGCTTGTAGTTGAATGCTGCTCTTGGTAATCTTGTTACATTCATTCTTTCCACACGTGTAAACAATTTCTCTCTATATTCTCTGATATTCTCATTCGATGGATATATATTTAACTCTGTTCTTATATCTTCATTTTTATCCGATCCAATCTTGTGCAGAATTTTGTTCTTATAAGGAAGGAATCTTCTACAATAAAATATTTTTCCTACAAACCCATTGTAAATTTCACTCCTCCATAAATCCATATTCTCTGCATTACTCTCTGTTAAATCATCTCGATACATACTCCTATGCACTCCTTGAACCCACTGTTCTTTTGGTCTCCACTTTCTTCTGTTGTCCTCCGCTTCAAAATTTAATATAATTATATTAATATTATAATCTTAGGTATCCTGTCATCTGACATACTCTTGTAAGGAATGAGAAGTTGCAAGCGGAGAATATCGGATCACTTATGTCCTTGAAACCTCTGACGAAAATCATAACTAACTCATTGGCACTATCGAACCTGTACGTTCATCGCCGCGCGGGCATAAACTCTCCATTCATCCCTATCCTGAGCGAATGTTTTCTAATCATCCTCTGTATAATCTACTCGTACTTCCCTTCAACCACATTTAATGCTATTCTCCTACCTCATTAGCCTACAAACTGGGCGTTTCCCTCTGGTTTTCCTAGAAGAAGTTTTCATGCTCCTCGTTCATTCCCCATTCGTGCCACATGACCTGACCATCGCCGTCTACGAGACTTGACTGTCCTTATTATATCTGGTTTCCCATAAAGATATGTAGCTGTTATGTAGTCTTCTCCATTGAATTCTATGTTCATCTTCCTTTGTTCCAAAAAAAATCCTACCTACAACTTCATTCTCAAACATTCGTAATCTCTTCTCCTCCCTTAAAGTAAGAGTCCATGTTTCGCGTTCATATAATATAACTAGTACAAAAACAGTTTTACATATTTTCAATTTAACTTTTTTTTTTTTTTTGGGAGAAAGAGAATTTGGGACGACAACAGTTCGTGTAATGCATAATTACAGACATTTACAGAATTGGACCTATGTTTAATTCATTTCTACGCCACATTTGTGTTTGCAATTATTGTTCTTAGGTTTGTCAATTCAGCCACTTCTTCAAATTTCCCTCATTCTTCATTAACTGTCCATTTCCATTATGCTCGTATAATGTATTACTATGTGTAGCCATATATTTAGTTGTATTCATACTTACTACACTTGTATTAATCAAGAAACCTATTTTTAAGGTTTTATAATCTAATATTATGTAAATTATGTATTATGTATTAATATTATTATTATTTTTATTATATTATTATTATTATTATTATTATTATTATTATTATTATTATTATTATTATTATTATATTATGTAGAAATTAAATATTTGAGGAAAGAAGATTGCGAGTATTTGAGAATGTAGTTCCTAGGAAAAATTTTGGGCCAAAAAGAGATGAATAGACAGGTAAATGGAGAGAAGAACATAATAGTGAGCTGCATGATATGTACAGTATGGGAAGCCAGATATAACAAGAACAGTTAAGTCTCGTAGGCTGCGATGGGCAGGACATGCGGCACGTATAGGGGTTGAAAGAGGTGCATGGTAGCTTCTGGTACAAAAACGCCCAGTTGGTATACCAAGAATGATGTGGGAGGATAACATTATCCATGTTTTGAGGGAAGTAGATTATACAGGGAATTATTGGAAAACATTAGCTCAGAATAGGGATGTATGGAGAGCTTATAACCACACGGCCGTGAACCTATGGGTTCGATATAGCCAATGAGTTAGTTAGTTAGGAATTAAATATTTAGAACCATAGCAACTGGAAAGAATTTCGACATAGAATTAACGTGCTTTAAAGGCAATTTGTATCGAACATTTCGGAGAGAATTACATCATAGAACAGGGTATTAATCACAAATGTCACGTCACAAGTTTTGTTTGAAATTGGTTAAACTCAAACCGTCAAACATTTCATCTGAGTTAACTATAGGTTTTCAGTTGCGTAGGGTGTGGGGTCGAGTTAGTGGATAGGAGGTGGCACAGATGCTGTTAAATCTATTTGACGATCGAATGTGTCGAAAATGTCGATCTTGTTCACTCTCATCAGAGTTTCACTAGGGAATCATTTGTCAAGCTGGGGAAGTGATTCATTTTCTAGCAGGTAGTCAATAAACAAACTCGTTTGAGTGAAGTAAGAAACCAGGACTATAGTGACTCCGGATTGTGTATTTAATGTCACAACTTCTATCTAAATAAAGAATAGTTTTAAAAAACTAAAACAACACGCTTTATTAGAAAACCGAACTAAAAAATGAAAAATAATTTTAATTTACAACACGCTTGGGATAAAATTAAAGTGGCCAACAAAAAAATCATCTCCAACACATATAAAATAAAACTAGAGTTATCATAAGTAATGCCACGAGTGATTTCCAAATTATCGATAAATTCACGACTCACGAAGTGAGGAGTGAATTTATCTAGAGAATTTGGAAATCAAGAGTGGCATTTGTTAGGACTATTTAACGAATAAAATTAAGGTGTTTACTCACAAATCATTATTTAACTATAGTTATTTTAAAATATTTATATATTTAATGTAAACGGCGATGTTTGAAAACAAATGAGAAACGATAGGTACGCTTCTACTGCTTCATTTGTTTATCACTGCAACCAGATCATACTATTTATTGCCAAAGGAACGCAATATTGTAAGGAGGAGCTTTCTTTAATATGGTAATCATAACACTGATAAATATTTGGTGAAACACGATTCTGATTGGTTGTAAAACAGAAATCATTGAAACGTGATTGGTCATTGACTCCCATTTGGGGCATGAGTTAAATAGTCAACAAAAAGAAAATAATTTTACCATCAAAAGCGTGGGGTGCTCTATATCAATTAATATATTTGATAATAAACAGATACTGGTAAAAGTAAAATCTCTAAGAAGAAAATGTAAAAATCATAAAAAATTAAATTTATTTTCAAATTCCACTGATGAGAGTTAGTCCACCGCTGTGGTCTCGAGGTAGGGTGCTGCCTTGTCACGGAGCGGGCTCGGGTTCGATCCCCGTCGGGGCAGTTATCCTGGGTGAGGTTTTTATCGGGGTTTTTCCTCACCTGTAAGATAAATGTCAGGAAAACTTTAAAGCTCAAACGGTCCCCGAAATCATATGGCGATCATCACCCTTATCATTATCATCTTCATCATCATCCTTCACCGGTGTGGAAAGCAACGGGAAGCTACCACACCTACAATTCCCTAGTAAAGCTGCAAGAATATCATGAAAATGCTATAATTGCAGTGAAGGACCTGCCTTCGGGCAGAATTACTATGGATGGATGAGAGTTATTGACAGTAATAAATGTGTCAAATATGTGTATTGACAACTCTGCTTTTTGCATACGATCAAGTAAAAATCACAGCATCAGAAAATGCTTTACAGCAATTCCTTTATACTTTAAATAATATCTCTCTAAAATACTATTTAAGAATATCTACATCTAAAACAAAAAAATATTAGCTCTGAAAGAAAAATGTGCAATAAGAACAAAAATAGTGGTAAACAATGTAATTATAGACCAAGTTCAGAATTTTAATTATTTGGGATGCCATTTAGGCAATGACAGAAATTTAGATAAACGCACTAATGCGCAACGATTCAATTATCTATGTGGCACAATTGAACTCACTTTATTGAATAAGACTAGAAAATAAACTATTTTGAAGTTTTACAAAGTATTGGGACTTCCATCTCTCATCTATGGATGTGAAACCTGGATATTAACAAAGGCAGATAGTAAACAAATAGAGGCTGCTGAAATGAAGATGTTGAGAGCAATAGCAGGATACCAAAGGACCGATAAAAAGAAAAACGAAGATATATGAACAGAACTTAATATATATAATCTCTGTGAAAGAATAAAATATTATCTTTACCACGTATTATGAATGAATGAACAGCGCATACCAAGAAGAATGATTAATTATAAACCAAAAGGGAGAAGAATGTTGGGAAGACCATTGAAGAGATGGAAGGACCAATTTGACCTATAATGAGATCGGAACAGGCCATTGGGCTTAATCCTTGTCGTTGATGATGATGATGATGATGATGATGAATAAATGTAGTGTGAATAGATGCAATTCTATCAAAGGTAATACAGATAATCAGCTGTGGTCACCTTATCAAACAATGAGAATCCATAGCAGCATATTATCTAGAGAATGATTGAATAGAAATTAATGTTAACTATAAACTATTGAGGACTTCAGCTTTCGCATGAGAAATTCCTCTGTCAGGAGTCGAGTTTTGATCTGAAAATTGGGTGTCGGATTGAATTCTATCATAAATTCCAGCACGTGACATGAAGTGGGGGGAAGCACACCGGCTCGGTGGTCTAACCGATAACCACATTATGTCAACATGATGCAACTCATTGAACCAGCTTATCTTTCTGGCTAACTGGCTATCTATTCAAATAGTTCCGTACGTGGAATAAATACAGTCTCACATCATTGTATTATCACGTTAACCCCTGGAAAAACAGCTATTGTCATTTTAAAGAGTAACAACGATGATAATCGAGTCAAAACTTCTTCGCAGTTCATAAAATAGACACCCACGGCGCACTCTGACACGCGTAATTAGAATCGAGTGGCCGGCAAACAAAAGACACGTTATTCCATTCTATAGTGCCAAATAACTGCTATTCAACGCTCTGTTTTGAACATTGAGAAAATGAGCTCTATATTTAACTAATAGAATATTACGATGCAAGGTTGGGAAGTGGTTTTTACAGAATCGAGGAAAATGTTTAAAGACCGAGCAAAAGCAAGGTTTTTAATTCCCGAGATTATGTAAAACTCTTCACAAACGTGCGTTGTACATATTTTTTTTTTGCGCGATGGTGTTTTCAAAATAATAAATAATAGTAAAATAATAACATATTTGTTGGAAATATTTGCGTTCATAATAAACAATTGTCCACCGTGGTCTCGAGGTAGCGTGCTTCATTGTTACGCAGCGGGCCTGGGCCCGATCCCCGGTCGGGGCAGTTTTTCTGGGTGAGGTTTTTATCGGGGTTTTTCCTCACCTGTAAGACAAATGTCAGGAAAACTTTAAGACCCAAACGTTCCCCGTATGGTCATCATTATAATCATCATCATTATCATCATCCTTCACCGGTGTGGAAAGCAACGGGAAGCTACCACACCTACAATTCCCTAGTAAAGCTGCAAGCATAGCATGAAAATGTTATGATTGCAGTGAAGGATCTGCCTTTCGGCAGAATTACTATGGATGGATAAACAATTGACTAACGTTAACAGTGTGGACAATGTTAATTAGTTGAACAAAAGGAGGCCATGAGATCAATTAGTGTAAAGTAACAGGAGGCCGTGAGACCATTTAGTGATAAAATGGTGACAAGTACGTAATTATTGTTTTATATTGTTTCAAATGCATTTCATTTGATTTAAAATGCAGTGATTTGTTTCGTATAATGTATATTAACACTACCTTTTGGTTATTTTTTGTATATACATTGTATGTAGTACACATAGAGGGCAGTGGTTTTACTTCCCACACGCGTGTTTGTAATATGTAACATTACAGTATAGTTATTTTATTATAGTATAGTTATTTAGATTGGTAACCCCGAAATGTAGGAAGCTGAACATTCAATCATGCTCGCCATTGCTGTAAGTACGACAAAACGCACTAACGCGGAAAAATGTTTATTTCACAATAAATTAACACTATTAGAAATTATTCTATAAATGATGATGATGATGATCATCATCATCATCACTCCAAGGATTAGTCAATTGCCCATTCCACTTCATAATGAATCAGCCCAATGTTTTCTAAGTCTTCCTACCTCACGTCTTCCTCTTGCTTGATATTTTATTGATAGCAGTGGATATATTTCCTTACTCATCTGATCAATCCACTTTTGTCGATAATTCCTGACTTTATCCAATAAAGGCTGCACTTTTAATTCTTCTATAATATCTTCATTTCAAATTCTATCAAGTTTTGTACATATATAAATTATATAAATTTATTAAAATTACATAAATCTTATAACATGTGAGGAACAATAAGAAAAACTATAAAAATAAAATATTAAAATTATACAATTAAAACTATGGCAGTATCTATGTTAACATAAATGTTTGAGAAAACTAGACACTTAACAGATCAGATAAAAAGAAAATAGAAATAGCTGAAATTAAATTCCTACCTTCAGTAGCAGGCTATTGTTGGATAAGAAATATAATAAGAAATAATAACAGAAATGATATCTACAGTGTTATAGAAAAAATAATCAAAATTCAAAATCTAATTACCTTCAACATATTGAAAGAATGACATCCAATCCACTCCCACAAAATTTTGCTTTACTACCAATCCAAAGGAAGAAGAAATACTTGAGGACCCATAACTACATTGAAGAATACGGCCTCTTGATGTGGAAATATGTATATGGCTTAATTCCGTGAAATAGAAGAAGAAGAAATTATTCTATTATCGATAAATATATTCCATTCCATTAACGCAGTTTTACCTCTCGCCTTAAAGGTACTTTTACGTGCCACACGCGACCCGGGCCTTACAGTAGCACGACCTGTGGGGAGAGAAATTTTGACTGCAGATCACACACGTACTTTCCTTTGACCACAGAAGGTCATGGAATGCCTCCTCGAATGAATGATCAGCTCAATGTCAAAGTACCCTCCGAGACAACACAACATAAGACGAAATATACCATTGATACACACTCATTCATACTAAACATGGCGAATAAAATAATACAATGATCATGATGGCCAGATGATATTCAGGACCCGTATAAGCCTTAAAGTTTCTTAATATTTAATATAATAATAATTTAATATAATATAATAAAAGCCATCACTCAGGAATCTTTTTGCGACCGAGGATCGAATCAGAGTCCGCTGCGTACGAGGTAGCGACCCTATCCCGAGATCACAGTTGTGGACAAAACACATATATTAATACGATATAGTATTACAATAAACTATGTTGTAAAATTTTAAAACTCTTTAAATAGTTACATATTCTCTCCACTTAAATAACTGCAAACAGTGATTTTACTGCTTATACGAGGTGGGTCTTTCTATAGTTTACAACTGTAGGTACCCACATGGAAAGAGGGGCTGTCCTATGGGGAGTTAATTAACCAAGCTACCAATTTTGTAAAGCTTATTTCTCAGGTGGATTGAAGATAAATTATATTAAAACAGAATATATGGTAATCGGAGCAATTTCAGAAGACCTACAAATAAATAATATGATAATTAAACGTGTTGAAGAATTTAAATATCTTGGATCTATAATAGATAAATCTGGTATTTGTGAAAAAGATATTATTAACAGAGTAAATTGAGCAAGGAAGGCGATCAGATCCCTTAATGGGCTTTTATGGAATAGAAATTTGACCAGAAAAACAAAAAAAAGAGATTATACAGACAATAATAGAAAGTATACTCATATGTGGATCAGAAAGCTGGACAATAAATGAGAGGATGCAGAAAAGAATCTTGGCCACAGAAATGGTTTAATTACGGAGAAGTATGGGAATATCCAGGCAACAAAATATTCGAAATACATATATCAGACAAGAAATTGATGCACAAGAAACTGTTATCGAAAGGATAACAAAGAGAGCTTTACAGTGGTATGGACATGTACAACGGATGCCGGAAGACCAGTGGCCTAAACAGGTGTTAGATTGGATGGTACCAGCAGAAGGAAGAGGGGAAGAAGTAGAAGAATATGGTATGAGGGAATATATGATGCCATGACGAAGAGGAGTATGGAAGATGGACAATGGGAAGATAGGAATCTCTGGAAAACAGGAATCAAGGGCGAACGGTTGTAAAGTGGAAAGCCTGTATTAGATAGGTAGGTAGGTAGGTATTTCCCGACAGATGCCAGCGAGTGATTTGTGGTTAGCACATACTCTTAAAAATGCATCTAGTAGACAAACTAAGGTATCACTTAGAAGGGAAAGCACAATTAAATTTTGCTCAGAGGCTTGAATTTGGGCTTTAGGTTCTTTTACGAATCTTCAGACTCTGGACCCATGGCTTTCGTGTCATCCGAAGCACTTGTCTTACAGATCTTACTCATATGTTATAGAACAACAGTGCAATAAAATGAGTTTTGTAACTGTGCAGTATTTTCAGTAATATGAACATTAATATTAAAACATCAATAATATACCATAAAACAAATTAAAACGAAACGGAACCGAGCTATCTGCTACAGGTGTAGCATTTGAGACGTATTCTCGAGATTCTGGCATCAAACCCAGGAGATGATCAATCTGTCAAACAAACTGTCAACCATTGCATGCCGAACCCTACCTTGAAATTTCTCACACAGAAGCGTTCCACGTTGTTGCCACATTGCTATTCTCCCCTCAGTTTCAATTAAAACTCGAAACGTGGAGCAGTCGATTCAGTTATAAAATTGTATACCGTAATTAATAGTTGTAATTATCAGTGATTTATTGTGATATGTAGCTCCAATAACAATACAATATCTACATATTATATTTGTTTAATATATAAGTGATTATAACATGTGGCGGCCATGGGAAAATGTTTCATATACGAACGGTTAATGATAATAATAATGATAATAATAATAATAATAATATGTATGGATAATACTAGTATTATGAATATTATATTTATGTAGGCCTACAAGCTATATAATGTTGGAATTAAATTATTTAATAAACAAGTACATGTATTACTTTAATTTTAATTGTAAAAGTTAAACAATATCAAATAATAACATAAAAATTAAATAATAACATAAATAATCAATGTCTTCTGTCCTTGTGTAATAAACGCCCATAGCGCTATGAGAAACGTGACAACACCGCATGTCAGGCATTGCCTCTCGGCACCCGCTTTTATATAAACGGTTAACCATCAGAGTGAGGCGATAATGATCACGGTACTCTGGATCTTAGTATTCTAATAACATGTAACAGCTGCGGGGTAACAAAGCGAGCCGCTTGTTAAGCATCATAGTGAGGCGATAATACCAAGGCCGTGTAAAAAAACTGATTTTTTTATCTGCAAAATATAATTTTACAAGTCTTTATATTTTATAAATGTACAAATTAAATAATACAGCGGAGAGGTTATAACCTTATTTAAGTGATTTAAAAATTTGAAATCATCCAGAGTTTCTTAACAAAAAGCATAATTTCACCAAAAGAGTCGAATACCCAAATTTTCTTCAGTGAATATTCAATTTAACAACCCAACGGAATTTATATTTTTTAAATTTTGAAGTAATTTTAATTGCAAGTCTTTGTGTCGCTCAACCAGACTTGGGCGTTCCCCCCCTACAGGGGAGAAATTCAACCATACTAATTTATAAACAGTTGTTTTCGGATAGATGTCACTTAAGCCTACAAAAATAATGAAAATAATCCTATTATTAATTGATTAAGAAGAACAATTAACTCAATATTAATTTTAATTCTAATGTCAACCATTACTTACTTACTCACTGGCACTATCGAACCCGTAGGTTCATGGCCGCGCGGACATAAGCTCTCCATACATCCCTATCCTGAGCTAATGTTTTCCAATCATTCCCTGTATAATCCATTTCTCTCAAACCATAGTTAATGTTATTCTCCCACCTCATTCTTGGTCTACCAACTGGGCGTTTTCCCTCTGGCTTTCCTACAAGAAGCTTGCAAGCAAGTCTTTCAATTTCACCAAAAGAGTCAAATACCCAAATTTTCTTCAGTGAATATTCAATTTAACAACCCAACCGAATTTATATGTTTAATTTTGAAGTAATTTTAATTGTAAGTCTTTGTGTCGCTCAACCAGACTTGGGCGTTCCCCCCCTACAGGGGAGAAATTCAACCATACTAATTTATATACAGTTGTTTTCGGATAGATGTCACTTAAGCCTAAAAAATTAATGAAAATAATCCTATTATTAATTGATTAAGAAGAACAATTAACTCAATATTAATTTTAATTCTAATGTCAACCATTACTTACTTACTTACTCACTGGCACTATCGAACCCGTAGGTTCATGGCCGCGCGGACATAAGCTATCCATACATCCCTATCCTGAGCTAATGCTTTCCAATCATCCCCTGTATAATCCAACTCCCTCAAATCATAGTTAATGTTATTATCCCACCTCATTCTTGGTCTACCAACTGGGCGTTTTCCCTCTGGCTTTCTTACAAGAAGCTTCCATGCAAGTCTTTCATTCCCCATACGTGCAACATGTCCTGCCCATCGCAGTACGAGACTTAACTGTTCTTATTATATCTGGCTTCCTATGTAAAAAGGCTGTGGTTGACAGTTCCATTTTAAGCTTGAAAGACATGTTACATAATTATTTTCTTGCAAATACTTGCTACAAACAAAGTGCAGTTGTTTAAGAGAGCACTCTTCCAGGTGACGTAAAATTTAATTGCACTGTGTTATTACAATATCTTGCATATAGACTGGTCTGGCTGAGTGCCCTCGAATTGTAAATTTCTTGGACTACATCCATCGACAAAGCCAACAAAATGAAAGCACATCCGTAGCGATATAAATTAAATCATTCAGCAAAATACTCTCTAGGATCCTCTGTCTACGGTCGTCTGCCATTTCCCATGTTTAATGCATACACTATTGATCAAAATATCATTTAAATTTATTAAAACAATTTTTATTCTTCCATTTGGTAGTTTGAAGGCAAGTTGTCAGGGTTATCAAATTCACCATGACAGGAAATGTATAATTTATTTTCCTGTAGTCTAAATGGGAGATTTTGTGATGTTTTTCCCTTAAGAGAGATTTAGGCACTCTTCCCTACAGGGAAGAATTTGAACCATACTAATTTAGTTACACTTGTTTTCGTATAGATGTCATTTTTGAGTGGTCCGTGGTCAGCGTTCCGCCTCATACTGACATCTAGGAAACCAAGGTAGTACTAGGACGGGAAAATTCGGTAAATTTTGCTTAGAGGCCTTTTCATTCAGACTTAAGGATTTTTACGAGCCTGAAAATCTTCAGACTCGGGACCCACGGCTTAAAGTCCATCCCGGAGGACTTGCTCCTTGGATTTTTCCGTCCTAAAAAATCCATCGAACCCGGCCGGGTTTGAACCCGCGACCGTGGGGACCAGAGGCAAGAAGCATAACCACTAGTCCACCGCGGCCGATAATAATAATAATAATAATAATAATAATAATAATAATAATAATAATAATAATAATAATAATAATATAATCAACAAGGATTAAGCTCAATGGCCTGTTCCGATCTCGTTATAGGTCGAATTGGTCCTTCCATCTCTTCAATGGTCTTCCCAACAATCTTCTCCCTTTTGGTTTATAATTATAAATTCTCTTGGTATGTGCTGTTCATTCATTCGTAATACGTGCTGAAGGTAAGCATTTTGACTATTTAACTCATGCCCCAAATGGGAGTCAATGACCAATCACGTTTCAATGATTTCTGTTTTACAACCAATCATAGTCGTGTTTCACGAAATATTTATCAGTGTTAGGATTATCATATATTAAACAAAGCTCCTCCTTTTTAATATTCTGAACAGGTCTGACCGTTATTTTGCAGTGACTGAGCCTATAACAAATACGGCTACCAGATTGTATATAATAGTGCTTACATGCCAACATTTGTAGCAATTGATTATACCACCAAAAAAAGAAACCACTGTTTGCACTTTCTTAAATGTATTTTTTCCCAGGTAATAATCGAGAAAAATATAATTGTCATATTTACATCATACGACATCAGAAATGAATTAATATACAGATTGATGTGTTTCATTTTTTCTCCACTAGAGAGCATTCTTACAATATTGCGTTCCTTTGGCAATAAATAGTATGATCTGGTTGCAGTGATAAACAAAAGAAGCAGTAGAAGCGTACCTATCGTTTCTCATTTGTTTTCAAACATCGCCGTTTACATTAAATATATAAATATTTTAAAATAACTATAGTTAAATAATGATTTGTGAGTAAACAGCTTAATTTTATTCGTTAAATAGTCCTAACAAATGCCACTCTTGATTTCCAAATTCTCTAGATAAATTCACTCCTCACTTCGTGAGTCGTGAATTTATCGATAATTTGGAAATCACTCGTGGCATTACTTATGATAGTATTTTAATCCGGCCGCTGCTTTGAGATGAATCAGCCAGTAGTAATAAATGTCCCCTGACCGCGTTACGAGCGCTGTGCAGGGTAAGGATAATGACAGGGCTGCTGTCTCAGAGAATCTATCCATGCTCCTCTAAATATTAACCCCTTTAGAGAGGGTTGCTGCTTCGGCCCCTGGAGCCGTTGTGATGATCTCCTGGTATCACGTCGCCTCGTAGACCGTTGCAGGCTTCTTGGTCGATGTCAAAAGCTTCTGGCTGACGTCTCCCACGTTGCGGACTATTCTTAGTTTCCTCTCACCTCTAACCAATCGACAAGTTAGAAAAGCTAAACTTCCCCGATTTAGTTGTCTGGTTCATTGAGTACTCGGCGCCCCCACCACGTCGAGGTGATAGTCACCAATGCCCCACTGATATTTCCAAACCTACTTGCTGTAGTCTAAATGGCAGATTTTGGGCTGATTTTAGTGCCTTAATAATAATAATAATAATAATAATAATAATAATAATAATAATAATAATAAAAAGAACCTTAGGTCGGAAAACAAGGAAAGATTCGAAACTTAAATTATATAAAACAATGGCTGTTCCTTTGTTGTTGTATGGAAGTGAAAATTGGATAATGAAATCAAGGGATAAAAGCAGGATACACACTGCGGAAATGCTATTTTTACGTAATGTGAAAGGATGCACAAGAGCGGATAGAATAAGGAATGAAACTATACGAGAAGAATTAAATATATATAAAATTGAAGATAAAATCAGCGAAAATAATAAGAAATGGACAGAACACTTAATGAGAATGAACAACGAAAGAATACCAAAAAGAACCTTCCTGTATAATCCCAGAGGAACAAGTGATGTTGGCCGACCACGTAGAAGATGGACTCCACTTTTAACTTCGCCGGAACAGGCTGCATAGCCTAAACCTTGTAGTAGAAGAAGAAGATATATAATAATAATAATAATAATAATAATACTAATAATAATAATAATAATAATAATAATAATAATAATATAATAATAATAATAATAATAATAATAACAATGCCTTGTCTATCACTCAACCAGGTTAAAAATACAAAAAATATTCTTACATCTAAATTACAATAAACATAAATATACATGGTACGTGTACAATATAATTATTATTTACAAAATATTTGATTCAATCTAGAGTTAACGATTGAAATATAAAATGTACAAGATAGAAAAGTCAGATAAAAACCCGGCCGTGTGGGAGATGACAAGCTTTTTATCTACCCGCTTTAAGAGTACCTAATTGCAAGAAATATTAATAAAACACTATATTAAACGTATTTACCTAAGAGATGTAATTATCACTTCGTTATTTTACTCGTAAATATGAAAATAATGTGGGACTATTTCCTGTCATGACCACAAAGGTTACAACAGTTCTTACTTCTAACCAGCGATAAACTACCGACTATCAAACTTTTAACCAGCGATACACCACAAATGAGCACAATATGTAAACCACAAATGAGCAAAAACTAATGAATTAAACTTCTTTGCACGTTAGTGCGCTTTCCAGTTAATATTAAATGAGCACTATGTGTACATTTAATCATGGGATTCATATCTGTGTACCATATCTATGATTTGAACAAATTAGGTCCGGATTTATCTTTTACTTATTTAACCGCGTAAAATAATAAAAAGGACGTTCCCTGAAATTCATCTAGGTTATAATAATTGATTTATGTTACAGTAATTGATTTAGGTTCGGTTAGCTTTTAGGTTCCTTGCATTTTTAATGTGATTTGATACATAAAATAAATTACCTCTTCATATCAGTAATTCTATGAAAAATTCAACATGTCTGACGGTTACAACATAAAATCATATTTCCACTAGTTCATTTCGCGATACGTTTACATATTTTGACGATGGTTATGTTTCACAGATAACTGGTATCATTAACACTTTGTAATAATTTAAATTACATAAAAATGGCATAAGTAGCGTAAGTAAAAAGCTTGTCTTGTACAACCCCACCAAAAAACCATTAATGACACAGAATAAATTTAGTTGTCGAGAAAAATTAATTTTTTAACAACATGTAGTTGTATAAGCGTGATTTAAAAGTACTAAGTGTGGGGAAAACCCTGATATCTTGTGTCTTGGAGTTAAAAACGGTAGATAATTTTATGGACATAACCTTCGTATATCACAACCCTTATCTGCAAGAAATTTCAAGGCAGGTTTCGACATGCAATGGCTGACAGTTCCCTTGTGCGATTAGCATCCAGATGCCTGCGCATTAAATCGCTTCGAAGATTTTCGAACGTATCTATTTTAATTTTGTGTTGGATATAGTAAAATAAGTATAAAAAGTAATTAGGGTGAGAAGGAAATTAATATTGAAGTAGGTTTGGAAACATTATCAGTGGGGCACTGGTGACAATAAGCAGTTCATACATAGGTAATGTTGACTGCACCCCAGAGGGCTCTGCCTCCACAACTTCACGGACCGTGAGCTCAAAGTTTCATCTTCTCTATAAAGCTATGATTAACCTCAGCCCAATTAAATATTTCATCTCTTCCAGAATAGATCAGACTCGCCACATTAACCAAACGCTGTTATATTTAACCAATTCGTTGACTGTTCATTTCTTAAAACTTTATGGGTTTAAAGATATTAAAAAAATAACTAAAGCGTGGATAATTACAAATACAGTTATTTCAAGAACTGTATAAAATAATCATCTTCTTGTAAGAACATGTTTTCCTTAACAGAGATTTAGGTGCTCTCCCCCTACAGGGAAGGATTTGAACCATACTAATTTAGTTACACTTGTATTCGTATAGATGTCATTTTGAGAGGTCCGTGGTCAGCGTTCCGCCTCATACTGACATCTAGGAAACCAAGGCAGTACTAGGATAGGGAAATTCGGTATATTTTTGCTTACAGGCCTTTTCATCAGGCTTAAGGATTTTTACGAGCCTAAAAATCTTCAGACTCGGGACCCACGGCTTAAAGTCCCTCCCGGAGGACTTGCTCCTTGGATTTTTCCATCCTAAAAAAACCAACCGCGGCCGGGTTTGAACCCGCGACCCTCGGGACCAGAGGCAAGGAGCATAACCACTAGCCCACCGCGGCCGATTGTATAAAATAATGCAATCCCAAATAACTAATTGAGTCAGTAATATGTCTTGATAATAATAGCGTCGCTATTGATATGCGTTGACTCTTAAAAATTTTTAATTCCGTGATTTTGGATTTTATTGGCTATGTGTAATACAATTTTATTTCAAAGACGTTAAACTGAATATATGTAAAACTATTATTCTCCCAGCCCTTATTATATGGGTGCAAAACATGGAATCTTACTCTAAGGCAGGAGTATATGAGAATAAAGTACTTAGTAAAATTTTTGGATCCAAGAGAAATGAACAGACAGGTGAATGGAGAAGACTAATAACAGTGAGCTGCATGCTATTTATAGCAAATCAGATATAATAAAAACAGTTAAGTCTTGTAGACTGCGATGCGTAGGACATGTGGCACGAATGAGGAATGAAAGCTTCTTGTAAGAAAACCAGGGAAAAAAGCGCCCAGTTGGTGAACCAAGAATGAGGTGGGAGGATACTTGAACCATGATTTTAGGGAGGTAGATTATATAGGGGATGATTGGAAAACAATAACTCACGAGAGGGATGCATGGAGAGCTTATATCCGCTCGTCCACGACCCTGCGGATTCGATAATGACAGTGAGTTAGTTAGTTAGCAGTTACGTATCCAGACTGTGATCGGGAGAACAAATGGCACGATTGGGAAATAGAAACATTATAGAAAATCAGAGTGAAGGTGCCCAGTTGGTAGACCAAGAATGAGGTGGAGCGAATAGCATTAACATTGACTTGAGGGAGATAAATTATAGAGAGAATATTAGCTCAGTATAGCGATGTATGGAAGGCTTATGTCACGAGAGTATGAACCTCTGTGTTCAACTCTCTCGGTGAGTGAGTTAATTGATCATTCAATTGTTAATGATATAATTACACTGGTCAAAATTATTTTTGTCTCATGAGTACCAATAGTTGTACTTATGCAGTTTTTCATCGTGTTTTCAAACATGTATTCAGAATGTCTCCATCACCCACAATTTTTTAATTAATGGATTTAAATAATTATTTTTAATAAACTTTTCTCGTCCATTTGTCCATTGTAAAATAAAACGCGGAACACTTTCGTCAGGAGATTTCAGCTTTGGAAAACAGATATCAAGACAACTGGAATCCTAATATGCTGGCCGATTATTGTTGGACCATCAAGAGGGATGCTCCGCAGACTAGATATAGCAGAAAATCGTAACTTTTTAGTTTCTAGGTGAGTCCAAATGTTCGAATATTGTGTAGTTACGAATGTAGAAAATATTAAAGTGTTTGAAATTATAAATTCCTGTCTCTCGGAAACCTTGCATGGTGGAGAAAAACCGATATTATATTTGAATTCAGGAGAAACCATACTATCAGAATCACATAGTTTTCTTTCTGAGACAAAAAAAAAGTTTATTTTTTGTTGCTCAGTGTTATAAACGATTTCTACAGAAATATAAATGTAATAGAGTCTTCACATAACAAAATCAATGGTTAGTTGAAGACATACAACACTACCCCGTATCCTAGTTGAATTTCTATAAGTTCAAAATGCAAAAATATTTATAAAAATGTTAATGTTTCTATAATATGAAAACTTACACTGCTAAAACAAGAGTAAAAGCTTTTCAAGGTAAGCAATCAATTAGAATAAAAATAAAAATTCTATCTTCGGTTTTTACAGCTGCTGGAATCTTCCCGTGCCAAATCTCCAAAGCTTACGATTTTGGGCATCTTCAATGCTTGACCCTCTTGCTTGCATTAATGTCTTCATGTTTTCCTTCCATGTTAACTTTGGTCTTCCTTTTTTCTTCTTTCTGGTCGGATGTCATTGACATAGTTGTTTCGGCCATCACTCATCTTCCATTCTTAAAATATGCCCTAACCATTTTAATTCCTTCTCCTCAACTATTCTTTCAATTATGTTTTTTTTTTTTTGCTTCCATTATGTTTCTAATTTCCTTATTTGTGGCATGTTCTAATTTTGACTTTCTGGCACTTCTGCGTAAACAATCCATTTCTAGAGCTATTAGTCTTTTCGTGTAGTAGTTATTGATTGTCAATAATAATAATAATAATAATAATAATAATAATAATAATAATAATAATAATAATAATAATAATAATAATAATAAATTAATAATCAAAATATAGAACAAGTAAACCACTTTAATTATTATCTGGGATATGATATGATACAGATATAAAATTAGCCAAATTTCAGAGAATCTGTGAAACAATTAACCGAAATTTTAAAAATGAAATTCGAAAAGACACTAGATTAAAATTCTATAAAGTTATGGCTGTGCCAGTCATATCCTATGAAAGTGAAATGCGAACATCAACAAAATAATATGAAAGCAAGGTACAGGCTTCAGAAATGAAATTCTTGAGAGGAGTTGAAAGGATGTACAAAATTAGATCACATAAAAATAAATAAATATGAGAGGAATTAAATTTATTTTTAAATATGAATGGGATATTAAATATTAAAATATTGTAAACAACCGTGGAAAGAACACATAGAAATAATATCAACAACAAGATTGACTAAGCAAATACTTAACAATAAATATAGTGGAAAAAGATCAGTGAGTAGACTTAGAAGAAGATGACAGGAAAGTACGTACTTGAAAACGAAAAAGGCAATTCAATGCCTGTACCTTGAAGTGAAGATGATAAAATATCATGTAACTTTTGTATATTTGTTTATTAAAAATAATCTCTCCATATTGTTTTAATCCCAATCCCATAAATGTAATAAAACACTGAAAAATAGCAAATCCTTATCAGAAAAAAGTATTAAATATGAATATTTTCCATATCATCTTTAAAAATAAATTAAGTGGTTTGTTTGTACTCGCTCAAAACACGAAATTTCTTAAGCCGCTGACATTAGAAAAGCTTGGGATCTCATGCTTTGTAACTTACATAGACATTTGCGTGCAGTACGAAAATAACTACTTCAAATGTCAATCCAATATATCATAAATATTGACTTGATTTGTCCGAGTATCGAATTCTTATGGACCTATAATTGGACCACATTCTGCAAAAAGGAATCAACCCCCAAATGTGAAATGCTATATAATTGCTCCTCAATCATCGCTCCATGTCCTGCAAAAAAGAATCAACCCACCAACCGCATTTTTATGCCATCTATGAACCAAGTAAAAAAAATACTGACAGAATATACCACATTTATTTTTCTGTATTAAGAATCAAAGGTAAAGTACTGTATAAAATCTAAGAATTAAAAATATATTTTATTTGCCATCTTTCTCATAAAATAGAATCCCTTTGATATTTTTTTAGTTGAAGTAATAGGTGTTTATTTTTATTGGCATTTAATTTTAGATGAATTTTTTCTCAGTTCAGTTATCTTGTGACTTGGTTCATTTTTGCAGAATGAGGTCCAACTGCAGAAATCAAATAATGGGAACCTAAAACTTTGTTACATCAAGGAAAACGTTTCAGAATTCTATATAAACCGTCTATAAAAATAAATAATTCTATGTGATAACATTCTAATTATGCAACGGTTTTATTCATTGATTATCTATACTGCATAGATAAGATATAATAGTTGGGCAGAAGAAAAGTAAACATAATAGCAAGATTCCAGGAATAATTTCTGGGAATTTTGACAGGTCCGTCACTTTGCCAAGTGAATGTTTTACAAGTATGGATTGAACGTACAGCAACTCATATGTACTGTTGACAGTCCCTATCAATAAATTAATATCTAGTAATAAAAAAGATATAAAATACAATAACATTTTACATTAATTAAGCTAGATATATTCTATAGTAATTCTGCCCGAGGGCAGGTCTTTCACTGTAATCATAGCATTTTCATGCTATGCTTTGCAGATTTACTAGGGAATTATAGGTGTGGTAGCTTCCCGTTGCTTTCCACACCGGAGAAATGATGAAGATGATAATGTTGGTGATGATGATGATAACCGGATGATTTTCGGGTACCGTTGGTCCCTAAGCTTTCTGACATTTGTCTTACAGGTGCCCTAAGCTTTCTGACATGTGTCTTACAGGTGAGGGAAAATCCCGAAAAACACCTCACCCAGAAGCCTGTCCCTACTGGGAATCGAAACAGGGCCCACTGCGTGACAAGGGAGCACGCTATCTCGAGACCACAGCGGTAGACATATCCATCCATCCATAGTAATTCTGCCTGAGGGCAGGTCCTTCACTGCAATCATAGCATTTTCATGCTATACTTGCAGCTTTACTAGGGAATTGTGTAGGTGTGCTAGTTTCCCGTTGCTGTCCACACGGATGAAGGATGATGGTGATAATGATAAGGATGATGATGGTGGTGATGGCCATATGATTTTGGGGACCGTTTGGGCCTTAAAGTTTTCCTGACATTTGTCTTATAGGTGAGGAAAACCCCCGATAAAAACCTCACCCAGAAAAACTGCCCCGACCGGCGATCGAACCCGAGCCCGCTGTGTGACAAGGCAGCGCGCTACCTCGAGAAGGCAGCACGCTACCTCGAGACCACAGCGGTGGACATGGTAGACATATAATTTATTAAATAGTAATAATAATACTAATACTACTACTACTACTACTAATAATAATAATAATAGTAATAATAATAATAATAATAATAACAAATAATAATATTAATATTACATTTTGTTTATTTATTTATTTATTTATTTATTCACGGATGAGTGGTGTTCTTATTTTCCGGGATCGCGTCCAGAAATTTACCCATGTTTATCCAATTTTCTAGGTTTACCATTAACTGGTAGCATGCCAATCTATGATGATTTGAATTTAGAAATCTTTCCAACAACAAATGACGCCTCCAATAATGCAAATGGTTACATTTTCTTAAAATGTGTATTTCGTCTGCAAAGCTCCCGCACATTGGACACAATCTTATTTTCCCTAAATTTGTTTTAGGTATCTTTGTAAGCACTGTGAACATTATACCGTAAAATCAGCAAATATATCTTGTTGGGTTATAACCAATACTTACTTACTGGCACTATGCCGCGCGGGCATAAGCTCTCCATAGATCTCTATCCTGAGCTAATGTTTTCCAATCATTTCCTGTATAATCTACTTTCCTCAAATCATAGTTAATGTTATTCTCCCACCTCATTCTTGGTCTACCAACTGGGCGTTTTCCCTCTCGCTTTCCTACAAGAAGCTTCCATGCACGTCTTTCATTCCCCATACGCGCAACATGTCCTGCCCATCGCAGTCTACGAGACTTAACTGTTCTTATTATATCTGGCTTCCTATAAAGACCATGTAGTTCATTGTTATGTAGTCTTCTCGATTCACATGTCTGTTCATCTCTCTTTGGTCTAAAAATTTTCCAAAGTACTTTATTCTCAAATACTTGTAATCTCCTTTCCACCCTTAAAGTAAGAGTCCATGTTTCACACCCATAAAATATAACTGGTAGAATAGTAGTTTTATATATTTTCAGTTTAACGTTTTTTGAAAGGAGTTGGGACATCAAGAGTCTCTGTAATGCAAAATAGAATGCATTTCCAGAATTGAGCCTATGTTTAATTTCTTTATGCATCTCATTTTTATTTGGGATAATTGTTCCTAGGTATTTGAATTCAGCCACTTCTGCAAAATTTCTCTCATTTGTCATTAGCTGTCCATTTCCATTATATAGTGTATTTCTACGTGTGACCATATATATAGTTTTATTGATATTTACTTCCAGTCTTAATTTCTTACTGTTACTCAATAGTACCAAGTACCTCCTCATTTTTCTCTTTGGTATTTTCGGTCCCTTTTTCCCAGACCACATCATCTCATTCCTTTGGAATTCCCTCCTCATCCATAATATAGCATCTATGTTGCTAATTAAGTGAAATTTTATATCCAATCCAGAGATATGATATGTATTAAGGTGGAGATGAAATATCGATTTTCACAGATTAAAAATATCGTAGTTCGTATAACGAAGTCGCGATATAACAGTGTACGAAAAGCGACCATAAATAAACAAACGTTAAGGAATAAATTCCTTTTTACGTTATAGGAGCAACAACGGGAGAAACACGTTTTCTTTTGCTTTTATTTTATTTACAGTCAATACTTAAGAGTACATTTAAGAACAAAGCATTTCCACTCTCCTCTACTTATTTTTACGATTGTCTGATCATTTGAAATGACGAAGATGTCTGCACACATCTGACAGATATTGCAAGAAAATTCCACCTAGAAACCAAGAAAACTCTAATAGAAAAACTTAATGTTTAGCTACTAGCTATTTTTGTTTGTTTGTCCACCGCTATTTTCTCGGGGTGGCGTCGCTGCCTCGTAAGCACGGACCCAGGTTCGATCTCCGTTGAGACAAGATTGCTGGGGTTTTTCCTCATCTGTAAGACAAATGTCAGCAAACTTTAAGGCCCAATCTGTCCCCGAACATCACGTAGCCATCATAATCATCAGCATATTTGCCATGTTTAGTTTGCACGAGTGTGTGGGAAAAATAAAGTAATTGATATTTCCTCAAATTTTCAGATATAAAGTTTTCACTCTGACAAGAAGTGTTGTTTCCTTGCACACTGGTTATTTTTTCATCGACACCCACAATTAATAAGTTCTAATACTTTCCCTTTTTTGTAGAAATGTTAAGTATCTAAAGAGGAAAAAATATTTGGGTAAATGTATAACTGTAGGCTTTCACGGCCGGCGTCTTGATCCCTATTAGGTTCGTCTTCCGGGCATATAGGCCGCATATAGACTGCAGTCTGCAGCCGACTGTTGAGGAGTTCACAGAGAGCACGCAGTATCTCCTGAAGATGTCTACCGCAGCAGTAGACGAAACGTCGAGTAGAAGAACGACTGGACCACGCCCTATATGCCCGGAAGACGAACCTAATAGGGATATTTGGGTAAACTCAGATAAGCTCATGACAAAAATTGTGTAAAATCGTTATACTTTCATAGACACACCTCTGGTTAGCAGAATATTAAGGCCATCACCAACTGCATCACAGGATGGACATAAAAATGCAAAGGACGCAAAAGTAGAACATATTTCTGGTGATAGCCCTTACATTTTGCTAAACACATATGCAAGAAAGTATCGCGGGGTTATCTGAGTTGTCCCTGTTTCGAAGGCAGATATTTGGAAAATAAATAAACAAATAATTAGACTATTTCTGTCGACCTTCATATAATATAATTGCTGTTTTAGAATCAAGAGATTTTATTTATATACAGATTTTCAATGTTTAAACATCTTCCTGTGGCTAAAGCCTTATTTTCCTTCTCCCCTCGTCTCTATCCATTCACTCCATGTCCTCCAATCTTCCAGTTCTCATTCCAGTTCTTATTTCTTGCATCCACAAGTTTCGAGGTCTTCCTATCCTTCTTCTTTCAGGTGGACGCCATTCCAGTGCTGTTTGGGTAACGTTTCAAGCAGTAACAAAATAATCGAAACTAGCTAGTGATGTACAGTACTTCATTTTCATAAAACAGAAAAAATAAATAAAATTTGTTGTGTTTCTTTTGTAATTGGTGTATCAGCAGATTAACTGATAGTTTCTGTTGTTTTGCTTCCCTAACAGTGTTGATTTGATTCATCATAATTTTAGTTTAATTCGTATACATACTGTATTTACTTACAATTATATAGATTAAATATTTTTTATATTAAAATTTTTGCTGGTTGAGTAGAAGAGAAGACCTTATGACCTTAACTCTGCTATTTTAAATACATTATTATTATCATCATCAATATTATCATTATCATTATTATTATTATTATTATTATTATTATTATTATTACCCATCACGATAATCACGGAGTACAATCGCTTTATCGTACGCAGCGGGCCCAGGTTCGATTCCGGCCAGGGAAAATTTCCCGAGTGATAGTTTTTATGGATGTATTTTCTCACTCTTGAGACAGATGTCAAGAAACGTTATATTCAAATGGTCCCCGAATATCATGTGACTATCATATCCGTCGTGGTTAATAATGACCTGTTTCGTCCTAAATGTTCGTGTTGTCTCGGAGGAGGCTCTGGGTTGATCTGATAACTAATTCGAGACCCTCCATATCACTGTGTGATCAAAGCAAATGTGCATTATCCAGAGTTTTTTTTATTGTCTTCTTCCGACAAGTTGTGCCACTGTAAAGCCTGGGCTTGTGAGGCACCTAAAAGTTCCTATAAGGTAAGAGGTTAAGCTGCGATGGAAAATAAGAAGAATTAAGCCTATTACCTATTGTTGATTGTCTTTTAATGAAGTGATGCATTAAATTGATATATTTTGTAATAGAAGTTGCAATGCGTAGGTCCAGTGTAAATTCAAATCAGAACAATTTAGATGGAGAATAAATCTTACTTAATTACTAGCAGATTAGCAGTTTTGAGCAGCTTAGGATGTGTGTACAACGATAAGCTCGTAACGAGTTGAATTTAATCCGTTTCCCGGTTCAACAAATCTTTTCTTTCTTTTCTTCTACATTCATTAGCTTCAGTTGCTTTTCGATGTAAGCTCCTAACCAGCGATAAGATATCGACCATTATGTAGACGTGTTATTCTCCTCTGCCTAGATGAGGTGCATATATACATATAACATGTAGAATATTATTTTGTAACTTTACTTTTACATATAAAATTCCTTCATTTATATAATCAACATCTTCTATACTTTCTTCAACAAAATGCTAAACATTATCAAAAGAACCAGTAAGATGAGAATTAGAAGTGGAAAGAAAAATTATAGAACAAGTATCAGAATTTAATTATTTAGGTGTATTAATAACAAACACTAAAATTTAATAAAATAAGAATAAAATAAGTAAAGAAACAAGCTGATAAAGGAGCACAAATATCAGGATATGTGAAATATTTAATTTGGCGCAACAAACATGTGTCAATAGAAAGCAAAACCCGCACATACAAAACGATAGTTCGACCAGTTATCGTATATGGAGCAAAAACTAGGGCTGACACAACAAAAACTAAACAAATAATAAGCACATGTGAAATTAAAATCTTAAGAACTATTCAAGGGAAAACATGATTTGATAAAATACACAACACAAAAATTAGGGACAAATGCCATATTCATGACATAACCAAATTTATTATAGATAGACGAAAATATTGGAAGGGCCATATAGAAAGAATGGAAGAAACCCGACTTGCAAAAAGAGCTAAAGAAGATAGACCAATGGACGGGAGAAGAACAAGAGCAAGACCAGCCAAGAGATGGATAGACAGTGGATGCACATCCAATACGTCTTCCTCCGAGGAGTGATTTCGGAAATAAACAGGATGAAAATCCTACAAATTAGGTTTAAGAAGAAGAAGAATAAAAAGAAGCCTAGATCAGAACTTTAGAAACTACTGCAAATCATTAAGAAGAGTTTTGTTTTTTAATGAAGAAGTCCGGAATTGTACAGCATTAGGGTAAGGTAGCGGTGAATTCGCTCTAACAAACATGCAACATAATTGAATAAATAATAGTTTAAAAAACTAAAACAACACGCTTTATTAGAAAACCGAACTAAAAAATGAAAAATAATTTTAATTTCCAACAAGCTTGGGATGAGATTAAAGTGGCCAACAAAAAAAATCATCTCCAACACATCTAGAATAAAACTAAAGTTATCTAAAAATATATCATCAAAAGCGTGGGGTGCTCTATATAAATTGATATATTTGATAATAAACAAATATTGAAAAAAGTAAAGTCTCTAAGAAGAAAACGTAAAAACCACAAAAAGCACCCCACGCTTTTGATGGTAAAATTATTTCTTTCTTGTAGATAACTAGTTTTATTCTAGATGTGTTGGAGATGATTTTTTATTTGTTGACCACTTTAATTTTATCCCAAGCGTGTTGGAAATTAAAATTATTTATCATTTTTTAGTTCGGTTTTCTAATAAAGCGTGTCGTTTTAGTTTTTTAAACTAGTATTTATTTTTTTATTTTTTAGTTTGGTTTTTTAATAAAGCGCGTTGTTTTAGTTTTTTAAACTATTATTTATTTTTTTAATATTTAGTTTAACTGATTGTCATTGTTCGGGTTGCAACCACGCTCTCAGCTACCATTTGTGCGGGTTGTATAACTACTATTGATAAACCACGCTCTACGCAACCTTTTGTGCGGGTTGCAACCTCGCTGCCTGCTACCTTTAGGTGCAGAGTGGATCGTCTTTTGTTTCCGTTGCTTCTACTAGCGTAGATTTTATTACATCCAAAGCTTTGCCCCGGGCCCATAGGAGGCAAAGATTGATTCATCTTTCTTTCCTAAGCACTTAAGCATAAATCAATAATAGTTCTCGAAACACCAGAGTAACCTAAAATGAATGTTTTCACTATAATTATTAATCAGGAAAGCTAGACAGAAAAATAAAGGAGCTAGAATGATCTCCTAAATAAGCGAGTTTCCGTACAGGAATATCAAACAGCAACATGCATATAAACCACTTGAACATTAAATTGGATAAGTATAAAAATGATATTTAATGTAAACAAGAAGTCTGAAGTAAAAACATAACAAAGATAAACATTTGATCATTCAACAAAAGTAAATAAATAATAATGCTTTTACATGACAAAAAACCACATCATACCTCACACCACATTCATGCTAGAGTCCAAGCCAGAGTGGCTTTCCCCGGTCTTCAGGGCCAACTTAAACTCCGCCGCTCGCGGTTCCAGACGACCTTGTCAACTTAAAGTTCCGATCGAATGAATGAATGAATGATAACGTTCTCGCTGTGCATAACGTATTTGAGCGTTCCGAGGTAGAAGGAGAGATGCGCCGCACAAACAGCGCACCAGGAGAGGTAAAAAAAGAGAGTGGTGGTAGATGCATAGAGAAAGGATATTGGCATAGTTCACGAATCTTACTGTCCAGGGAGGATTACGACACTGCAGTAGTGAACCGAAAATCACACTTTCGGTTCATCATAAACCGGAATCCCATGAAAATTTAATTGCTTACGATATTTTTAGTGTCTAGGCACGATAATAATTATATTTTTTTAAATTATTATTACCATCTAACATTATTATAATATTTTAATATAGATGAATAGTTACAGTTAATCGTATCCTTATATTTTTTTCATTAATTACAATGTGCTAAGTTTACAAAATTGTCATTAATATTTTACAGAATAAGATAAATATGTAAATATCTTTAAATTCGATAGTATTGCAGTATGAGCAAAAAGTAATACCCTTGTAAAAAAATCCTCGTGCCGGATTTGACCCAGCGACCTATGGATTACCGAAATTATGTACCACTACTGTCCACCGCTCTACCAACTTAGCTACCAGAGGATATAAATTAATTTCTTACAACGATGGACTAAAAAGTCGATAAGTTAGCAACGTATTATAACGGTCTTTATTTTTTTGACGTCCTGATGATCCTGGCCAGGATCTTAGAAACAATTTATGAAATTATTGTATTGTCGTTGGTCCTTTACAAGTATACAAAGTTTCAAGTCGATCCAATGTTTTTAAGTGGGTGCAAATCGTGTTGAAAGATTCCGTTACATAGATAGATACAGGCCAAGCTAATATGAAGCCTGTAAAAATATATTTCTGTATAATATGATTTTTAAATGATATATGGCTTAAGAAATGTTGTTTAGGAGGCGTTAGGTTTGTCTACGGCGAAGACTGTCGCCTACTATAGTCAACGATCATAGTTTTATCCGCTCATATTTTATTTGAATGCATATGGTTTTTATTCAACGTTGGTCGATAATTTCACAGCTGACAATCGTCGTACTAACTTATATTTGAATTTGTTGAATTGCGGACAAACAACGTCGACGATTCCAAAGATCAGACAAGCTAGTCTCCTTACTCTTTGGCAGAATTGCTAAAAAAAAAGAAGATTTGTTGAGAAAATGTCGGGAAAACAGCACGTATTTTCAAACTTTGGCAAGTTTAACGACGAAATTTTGATTATTTTTTATGCAAATTATCGTGTTCTACATGATATGAGCATGATGGAATACAGGGAAACACAGAAGAAAAAGTTCTGTCGTGGCTTGAATTTAATCAAACAATAATTAAACACTGTAAAAATGTATTGTATCCTGGGGGATTGTATCTCAGGAGTGTGTGTACATAAATTTCGTCTTATATTAAAATCAAAACGAAACTTGACCCGACCGAGGATCGAACTCTGGCCCACCAATACGAGGCAGCGACAATATCCCGATATCTCATCGGTGCACTGAAACATTGTTACAAAGAATAATTTACGTAACATTATGAAAAGAAAATTAAAATAAGTCATGATCATCAACAACAAGGATTAAGCCCAATGGCCTGTTCCGATCTCATTATAGATCGAATTGGTCCTTCCATCTGTTCAATGGTCTTCCCAACATTCTTCTCCATTTTGGTTTATAATTATACATTCTTCTTGGTATGCACTGTTCATTCATTCGTAATACGTGCTGAAGGTAATTTTTTTTGATAGTATTTTATACTTTCACAGAGATTAAATATATTAAGTTCTGTTCTTATATCTTCGTTTTTCTTTTTATCGGCCCTTTGGTATCCTGCTATTGCTCTCAACATCTTCAATTCAGCAGCCTCTATTTGTTTACTATCTGCCTTTGTTAATGTCCAGGTTCCACATCCATAGATAAGAGATGGAACTGCCAATACTTTGTAAAATTTGGAAATAGTTTCTTTTGTAGTTAAAAGAAAAAGTAGCCGTTTCATTGGAATTACATTTCGCACATCGCAAAATGTAATGTAATTATGAACTTTAGACACATGGAAAATTTTATCCCCATTTAAATCTTAAAATATATTTTAAGATAAGACTGAAAAACAGTGAAAACGCTGTCAACTTTTTACATTTAAAAAATCAAAGTACATTTAAATTTGTTTTTGTTCTTATTTGGAAATGAACACTTCTTATTATAAGATTCACTCTGTGCGCGCAAATAATTGAAAAAATATTCTCATTTTAAAATTAAATAAAGTTATCTTGTTTTACGTAAAACAGGTCACATTATAATTTATGACAATATAATAATGATAATATAATGATGTCAGGAAACTTTTAGATCCAAACTGTCCCCGAACATCATCTTGCCATCATAATCATCATTATAATATTCGTCATGTTTTGTATGAATGTGTGTGAATGGTGTGTTTCGTATTAATGTTATGTTGTCTCGGAGGTGGTCCTGACATTGATCTGAATTCCTCGTTCGGAAAAGCCCTCGATCTCCTTGTGTGGTCAAAAAAAGCATGTGTGAGATCCATAGTTAATTTCCTCTTCCGACTGCCCGTATCACTGTAAAGCCTAGGTGCCGGTCTATATATCTAAATCTATAATAGCGTAGCCCATTGTTGAGCCATAGCCTCTCCTTTGTAAGGAGTTACTAGACCAAGTCAAATTTTAGTTACTTATTTGCTCATAGATGTCATGGATGACATGCTATCAATCCACTGACCCAATGAGACATCTAACAGGCAAGTAATGATTTACTAGGAAGTTGATCTCGGTAAATTTTGCTTAGACACCTTTTTATTCAGGCTTCAGGATCTTTTACGAGCCTGAAAATCTTTAGACTCGGGACCTATGGCTTGCTCCTTGGATTTTTCCGTCCTAAAAAAGTCCATTGACCCTGGCCGGGTTTGAACCCGCGACCCTCGGAATTACAGACTAGGAGCATAACCACTAGTGCACAGCGGCCGACCTAGGTGCCGTGTGGCACGTAAAAGTGTCCAAAATGTGCTAAATGAACTACGTTAATAGAATGAAATAATGTGTAAATGTTGAGCGTATTAAAGGATTTTTCGTAAGTAATGCCACGAGTTATTTCCAATTTATCTAGAGAATTTTGAAATCAAGAGTGGCATTTGTTAGGATTATTTACCAAATAAAATTAAACTGTGTTTACTCACAAATCATTATATTTTAAAATATTTATATATTTAATATAAACTGCGATGTTTGAAAACAAATTAGAAACGTTCATGTTTCATTTCTTCATCACTGCAACCAGATCATGTTATTTATTGCCAAAGGATCTCAATATTGTAAGAATGCACCGTAGTGGAAAAAAAGAAACACATCAAACAGTTTATAACCAACATATTAATTAATTTCTGATGTCCTATGATGTAAATATGTCAATTATATTTTTTTCTGGAATGTAAATTCCTGGGAAATAATACGTTTAAGAAAGTGAAAAGATGATTTCTTTTCTTTTTTAACAATTTCTACAAATGTTTTTATATTGTATTCCGCAAGCACTATCTGGTCAAATTCGTGGTAACCACAATCTGGTAGCCACATGCATTCTGGAATTCTTACATCTTAATATTTAAATTGTTATATTCAATGTATTTCTTAGAGAGTCAATCACTGCAAAATAATCATATGACCTATTCAGAATGTTAAAAAGGAGCAGCTTGATTTTAAAGCGGTAAAATTAAATTCATAAAATCGAGGTGAAAAACTACTGTCATTAGTTGTAAATCAAAATTCATTGAAATGTGATTGATCATTGACTCCCATGAGTTAAATAGTCAAAACAATTAGCTTATAGGCCTACAAATGTGGCAATTATAACCGAATATTACAATGTTGAACTGGAAATCCACATACTTATTGAAACAGTACAATTGACAAGTCGTTGTAATCAGACATTGATTTGGACTCAAGATCTGAGAACAATGCATCCACTTTGTTCTTTGCCGCTTTAATCAAAACCAAGATTACCGGCAACTGTCGGCTATGTCAAGTCCGATAACTTTAGGATTTGTACTAATATACAACTATTTTACTGCTCAAGATCATATGGACCATGCGCCTTTTTTTTTTAGGTTGATAATACACTATTTCCTTCATTTACACACGTTATTTATTAATTTTATTTTTTGTTTCCGTCTCTGATCCGAGGCTTGATCCTTGGGACTGCGAGCAATGTATAAGATACACATTGATGTGGGTTGCTAGCCCGTTTTCATGGCGGGTTTATTATACGAGGTTTCCTCCCTAGGCCGATTGTTTTCACCCAGCTCCAGAGCTCAGCCTGGCCCGTTTTATTTCGGAGTTGTCTCTCCTAGATGGGTTGTCTTGCAGGACTAACGAACCCGATCCGCCCGTTCATCAATCTACAAAGTAGTAGATGTATAGTTTCCTCTTCTGCCAGGCACACCGTACCGAAAGACTCCTCCGCTGCATCTGCCGTTAAGGTCTTCGCCGTAACCCTGGCAAGGGGCCCTCACAAGGTACTATCAGCTGGGCAAGCTGAACCAAGTTTTTTACGAGGTGTTACTCCTCCCCCTCACCCTATTTCAACCTGACTTGGGACAGGCTATGGCGGGTCTGGAAGACAACCGACTTGCAAAAAGAGCTAAAGAAGGTAGACCAATGGACGGGAGAAGAACGAGAGGAAGACCAGCCAAGAGATGGATAGACAGCGAATGCACATCCAATACGTCTTCCTCCGAGGATGATTTTTAAAATAAACAGGGTGAAAATCCTACAAATTATGAATAAGATTTATTAATTAAGAAGAAAGTTTACAATGCGCTTTTCAAGTAACACAATGTGACTGGATCGATATTTTTTTCCGATTCTATTTGGAACGCTTGACTATCATTGGTTATATCGTGATTAGCAGACTGCGGGGAAATCATACTGAAATGGTATGCTTACAAGTACTGTGCGACTTAACCGTAGACTGAAACAGAGGACCTACTGCAATGACGTCACGACTGTAGTACCTACATTTAACACAGCCAACGTAACTATTCATTTCAGTGCTGAACAACAGGTGAATTAATACATTTGTGAATATGTTAGTTTGTAGTATGTACTAGTTGTCAGAGAAACCATACTATACCATGTACACAGAGCAATAGGCATCACTAGCTTGCCGTTTGTTTTAACATTTCCTGAGACTGTCGCTAGCACTTTGTTCGTAACTTCATATCTCGGTATATTTCCCCGCAGTCTAGTGATTAGGAATACTTTTCGTTCCGTCGCGCCGTTGCGTAATTGGTTAAGGCAGTAAGCTACAAATCAAAATATTACGGGTTCGAATCCCGAAGAGGTCAGGATTTTTTAACAACCCTAAACCTTCTGGCGGCATCATGTCCCTGGGGCCGACCCATTATCTAAATGAGGAATGGGTACAATACTTTAGTTCTGAGATAAAATGCGAGCGTAACGTAGGTATTATAACCCGGCTAATATATCCGTACTACCCCTACTAAGAATTAGTGGGTACACTTTATTTTTTGTTTCCTTTTACCATTAAGCTAGAGCGTACGCGCACGCATGTGTGTATGTGCGTGTCTTCTGTATTTGTAAAAGCTTCAACTTCTAAGGTCATATCGCCCTAGGATCCTTAGGTGTGTTTAGCGGTCTGTGTCTTTCTATTGTGTTTATCACGTGTTTTCTGAAAATTATTATTAGGTTACGTAAAATTGTAGTCTTTCACGGCAGGTGTCTTGATTCATGTATTTTATGTCTTTCGGGCTAAATGGCTGTGGTCTGGTTTTATTAACACTCAACGTTTCGTCTACTACTGCGGTACACATCCTCAGGAGATTCTATGTGCTCTTTGACCTCCTAACTCTTCAAATGTAGAATTGCACAGAAGTCTTCCTTTTTTTCTTTCTTAATTCTTCAAATCTTCGAATAAATATTCATATTCGAAGATTTGAAGAGGTAGGAGGTCAAAGAGCACGCAGAATCTCCTGAGGATGTCTACCGCAGTAGTAGACGAAACGTCGAGTGTTAATAAAACCAGACCATGGCCATTTAGCCCGAAAGACATAAAATACATGAATCAATTATTAGGTTGTCTCACAAATAATATTAGTTTTTAATGTAATGGTTTGTGTCTGGTGGAATTCTGAAGCTGTGATTCACTGGGAGTTTGCTCCAAGGGCGTGCAGTCGATGCGAATATACCACAACAACATGAATTAAAAGTTACGACAATGCGCGGAAAAAAAATGGGGTTTAAAATAATTCAGAATTCTCGGCCACGGTGATCTAGTGGTTATGTTCGTTACCTCTAACCTCGAGGAACGCGAGTTCAAACCCGGTCGGGGTTGAGATTTTTAGGACGAAAAAATCGATGGGACAAGTCCGAGAGGGACTCCAAGCCGTGTGTCCGGAGACAGAAGATTTTCAAGTTTATAAAAACACCAAGTATGAATAAAAATGCCTTTGTGCAAAATTTAACCGAACTTAATACATCCAATTAAAATTATTAGTTACCTAGATGTAACACTGAGGTGATGTGTTAACCAATAGAGTCCCTACCTTCCACTCCGGCGACCCGGGTTCGATTCCCGGCGGGATAGGGAATTTAAATCTCCACTTTGGGTCTGGATGTGTGTCCTGTCCTTGTGTCTATGTGTGAGAATAAAAATAAAGTTAACAAAAAGGTAGAAACAATAAGGTAAATCAATAAGATAAAACAATAAAAAGTAAAACAAGAAGGAAAAACATAAAAGAAACATATGTCACTCGTTGATATTTGTAGGTAAATTAGCTTCATTAAGCTAAGCAAGCTAAACATAAACATATTTAATATAACAAATGAATTATTTAACTTTTTGAAATAATAAATAACCTTTAGAAAACAAAATTTCTGATTACAAGTCAAGATGGATGCAACATGTTCATCGAATGGAAGATCGTAGGATATCCAAACAGATGTTAAAATATCAACCTGCAGGACGAAGAAGACCAGGACGTCCACTCAAAAGACTTCTGGATGGCGTTTCTCTTGAGGCCGAAACAGGTCAACAAATGGCCTAAATTCGTGAATGTACAATGATGATGATGATAAATAACCAGTGAACTATATATTTTGGTTAATTCTATTATTTGCTATTATACTTTATTACTTTCTTCATTTTAGTATTAAAATATTTAGTATAAAAGTTTAAAGTTCCAATCACGGCCGCATTGGCGCTGTTGAATTGGAAGAGGAGGAGTAGAAGATCAACTTCATCACCGGTGGCCTCCCAGGTCACCAGATCTAACCCCGTGTAATTTTTATCTGTGAGGTTACATAAAAGAAAGTGTTTTTATCCCCCCTATGTCTTACACTCTTATAAATCTGCGACATCGAATTGTTGAAGCTGTAAATTCGATAACTAGAGACCAGCTGATTCGTGTGTGGTAAGAAATGAGCCAACGTTTTGATATTTGTCGAGTAACACATGGTGCTCATATTGAATGCATAAAATAGTAAAATTTGAACTTTTCTCTTTCCAGGAACGTTGGATTTGTGTTTCTATTGTTTTTGTAGTTTGGAAGAAATAAATGTTTGAAGTCTGTTCCTTCTTTTTTGAATATATTGTTTTGTTTTGTAACATTCTCGTATGTATTAATTCTTTGTGTCGTGACAGAATGAACGTGTTTTACATTTTAAAACTTTCTCCTAATTTTGTTTTGTTTTTTTATATTATTTACCTTAGGTATGGTAATAATCTATTATATATTCTTTCTTTATTTTATTCTCCGTTGTATTGATTTTTTATTTTGTATGTACCAGAATTTATTTTAGGCCTATATCTTGGAACTTGCTCCTAAATTTACATAATTACATATCTTTTCCTCTCAAACTTTGTAATAGCCTATATATTTTTATATGCATTATCTCTGTAACTGAATTGCATCCGAGCACAAGCATTTTGCTCTTCGGGGATCATTACTGTGTACAAAATTTATGTTTGAATAAAATGTATTCTTATTCTTAAAAATGCTTATATTTAAATTAATTAATGCGTTTTATACTGATCGTAATCAAATTGGCACTCTTTACACTGTCATTATGAAATAAATCGATTGAAACATTTTATTATATTAGATTTTCATATTTTTCATAAGTAATGCCACGAGTGATTTCCAAATTATCGATAATTTCACGACTCACGAAGTGAGAAGTGAATTTATCTAGAGAATTTTGAAATCAAGAGTGGCATTTGTTATGACTATTTAACGAATAAAATTAAGCTGTTTATTCACAAATCATTGTTTAACTATAGTTATTTTAAAATATTTATGTATTTAATGTAAACGGCGATGTTTCAAAACAAATCAGAAATTTGAGGTTATGTCATTCACTGCAACTAGATCATATTATTTATTGCCAAATAAGATCGCAATATTGTAAGAATGTACCCAAGTGGAGAAATAATGAAACACATCAAACTATATATCATAATCAACATTACGGGTTATTAATTTATTTTTTAGTAAACAACTCGGTAAAATCAACGAATCTGTTCATTATTTGCTATATTCAATGTATTTGTTGGAGAAAAATAATGTTCTGTCCTGTTCAGAACATTAAAAAGGAGGAGCTTTCTTTATCACAAAAGCAGGAGCTGATAAAGAGAAATCGATAAAGAGTGAGGTGAAACACGACTGTCATTGGTTGTAAAACAAAATTCATTGAAACGTGATTGGTCATTGACTAGCAGTCGTGGCATGAGTTAAATAGTCACTGCAATTTTGACGAGAATTGATTTCGATTTCCCCTATTATTCCTATTCTATGTTACATATAATAATATGATAAAGTTACACATGCCTGAAATTTTAAATTTTCATTGCGTAAAATTCGATATAACTGCAATAACATTCGTTCTATCAAAACTGGAAAACAAATATGGCAGTCATGAAGCCAATTAACACCAGTTCATTTGCACCGTTGACGTTCAACGCTCATTAAATGAATTATGTGGTGTTGCATACAATTTGATTTGTGATTACATTAAATATATTTCTATTATAGAGACAGCTGATGATACAATACAATTTGCTTACGTACGATATAAATGTTTTCTATGCCCAACATGTGAAGTGAGAATAAGTCATAAAATACTGAATTAAAATGTGTCTGGAATTTAATTTTATTCCAATATATTCCCGTTCGTCCTACTCCGGGGACGTTGGTACTTCCCTAATGCGAAGTTTCTCAACCGCACTAATTTGCCGTAACGTATTTTGCAGGAACCCGGGGTTCTACCTATAAAGGAGAACCAAAATGGATCGCTCACCATCAACACTCAAGTGATGACCGCAGAGATTTCTATCTTTGTATCTACTAATAAGGAAACCACATTAATTTGGGGCAACGTATTTTGCAGGAACCCGGGGTTCTACCTATAAAGGAGAACCAAAATGGATCGCTCACCGTCAACACTCAAGTGATGACCGCAGAGATTTCTATCTATGTATCTACTAATAAGGAAACCACATTAATTTGGGGTAACGTATTTTTGCAGGAACCCGGGGTTCTACCTATAAAGGAGAACCAAAATGGATCGCTCACCGTCAACACTCAAGTGATGACCGCAGAGATTTCTATCTATGTATCTACTAATAAGGAAACCACATTAATTTGGGGTAACGTATTTTGCAGGAACCCGGGGTTCTACCTAAAGGAGAACCAAAATGGATCGCTCACCGTCAACACTCAAGTGATGACCGCAGAGATTTCTATCTATCTATCTACTAATAAGGAAACCACATTAATTTGAGGTAACGTATTTTGCAGGAACCCGTGGTTCTACCTATAAAGGAGAACCAAAATGGATCGCTCACTGTCAACACTCAAGTGATGACCGCAGAGATTTCTATCTGTCTATCTATCTACTAATAAGGAAACCACACTAATTTAGTTAGGCTTATTTCCCCTTCATATGTGAGCGAGGGGCATGTGGTTAATACATCACCTAGAGGCGACGTCTAGTAGGAAACTAAGGTATTACTCGGATGGATGAAGGTCGGTTAAATTTTGCACAGGTGCCTTTTTATTAACATTATTTGATAAAATACAATTTTGAGATCTGTTAAAGGGTTCACTAAGGAAGACAGAATCAAGAACACAGAAATAAGACAGGAACTTGAAATATTTGCAATAACTAATAAAATAGATACATATAGACAAAAATGGAAGCAACACATAGACAGAATGAATGAAGATAGATATCCAAAACAAATAACAAAATACAAACGTAAAGGCACCCGAGATGTGGGCAGACCTAGAAAGAGATGGACTGAAGTCGGAACGGGTCAACAGACCTAATCCATGAATGCAGATGATGATGATAAAATACACAACACAGAAATTAGGGACAAATGCCATATTCAAGACATAACCAAATTTATTATAGATATACGAAAATATTGGAAGGGTCAAAGAGAAAGAATGTCCACCGCTGTGGTCTCGAGGTAGCGTGCTGCCTTGTCACACAACGAGTCCGGGTTCGATCCCCGGTCGGGGCAGTTTTTCTGGGTGAGGTTTTTATCGGGGTTTTTCCTCACCTGTAAGGCAAATGTTAGGAAAACTTTAAGGCCCAAACGGTCCCCGAAATCATATGACCATCATCTTCATCATCATCCTTATCATTATCATCATCACCATCATCCTTCAGCGGTGTGGAAAGCAACGGGAAGCTACCACACCTACACAATTCTCTAGTAAAGCTGCAAGCATAGCATGAAAGTGCTATGATTGCAGTGAAGGACCTGCCCTCGGTCAGAATTACTATGGATGGATATAGAAAGAATGGAAGAAAACCGGCTTGCAAAAAGAGCTAAACAAGATAGACCAATGGAAGGGAGAAGAACAAGAGGAAGACCAGCCAAGAGATGGATACAAGAGATGGATAGACAGTGAATGCACATCCAATACGTGTTCCTCCGAGGAGTGATTTTGGAAATAAACAGGATGAAAATCCTACAAATTAAGTTTAAGAAGAAGAAGAAGCCTTTTTATTGAGATTTACGATTTTTTTACGAGTCTGAAAATTTTCAGACTCGAGACCCACGGGTTAAAGTCCTTCTCGGAGGACTTGTCCTTGGAATTTTCCATCCTAAATATCCATTGACCCCGGCCAGGTTTGAACCCGCAACCGTCTGGAGTAGAAACATGGAACATAACCACTAGACCATCGCTGTGACCTTCATATTATTATAGCCAATAGGCCTATATAGATCACAAAAGTAACAACTGATCGGATTTTAAATAAGAGCTTAAAAAAACATATACGAATTTCTTGTGTAAATTAACCCTAGATTAGGGAAACAATAATTTCTCGAGGTAGTCATTTAAATGTTCTAGACAGCAATGAGAACAAAATCATGTAAAACTACAAGTTATTGCACATTATTATGTAATTTGACAAAAAAAGTATGTAATTTCTACTCATTTGTTGTTCTATTGTTTTGTAAAGGATATTGAATAAACGATATCAATATATTTATAGGATACATTGTCAGGGAATATGTTTATACATGAAGGAGAAACATCTACAACCAGGAGATTGGATGGACCGACAAAACTGGCTATTAGGAATCGGACGATGTCAAAGACATTAATCAACCGATGATCTATCTATCATTATCTATTTAAGAGTTAAGCATTTAGATCCTGCAGTTGCCGCAAAATGAAGTGATTTCTACTTCTCTAGTGCAGTATATCAGAAATAGGTGAATCTATTCTCACGAATTTTGCTTACCATTCAATGAAACATTTCGGAGCGATTTCAAGGCGCATGTTCTCCGGGAGGATCTTTAAGACGTAGGTCGCGAGTCTCAAGATTTACAATCTCGTAAAAGAACCTTAAATGTGAAAAATGACACCTCTAAGCAAAATTTACCAACTTTGAACCATCCAAGTAATACCTTTCTTGAGACGACACGCCGACAACGAATCATTTACGAGATATATAGGGAAATAAGCGTAAATAAATCAGATTGGCTAAAAATCCCCAGAGGACTTGGGCTGTAAGAGGTATAGTAAGGAAGGAAAATACTTTGGTAGTAAATCTACATCGATAGAAAATACTAGTACAGAATGTATTTTTAAGAATAAACTGATGGTCGAGTTTTTATATGAATTCAGAATATAAAAGGAATGTATTAACTAATTTTTAAATTACTCATACCTATCAATAAAATGCGCTATGTGCCAATTATAATACCGAGTTAAAATTCTAATCCTCTTACTAATAATCCATATATACCTTTTATACAAGGTTTATACACATCTCAGTTGAAAATTCTTACATAAACACTGTATTAGCTGTTCAGTGTATAAAAGTTGTACAACTTTACGTGGGAATTGCTATACAATACTCCAGCCTTCTTTAAGGATTGTATAACTAGACAAAATGGCGGACTTTAAGGTCAGCTGATTGTTTTCTTATGATATTGATGAAACGGTTCCTTACATTTAACGTAAAATGCAACACTTTAACGACTGTTTGATGGGTACACAGGACATAAACAATATTAATAAAGCTCTGGGTAGGAAAATAAAGGCATCATAAAATGTCTTTTGTTAGATTCATTCTCGATTAATAATATTTTAAAATTGAACATTGATTCACAAAATAATATATGTTCTATAATAGTTGCTTTGAGACAAGATTTAACCTGAATGTAGTTTAAATGCTTTGTAATATTATTTTAAGAAAACTTTCTTACATCCTTAATATATAATAAACATACCGATATAAAAATGTTTTTAATTTTAAGGTTGCATTATTGCAACAAACCATTCACTAGAGTGATAGTTTAGTGGTTAGGGCTTCCGACTACAGTCCGTGAGGTATCAGATTCGATTCCGATCAAGCCATATATGATTTTACTTTTTTAAAGGATTATTCTGTTATCGCTAATATCTCCTATTATTTTGAACGTTTTCTAACGATTCTTAAAACCCTGTATATAATTCATGAGTAAGGGGAAAAACTTTTATCAATTTTCAAGAATTGTTTGAAGTTCTTGTCGTTAGATGGCAGCACATTATCTGTGAAACATATTTTACGATATATTTGACATAGCCTAAAGAAAAAGTAAATAAATTAAAACACACTTATTTTTTCCGTACCTCCCCAATTAGGGAATCTGTAATAATTCTTATCCATACTCATTTCTTACACTGTTAATCACAAGTTGATGTTGTGTTCTTTCCGTAGTAAAATGGCGAATAATATGTTCTGACGTCATTATGATGACGAATTTATGACGTATTGCGTATAAGGATTGTATTGTTATATAGCTCCTGTACAACGTTTATTAATAAGGAAATTATACATGATATATATGGCGTATACATTGTATAATTAAACAACTGATGAAAGCCTGTATTAGAGATTTTTATTAGCAAGACTGTAAGTGGACAAGTATAATATAAATACAAATTGAGGTATTATAGCGAATAAATATTTTTTAATAACGGGCATGTAAACGTATTCAAAATGTCTTTAAATAAAATCCAGCATATTGACTAAAAACAATTTCTTATTTGTTTCACACTGCCCGGTACTTCTTGTTAATGTATTGTAACAGTATTTATATAAATTTATATTCGATTCCTTACATAAATGCAGAAAAAGAGAAAATGAAAGGAATTTATTAAACCAATTTTCAAATTACTCATACCTATCTATCAATAAAATGCTACAATTTTTTAATAAGATTCCCTTGCATTGTGGTGTTGCTGGAAATAAGGTTGCAGATAGCTTAGCGAGGAATCACACAAAAATCCAAAAGCACAACAACAAAGTTAACTACAGAAGAACTGCCGCCGTCATGCATCGAAAAATATAGGAAATCCATCACAAAAGCATTAAGAACCAGACTGAAAATTCAACATGGAAAGAAGTCATAAAGTGTGTCAAGGAAAGAAGCAGTAGCAAAATTCTGAATGGCTACTAGCAATGATTTTCTGGTCAAATACCTACTTAACACTGGCATCTCCAATTTAATCCCAAATGCCTCTTAAGCAATCGCGGATGCATAATTGACTGTGAACACCTAGCATAGTCAAATATTATGAACTAAGAGAAAATTTGAATGAATGAAAACACCCAACTTTGTGCTATAACAATTATTTTCTTCTATGTGTTATTTTTTATAGTTTTGTCATTCTAAGTCTCAAATTATATTTATATCAATAACACTGTATTAAATTAAATTAATAAATTATTTTTTGAATAGCTAATTTTGTACCTCTGTTTTTAAATATTAAACTTTTAATATACGTATTTAAGGTTCCAAACATATATCTAGAAAATGAAATATATTTTAATTAACACTTACATAAATGTGATGTTGAAGAAAAGGAAGCAGCGTTGTACTTGTTGAGGCGCCTCAATTCATGCTGTAAATAAGAAGAAAATAAAAATTTAAAAATTCTATAGAAAATCTATGGATGAGTATCAATGAGTTTGATATAAGGCGGAAATATGGTACTGTATAATCACATCATAGTTTAAAACGTACATTTAAAATGGTCTTCTCAAATAATAAAAATAATGATAAAAAATAATAAAGATAATATTGATAATGATGATGATAATGATTATATTATTAATAATAATAATAAACTGAAAATATATAAAACTATTATTCTACCAGTTATATTGTATGGGTGCGAAACATGAACTCTTACTTTAAGGGAGGAAAGGAGATTACAAGTATTTGAGAATAAAGTACTTAGGAAAATTTTTGGACCAAAGAGAGATGAGCAGACAGGTGAATGGAGAAGACTACATAACAATGAACTACATGGTCTTTATAGGAAGCCAGATATAATAAGAACAGTTAAGTCTCGTAAACTACGATGGGCAGGACATGTGGCACGCACGGGGAATGAAAGACGTGCATGGAAGCTTCTTGTAGGAAAGCGAGAGGGAAAACGCCCAGTTGGTAGACCAAGAATGAGGTGGGAGAATAACATTAACTATGATTTGAGGGAAGTAGATTATACAGGGAATGATTGGAAAGCATTAGCTCAGGATAGGGATGTATGGAGAGCTTATGTCCGCGCGGCCATGAACCTACGGGTTCGATAGTGCCAGTGAGTGAGTAAGTGAGTAAGTAAGTAAGTAATAATAATAATAATAATAATAATAATAATAATAATAACAATAAAAACAACAATAACAATAATAATAACAATAATAACAATAGTAGCAATAGTAATAATAGTAATAATAAAAACATAATAATAAATAATAATAGGCCTATAATAATAATAATAATAATAATAATAATAATAATAATAATAATAATAATTTATTTAAACTGACAGTTAGGGGCATAAGGCCCTCTCTTCCACTCAACCAACGAAAAAAATACTAAATACAAAATAATATATTACAATGCGATATTGGGAAGTGGTTTTTACAGAAGGAAATGATTAAAAACCGAGCGATAGCGAGGTAAAACACTTCACAAAAATGTGTGTTGTACATTATTTTTTGCACGATCCATTCATAGTAATTCTGCCCGAGGGCAGGTCTTTCAATGCAATTATAGGATTCTCATGGTATGCTTTGCATATTTACATATCATATTGCCCTCCATGGTATCTTTACCTTGTCGTGGTGGAGTGGCTTGTGTGCTTAAATGATCCTGAGAGCTATGCCGGCGGTAGCATTGCTGCCGATAGGGTTACCCATGCCGGACTGGTCGAAGGTGATAAGCCAGACGAAATAAGTACCTTGGTCGAAAGAGTGACGATCTTTCACCGTAAAAATACAACCGTCAAGAAATGCGGACATGGGTTCTACTGGGGTAAAATTTTCCGGAGGTCAAATAGTCCCCCATTCGGTTCTCCGGGCGGGGACTACTTCAGGGAACCCATGCCAAAGGCTCAAACACAGGGACATGTTCCTAGGAACATGGAATGTTAGGACTTTATACAATAGCGGGGCACTAGAGATATTAACGCGGGAATTGGATAAATCGCCCTTGGATATAGTCGCTTTACAGGAAGTTAGGTGGCCAGGAGAAGGTAGTCAGGAATCAGGAAGCTTTGCATTATACTATGGGGGTGCAGAAAGACCTGCATTTGGAACAGGTTTTTTAGTCAGAAGGAGGATCCTATCCGCTATCCGAGATATTAAGTTTGTTAGTGATAGGATATCATACATAATTCTAAAGGGTAAACGACATGATTTTATAATTGTAAATGTACATGCCCCCACAGAAGATAAAGATGACAAGATCAAGGATGAGTTCTATGAAGAATTAGAATGCTTATTTGATAGCCTTTCACGATATCATATGAAAATTGTCTTAGGAGATTTTAATGCAAAAGTGGGGCGGGAAGATATATTCAAACCAACAATAGGCAAATTCAGTCTTCATGAAGATAGTAACGACAACGGGGTTAGATTAGTCACATTTGCCACATCAAAGAATCTCATTGTTAAGAGCACAACATTTCAGCATAAGGATATTCATAAATACACCTGGACGTCCCCAGATGGAGAAACTCGGAACCAGATAGATCATGTATTAGTGGATAAACGCTGGCACAGTAGCATCATTGATGTTAGATCAGTTAGAGGGACAGACTGCAATTCAGATCATCATCTGGTCAAGGTGAAAATCAGACAACGGCTATCGCTTATGAGAGGAACAAACGCTAAAGATGATTCTGTAAAATATGAATTAAAAAACTTGAAAAATGATGAAATGCGGCAAGAATACCAAATCAAAATTGCTAATAGATTTGAAGTACTGGAATCTTCAGATGACAATGTGGCAAACGAAGAAGAAACTGATATAAATAAAGAATGGGAGGCTATAAGAGATACTATTAAATTGTCAGCATCAGAAAGCATTGGTTGTTTAAAAAAGAGGCAAAACAAGAAATGGTTTGATGAGGAATGTGCCGACATTGTAAAGAAAAGAAAGCTAGCAAAAATGAAATGGTTACACGAGCCAAATGAGGTAAATTTAGAGCAATTGGGTAGTGTTAGACGGGAAACCACCAAGTTACTAAAGAGTAAAAAGAGGGAATATTTGAGAGAGAAGATTAATGATCTTGAAATGAATGCAAAAAATAGGAACATTAGAGAATTATATCAGGGAATTAGTATAGAGAAGAAAGGGTTTCAGGCTAGAACAAACATAATTCGGAATGAAAATGGGGATATGATTGCAGATTCCAAGAGTATATTAAATAGATGGAAAAGTTATTTTAATCAGCTATTAAATGTACATACAGAACAGGACATTGAGGAGGATAAGTTACAGACAGCAGAAATGCTAGTCGCAGAGCCAAGTGCATTAGAGGTTGAAATGGCAATTGAAAAATTGAAGATGTATAAAGCATCAGGTTCAGATGAGATCCCAGCAGAACTGATAAAATCAGGGGGAGAAAAATTGATGGACAAGATACGCTGGTTGCTTAGTATGATTTGGGAAAAAGAAGCTCTTCCAGATGAATGGAAGGAATCAATTATCGTACCAATTTATAAGAAAGGAGATAAAACTGATTGCAACAACTATAGGGGCATCTCATTACTTTCAACTTCGTACAAAATTCTAACAAATATATTAGTAAGCAGACTTACTCCCTATATTGATGACATTCTAGGAGATCATCAATGTGCATTTAGAAGAAACAGGTCTACAACAGATCAGATTTTTAGTATAAGACAGATTTTAGAAAAGAAATGGGAATATAATGGTACTGTACATCAACTATATGTAGACTTCAAAAAAGCATATGATTCAATTAAGAGGGAGAAGTTATATAGTATCCTGCTGGAGTTCGGAATTCCTAAAAAGTTAGTTAGACTTATACGAATGTGTCTAAATGGCTCAACGAGTAGGGTGCGTGTAGGCAAACAGTTTTCAGACACTTTTGAAATCCAGAATGGGTTGAAGCAAGGAGATGCACTATCTCCTCTACTATTTAATTTTGTACTAGAGCATGCCATTAAATCTTTAGAGAATGAGGAAGGCTTACAACTCAATGGTATTAATAAGCTGTTAGTTTATGCTGATGATGTAGTACTACTGGCCGATAGCGAGGAGATACTAAAGGCCAACACGCACACACTATTGAGTAACACTAAGAAATTAGGACTGGAAGTAAATATCAGTAAAACTAAATATATGGTCACACGTAGAAATACATTATATAATGGAAATGGACAGCTAATGACAAATGAGGGAAATTTTGAGGAATTGGCTGAATTCAAATACCTAGGAACAATAATCACAAATAGGAATGAGATGCACAAAGAAATTAAACATAGGCTCAATTCTGGAAATGCATGCTATTATGCATTGCAGAGACTTTTGATGTCCCAACTCCTTTCAAAAAACGTTAAGCTGAAAATATATAAAACTATTATTCTACCAGTTATATTATATGGGTGCGAAACATGGACTCTTACTTTAAGGGAGGAAAGGAGATTACGAGTATTTGAGAATAAAGTTCTTAGGAAAATTTTTGGACCAAAGAGAGATGAACAGACAGGTGAATGGAGAAGACTACATAACAATGAACTACATGGTCTTTATAGGAAGCCAGATATAATAAGAACAGTTAAGTCCCGTAGACTGCGATGGGCAGGACATGTTGCGCGTATGGGGAATGAAAGACGTGCATGGAAACTTCTTGTAGGAAAGCCAGAAGGAAAACGCCCAGTTGGTAGACCAAGAATGAGGTGGGAGAACAACATTAACTATGATTTGAGGGAAGTAGATTATACAGGGAATGATTGGAAAGCATTAGCTCAGGATAGGGATGTATGGAGAGCTTATGTCCGCGCGGCCATGAACCTACGGGTTCGATAGTGCCAGTGAGTAAGTAAGTAAGTAAAATCCATTGTTTTATATAATTTAAGCTTCGTATCTTTCCTTGTTTTTCGACCTAAGGTTCTTTTTATGGTCCCACAAATAGCCTGAAATTTATTTACTATATTGTCTATATCTTTATTTTCTCTATAAGTTATATCACATCCTAAATATTGGAAATGTGATATTTGTTCTATTATTTTGTTATCCAGTACAACGTTAACAGTTATGTACGCTAAATGCCGAAAATTATCAGTTGAAACTACAGCAGGCTGTGACACCAATTAGGCATACAATGGCGGTAAGTACGAATATATTGTTTCAAATAAAGTTCAGTTCATTTAAAATGCACTGATTTGCTTCGTATAATGTACCGGGTGCGGCAGCATAACTTCCTTTTTTAAAATGTGCGCCATTTAGTCGGTTGATGTCGTAGCGGAGCGCTAGTGGTCTCGTTCGAGAGGGGGGACTATAAAGTTTTGTCCTGACACAGTTCAGTCGCCATCATGCGTTGGAACAGTGAGGAGCGTGCGTTTGCCATTGAGGCCTACTTTTCGAGCGGATGTTCTGTGATCGCAACCCGGCGCGCCTTTCGGAATCGCTTTAAATTAGCCCCGTTGGCCCCTGTCCCGGACCGGAAATCAATTGTTACGTGGGTCACTACGTTCAGACAAACTGCAAGTGCGACAAGACGAAGAACTGGAGTCCCTCGGCCGATTAGATCACCTGAGAACATTGAGGTAGTGAGAGCTTCAATGTTGCTATCACCACGGCGTTCTGCGCGCAAACATGCGTCTGCCCTTGGACTTTCCGATCGTTCTGTAAGGAGAATACTTCATGATGATCTTCATTTCCATCCATACAAGATGGCAATTGTGCAGGAACTTTCTGAACGTGACTTCAATTCTCGGAGGAACGCGTGTGAGGTTCTTCTGGAAGTCGTTCCTGAGGACGCTATTGTTTTTTTTTTAGTGATGAAGCCCATTTTCATTTGTGTGGATCCGTCAACAAACAAAACATGCGCTACTGGGCTGACACCAATCCTCGACAATTGCATCAAAGGCCTTTGCATTCACCTAAAGTCACAGTGTGGTGTGCAATTTCCTCAAGTGGAATTATTGGTCCCTGGTTCTTTGAGGAAAATGAAGTCACAGTGACAGTGAATTCGGACCGGTATGTAAACATGTTACAGGATTTTTTTTTTCCCACGGCTAGATGAGTTGGACTTAGGGGACACTTGGTTCCAACAAGACGGTGCAACGGCACACACTTCAAGAGCATCGATGACTGTTTTGAGGGAACACTTCCCAGAGCGCCTTATCTCAATTAGGGGCGATTTGAAGTGGCCGGCCCGCTCTCCCGATTTGACCCCTTGTGATTTTTTTCTATGGGGTTATTTTAAATCCCGTGTTTATGTGAACCGTCCAAGGACCCTACAAGATTTGAAGACCAACATCCAGGAAGAAATTGCCAACATAACGCCTGCTATGCTGGCAGGAGTCATGACAAACGCCAGAAATCGGTTTACTCAGTGTATGGAGAATGGGGGACGTCACCTACCTGATTTGATCTTCAAAACTGAGTAAAACAAAACTTTATGTATGTGCCTATATTATAAAAAACGAATAAAAATTTTCTGATTCATACAATGCATTTTATTAAGTTTTAAAAAAAGGAAGTTATGCTGCTGCACATTAACACTACCTTTTGGATATATTTTTTGTATATACATTGTACGTAGTATAGATAAAGAGCAGTGGTTTTACTTCCCGCCCTAGGTAGGTAATTAGTGATATTACATTAAGGTTATTTAGTTTTTTATAGGTTGGTAACCCCGATATTTAGGAAATTGAACTTGTAATCATTTCACACTGCCATCCCTGTACGTACGATAGAACGCACTATCGTGCAAAAAATATATATACACAAGATCATAACATATACAAGTACACTTTGGGCACTGTTATCTGGAGGTTGTGGACCGTTACTTGTTTGTAGTCTTAAACGCTAAGGCTTATCTCTCACTCTACATTACAACACCTAGTATAGACATAAAAGAAAACGCTGCATCTGTTGTTTGTATGAATGAAGATATAGTTCCTATCGTGTGCTACACACAATAATTTTGCAGACAATTATTGGTTTAGCTTAACTAGAATCACTTCTAAGTACAAATTCACATTTCAAATGTCTCTTCAGTAATAACAAATGAGCAGGTATTTTAAGTCAGTTAGTAGTACCAATTCACCTCTTGTTTCCCCAAGTACAACAATGATGCCACGGATCCGTCAGTTTAGAGTGTGTGAGATATACAAGTAAATATTTATACAAATTAAGCTAAAATTGTGAGCAGGCTTCGCGGTTTTGTCACAAAACCGGATTCTGAATTTATCGAGAAGTATTTCCCGGTTCGGAGGGAGTTCAAATATCAGGCGTTCACTCGTAAAGGGCGGTGGAGTACAGTGAATTTAAATAGTGGAGCATATCATTCATGATTAATTACCACACAGCAACTAAGTTTTAATAGATATCACAATAAACAACTGCAGTGTATATATAGCTAACTGATGTATTATCGCCTCACTATGATGCTTAACAAGCGGCTCCCTTTGTTTCCCCGCAGCTGTTATATGTTATTAGAATACAAAGATCTCGACTGCCGCGACTACCACGATGTTGCCACATTGATATTCTTCCCTCAGTTTCAATTAAAACTCTAAACGTGGAGCTGTCGATCCAGTTTTAAAATTGTATACCGTAATTAATTGTTATAATTATCATTGATTTATTGTGATAAGTAACTCGAATAATAATACAATATCTGCATATTATATTTATTTAATATATAAGTGATTTCAACATGTGGCGGCCATGGGAAAATATTTCAGACGAACAGTTAATAATAATAATAATAATAATAATAATAATAATAATAATAATAATAATAATAATAATAATAATAATATAATAATAATATGTTCAGTATGATGTTGTATGAATATTAATAAATAAATACATACATAATTTTAATTTTAAAAGTTAAACAATACCAAATAATAACATAAAATTAAATAATAACATAAATATAATCAATGTCTTCTGTCCTTGTGTAATAAACGCCCATAGCGCCATGAGAAACGTGACAACACCGCATGTCAAGCATTGCCGCGCAGCACACGCTTTTATATAAACGGTTAACCATCACAGTGAGGCTATAATACCTTCTCTACGACTGACCTGGATGACAACATACACAGCGCTCCTATATAAACAACCCAATTGGTTTATGGCTCGCAGGCAACTCACATCAATGAACGACATGGGATTAGCACATCGCCTCAATGGGGCATATAGTAGGCAACTAAAATATTCCTGTTGATGGAAGAAGGTAGTTTAATTTACACGGACCCTTTTTCTTCAGACTTCTGGTTCTTGAGTCTTGAGACTTGGTACCCACGCCTTAAAGTCTCTCCGGAGCATTTTGTCAAATCGGTTTGACACCCCAACTCTGGGGACAAGAGGCAAGGACCACAGTGGCCGTCTTTTCAAATTTGATATAGAATATTTAATATTTAATTTTAGGAAGTTATATTTTGAGTTTATTTTAATTATATTATTTTTGGTCTGGACATCTTACCTCAATATTAATGTTGATTAGTTCTTGGATATGTTTCAAAACAATTCTGTTTTATCGTCAGCTTTCCCAGACTGGTTTTATTTATGTTGCATTATGTTGCACCACCTGGATGTCGATGTCAGCTCCATCCTGTGGTTGGCCAAAGAACCTCCAAACAAGGTCACCCTCCATCGGAATATCAAAATTCATAACTCTGTTTCTGTTCTTCTGAATATAATTTTTTTCCCAAATAGTCAGCTCTTTTGTATTTTCTAACTGTTTTAATAATTTAGTGTCTGAATTTATATTATGTTTTTCAGACCAAACATGAGCAGGAACTGCAGATTTTTCAATTTCTCCATTTTTAATATTTCTTATGTGTTCTTTGGTTCTAATTTTTAGGTTTCTTTTTGTTTTCCCTATATATATATATTTTCACAACCCATGCATTCAATTTGATATATTCCTGACTTTTTATTTTTAACAGTTTTTTTTCATTTTTGTTGGTTTTTATTAGTTTATTTAAACTGTAGTTTTTTTTGGTGCTAATTTAATATTAAACTTCTCAAATATATTTTGAAATGTATTATGTACCCAGGGGTGATATGTGAATTTCTTATATATTTTCATATGTGGTTCTTCTTTTTCAAGATTACTTCTGTTTATCATCTTTCGTTTTTTATACTTTTCTATCCTTTTATGTACCATTTTTTCATCAAACCCATTTTCTCTTGCTACTTTGATTATGTGTTTTTTCTCATGTTTGAAATCTTCTTCGTTTAAGGGTAAGTTTACCAATCTATGAGTTAAACTATTAAATGCTGCTAATTTATGTCCAATGTCAAATTCAGACACTAAATTATTAAAACAGTTAGAAAATACAAAAGAGCTGACTATTTGGGAAAAAAATTATATTCAGAAGAACAGAAACAGAGTTATGAATTTTGATATTCCGATGGAGGGTGACCTTGTTTGGAGGTTCTTTGGCCAACCACAGGATGGAGCTGACATCGACATCCAGGTGGTGCAACATAATGCAACATGAATAAAACCAGTCTGGGAAAGCTGACGATAAAACAGAATTGTTTTGAAACATGTCCAAGAACAAATCAACAATAATATTGAGGTAAGATGTCCAGACCAAAAATAATATAAAGTATTTAATGATAGTTTTTTAAAAATTGAAAACTATGTACCATATATTTTGTAATATTCAGCATACATCAAAGAAAAGTTTACGAATAATCGTAATTACATTTTCTTGCTGCAACCTAGTTTCTGTTTTATTTGAAACGACGTATTTTTATCGCAATGTTTCTTTTTTTTCCCCATTAAAAGTTTGTAGTGTCTTCCATACTTAGCAAAGTATGTTAGGAAGAGAAAAATTGGGGTGATATTTTTCTTGCATATCAGTGTTTGCAGAAAATTGGATGTCGTGCTGAGAAATATTCAAATTAATAGCTATGTTTGTTTACTGTGGTAAGAAAGCGTCTTGCAAGAAAGGTATTATGCACATAATAGTTTTTATGATTCCTGCGTGCATTTTGTAGACGACGATTGCGCACGTGCTTCTTTTATTACATATGGGGCATGAGTGGCTTATAGGCTTATTACATGAAACTTTTTTTAACAAGTGAAAGAAAAAAATTGAATTTATATAATACAAAATTATAAAAAACAAAAACATTTTGAATACATCAATACCTCTAACTTCCTGTACTGTGAATTATTTTCCACAAATAATGTGTGCATGTGTGTGTATATATATATATATATATATTCCTACTGCAAGTTTCCGCGGATATAAGTATGATTAAGAAAGTTTTCTTGGGTTTTTCGCATCATGGAATCAAATTCGGCCTCTGGCCACTGATTCCGATGTTTCTGCATGATACCACATTTCACATCATTACTTGATAATGGGATCATGCCGAAACGTCGGAATTAGTGGCCAGAGCCCCGAACTTGATTCCATGATGCGGAAAACCCAAGAAAACTTTCTTAATCATATGTGTGTGTATGTATATATATATATATATATATATATATATATATTATATGTATATGTATGTGTGTGTGTGTGTGTGTGTGTGTGTGTGTGTGTGTGTGTGTGTGTGTGTGTGTGTGTGTGTATGTGCATCTAAACATTCGCTTCTGATGTTTAAAGTGTGTACTTTTTTTAATACCAGCATAGTGCGTGTTAACATTAAATTACTTGTGTTAATTAAATAAATAAATAAATAAATAAATAAATATATATATATATATATATATATATAGACGAATTTTATCATGATTACAAATTAATTTTGTTGTTATATATATATATATATATATATATATATATATATATATATATATAGTCCACCGCTGTGGTCTCGAGGTAGCGTGCTGCCTTGTCACGCAGCGGGCCCGGGTTCAATCCCCGGTCGGGGCAGTTTTTCTGCGTGAGGTTTTTATCCGGGTTTTTCCTCACCCGTAAGACAAATGTCAGGAAAACTTTAAGGCCCAAACGGTCCCCGAAATCATATGGCCATCATCCTTATCATTATCATCCTTACCATTATCATTATCATCATCCTTCACCGGTGTGGAAAGCAACGGGAAGCTACCACACCTACACAATTCCCTAGTAAAGCTGCAAGCATAGCATGAAAATGCTATGATTGCAGTTAAGGACCTGCCTTCGGGCAGAATTACTATGAATGAATATAAAATATATATATATATATATATATATATATATATATATAACAAAATTCATTTGTAATCGTGATAAAATTACTGAAACAGCTGTTACGAATTTGTATTTTAATAAATATGAAAATCATATAAAACTTTAAGTTTTATTTTTATTTAATTAACTTAAAAGTGCATTTTCATCAAGTGAACGCCAAATCAATTGATTACTTAATTTACTTGGACTAAGTTTAGTTTTAAGGACTCTCCTGATGCTTCATTATTATTCTTCATCTATCATTTCATCAGAATACCTAACTCCGCCATGCTAGGAGTGAATATCAGAAATGTCTAAGACAACCTGATGGCATTGGTAAAAAATATTGAAGTGGAAATGCTATCTAAGTCAACATACATAGTATTAAACAATCTCACAGACAAACAATACAGGGTTCTTCACTCATAACCTAATGGACACCCACGCCGTTTTGTATGATATATCATATACTTTCATATTAAGTTTCCAAAATTTCAAATTCCTACAAAATAAAATTTAACATATGCACTTAAATATTATTAATCAACCTTAAATCCCAACACTTTGCAATATAAATTGCAGTACTTATAAAATTATAAGTAGTCTTATCCCTATTTACGGTGGCACGCCGTAGCGTAGTGGTTAAGGCAGTGCGCTACAAACCGGAAGGTCGAGGGTTCGAGTCCCAGTGGTGACAGGATTTTTAAACTGGTCCAAACCTTCTGGTGTCACCATGACCCTGGGGTTACTCAACCTCTAACGGAAATGAGTACCTGACCCTTGTTCTGGGGGTAAAGGCGGCCGTGACGCTGGGCTGACAACCCGGTTGACAAAGTGCCGATTATCTAGAAAAAGTGAAAGCCTTAACCTCCTACCACCCCAAGGCCTGTAGTGGGTTCCCTTTACCTTTATCCCTATTTATATTAAAGTCAACTTAATATTTGAAACAAGTATTTTCTAAGTTCTGCGTATTTGTCAATGTGCAAATCCCAATTCATGTTAGCTAGTTCTTATATAAGCAATGTTGGTGTTGTCTTGGAGGTGATTCTGGCATTGAACTGTTCACTCATCCGGGAAGGCCCTCTAAGTCCTTGTATGGTAAAAAATGAATACGAGTATGTATGTAATGCAGACTTAAAAGTGCTGGCCTGACAGGTCGTGTTCCTGCAAGGCCAGGTAGGCGTGGGGCACGTAACAGTACCTACGAAGGGAGAGATTAAACTAAGGAAGAAAGAGAGATCATCATCATCATCATCATCAATAGCTTGACAGCCTCATGTGGACCTTGGCCGACTTCAGAAGCTTATGCCAGACTTCCCTGTCCTGAGCTTCGTTCTTCCAGTTTTTTTTTTATTTTTAAAATGTTAATGTCTTGAATTATCTCATCCTCCCAACTTAATGTAGGTCTTCCAACTTTTCTGGCCAATAGAGGTTGCTCATTGTAAATTCTTTCTGAAATTCTTTTGTTGTCCATACGAATAAGTGACCAGCCCAGGCCAATCTATTAATTTTAACAACATTCAGAATATCTGGCTGATTGTACATTTTATACAATTCATTATTGTATCTCTTTCTCCATGCATTATTTTCTTTCTCGGCACCAAAAATGGACCTTTTCAAAACGCCCTAATAATTCCTCATCAGATTTCAACATGGTCCAAGTTTCTGATGCTTATGTTAACACTAGTCTAAGGAGAACTTTATGCATGCGTATTTTTATCTTTCTAGATATAAACTGAGATCTAAACATTTTCCTGAGTCCTAAAAAGCACTTGTTTGCAGCCATGATGCGTAGATAAATTTCAGCTGAATTTTTCATTTCTACAATTTACTTCAGATCTAAGTTAAATAAATATATGAATCAGTTCAAATGTATATGCGTTACCTTCCAAATTAGGTGGGTAAGCTTCACATTTACCTTTAATCGCCGGCATATATTTTGTCTTCGTCATCTCATCATCTGCCGTTCAAGTATTAGGTCGACCCACAGATCTTCTGCCTCGAGGAATGTAGTGAAGAATTTGTTTTGGTATTCTGTGACGATCCATGCGCTGAATATGGGCTAGCCAATTGTTTCTATATTCTTGGAGGTATTCAGATATAGGTACGATGTTTAACTCTCTGGCTATTGTTGAATTTCTTTGGTGGTCTAGAAGGCTATAACCTGCAGTTCGTCGCAGAAATTTCATCTCCGTGGCTGTAATATGACGGTCATCCTGAGTTCTGATGGTCCAAGCTTCACTGCCATAACAGATTATGGTTCTACCGAGAACTTTATAGATTTTCATTCTTGTGTGTCTCTGCACTTTTGAAGGTTTAAAACTTGGTTGATAATTCTTAAAGCTTTATTATAGTTTTGTATTTTAAGGATATATCACATTTCTCATTATAAGTTAGATTATATCATAAGTATTTAAATGAATTTACTTGCTCTAATATTGATTTCTGAATACAAATTTTACTTCTTACCGGGAATTTCCCTTGAAAGGCCATAACTTTAGATTTTTGTTGTTGATATTTCCATGTTAAATCGTTGGGCTATTATATTAAGATGATGAGTGGAATATTGTAATATATATTTTGTCTTAACCTGGTAAATTCTAGATTTATTCTTTTCGCTGCCCTCTCCAGGCTAATAAATGCACCCTTCGTGTCTAATTGACTTCTCCCTAATAAAAAGAGATCCATCCATCCATCCATCCATCCATCCATCCATCCATCCATAGTAATTCTGCCCGGAGCAGGTCTTTCACTGCAATCATAGCATTCTCAAGCTATGCTTTGCAACTTTACTAGGAAATTATAGGTGTGGTAGCTTCCCGTTGCTTTTCACACCGCTGTAGGATGATGATAATGATAAGGCTGGTGATGGCCGGATGATTTTCGGGGACCGTTGGGCCCTAAGCTTCCTAACATTTGTCTTACAGGTGAGAAAAACCCCGAAAAACCTCACCCAGGAGCCTGTCCTTACCGGGGATCGAACCCGGGCCCGCTGCGTGACAAGGCAGCACGCTACTCGAGACCACAGCAGTGGAAGAAAGAGAGATAGTGAGGATTTACTGATGAGGATGTAAATAGATAACACCATATTGATGGGAAATGTTGAGTGAATGATGAAATAAATATGTAATTAATTGATTAGCTTGAAGGAGTTCCTGGCTCTTAAGGCGATGCTGTATCAAAAAAGCAACGAACAAGTTACACATCTAAATGCAACGCATACCGCGAAATGGCCGGAGTATCTACTCGAGGCTTGTTATCCGAGATACAACAAGTTAAACACTTCTGATGCAGTTTAAAAGTGCAAACGTGATCGCCATGTGTTCTAAGAGCTCGTTTGTAAGCAACCGGAGTTCACAGAACACGGAGATAACAGAACCATCACAAGGCAGCATGTCTATAAATTTACAGCAATATATTATTAAACTCTATACTATGGAGTAAAAACATCATTAACAGAACAACACAACTAATTTATAAGTCCATACTAGAAAGTATAATGTCATATGGATCGGAAGTTTGGAAATGGCACAAGAACGTGTCAACAGAATAATTTCAGTTAAAATGGATTTTTGGAGAAGAGCTGCCAGAAAATCTCGACTGGAAAAAATCAGAAATACAGAAATTAGAAAATGAATGAATGCAGAAAGATATATAATGGATGAGATTGAACACAGAAGGCTGAAATAGTATGGACAAGTAAGAAGAATGCAGGATGGAAGAGTACCAAAGGCTGTCTATGCATGGAAAATTGAAAGAAAGAGCAGAAAAGGAAGACCAAGAACAACTACTCTTTGTAGCTACCCAAATTCGTCACGATGCTGTTTGGGCACTGGTTCCATATTGGTCGAAATTGATGAGAAAATGTATTTTCTCATAGGGAATCTAACTAGCACAAGTCCCGAGTCTAATCAGTGCAAGTCACCATAACTTAAACTGTCTAACCACGTCGCGGGACAGATAAAGCACGTGGTGTTTCCAAGCGGTCACCCATCCAAGAATTAACCACGCCCAATGTTGCTTAACTTCTGTGATCGAAAGAGAACTTGTATTTTTAGTATGATAAGGTCGTTAAAATATGAAAAATATAAAATTAGTACATGATAATTCAGTTGTCCTCAACTAAAATAAAATTTTCTAACAGAACTTTATTTTAGTTGAGGACTTACAGAACTTTAATTTTAATTTAGGACGACTGATTTATCAGGTACTAATTTTATATTTTAAATATTTTATTACATAACCTCAGCGGTGCTTTTAAAATTAATTTTAAAAGTTGCTGCTACAGACACTTGGAGTATACGTCGTCGTAAACAACAACAACTAGCAGCAGAAGCTCACCCTGCTGATGATGGAAGTTAACTTCCGAAAGGCCTCCAGTTGATATTTTATATACATCATTTAACAAAGTTGAGGACGACGCGATCTACAAACAGGTACATTTTAATTTTCAAGTTTTATCTTATGAATTTTAAAAGTATTGATGGTATGGCCGTAGACATGAGAAATTAAGTTTCGCCAATTTAAGGAATAATGGAGCTACCTACGATGCTCTTTAAATAGTTATTGATGTGTACGCTTAACGCCATATTTAAACATTACTTAATATTTATAATATTTTAAAACTTTGACTACGCACTTTAACATTTCCTAACTTCAAACGGAGTATCTTTTCATTAGTAATGCCATAAGTGATTTTCAAATTATCGATAAATTCACGACTCATGAAGTGAAGAGTGAAGTTATCAAGATAATTTGGAAATCAAGAGTGGCATTTGTTAGGACTATTTAACGAATAAAATTAAGCTGTTTACTCACAAATCATTATTTAAATATAGTTATTTTAAAATATTTATATATTTAATGTAAACGGCGATGTTTGAAAACAAATGGCAAACGTTATGTTTCACTTGTTTATCACTGCAACCAGATCATAATATTTACTACCAAAGGAACGCGATATTGTAAGAATGCACTCTAGTGGAGAAAAAATAAAACACATTAAACTGTGTATTATTCATTTCTGATGTCCTATGACAATTATATTTTTCTGGAATGTTATTACCAGGGAAAAAATACATTTAAGAAAGTGCAAACAGTGGTTTCGTTTTTAGTGGTATAATCAATTGCTACAAATGTTTTTATATTAACTCCCGCATGCGCCACGTGTTGACATTCATGCACTATATGTACAATCTGGTAGCCGTATTTCTTACAGAGTCAGTCACTGCAAAACAATGCTATGACCTATTCAGAATGTTAAAAAGGAGGTACTTTCTTTATTACGATAAACTTTAGTTGGTAAATTTTAGGCGAAACACGACAGTGATTGGTTGTAAATAAAAAATCATTGAAATGTGATTGGTCATTGACTCCCACTTGGGGCATGAGTAAATAGTCATAAAGAGAAAGTTTGATAGTAGAAACACATTAAGTTGGAGTCGATCCAGGCGAAAAAGAAATGAATGAGGTAATTTAGAGGCAGTGTGCTGGTCCAGCAACGCAAGAAGGCGCAGCAAATGAGCTGTGTAGGAAGGTGCTTCCTTTCTGTAATCAAAATCACAACCACATTTACAATTTTCTTTACCAACTGGGGGGGGGGGTTGGAATTCAACCATTGCATGCCGAAACCTATCTTGAAATTTCTTTCAGAGAAGCGTTGTGATGTACCAAGGTCGTGTACAAAACAGTATCTGCATTTTTAACTGCAAGGCACAGAAATCGAAGCTAGAATTAAGCATTTCCAACCTATTGCACGGAGCCGTTGGACTCCCTTCACGAATAAGAGCGAAGTGGAGTGAGGAGGGATAGTGAGGGTTATCCAATCTACCAATTCCGCGGTTGTGTTACTTTCTTATTTGGCCCTTGATTTTAAAGCCTTCCAGTTAAAACGGCAGATTTTTTTGGAGGGTAGGCACGGTCTTTGTACATCACAACGCTTCTCTGGAAGAAATTTCGAAATAGGTTTCGGCATGCAATGGTTCACATTTTCCTTATAATATTTTATTTTTTTCATCTCTATAATCGATCATATGTCGGCAGCGGTAGGCTAGTGGTTCTCTAATCCGACGGTCATGGTTTCAAACCCAGCTGGAATAGATGGATTTGTTGATGTAGTATGATTATTCCACAAATTTCAATCTACTGATGAGGAAGATAAAATATACGTGTTATTCATTTAGTATATTCCATTTCGAATGGAAAAATCCAAGGTAAAAACACTCAGGGAGGAACTTTAAGCCCTGGGTCCCGAGTCTGGATATTTTTCATTCTCGTAAAGGAATATTAAGCCTGAAAAATACTAACCTGCCCATGTTACCACCTTAACTCGACCTACGTTAGTAGACAAGTTAGGGTGATAAAATGGGCGATTTACCGGTAGTGTTAGGTGGCCAAGTTAGTCTAAGATTGACAAGTTTGTGTTAGATGGGCAAGTTAGTAATAAATGAGCAAGTTAGTATTACATGGGCAACTTAGTATTAGATGGGCAAGTCAGTATTAGATGGGCAAGTCAGCATTAGACGGGCAAGTCAGCATTAGATGGGCAAGTCAGCATTAGATGGACAAGTCAGCATTAGATGGACAAGTCAGCATTAGATGGCAAGTCAGGATTAGATGGGCAAGTCAGGATTAGATGGGCAAGATAGTATTAGATGGGCAAGTTAGTATTAGATGGGCAAGTCAGTATTATATGGGCAAGTCAGTATTATATGGGCAAGTCAGCATTAGATGGACAAGTCAGCATTAGATGGACAAGTCTGGATTAGATGGGCAAGTCTGGATTAGATGGGCAAGTTAGTAATAAATGAGCAAGTTAGTATTTCATGGGCAAGTTAGTATTAGATGGGCAAGTTAGTATTAGATGGGCAAGTCAGTATTAGATGGGCAAGTCAGCATTAGATGGGGAAGTCAGCATTAGATGGGCAAGTCAGCATTAGATGGGCAAGTCAGCGTTAGATGGGCAAGTCAGCGTTAGATGGGGAAGTCAGCATTAGATGGGCAAGTTAATATTAGATGGGCAAGTCAGCATTAGATGGGCAAGTCAGCGTTAGATGGGCAAGTCAGCATTAGATGGGCAAGTCAGCATTAGATGGGCAAGTCAGCGTTAGATGGGCAAGTCAGCATTAGATGGGCAAGTCAGCATTAGATGGGCAAGTCAGCGTTAGATGGGCAAGTCAGCATTAGATGGGTAAGTTAATATTAGATGGGCAAGTTAGTATTGCCCATCCAAAGTGAACAATATCGTTAATGATCGGCCTTTTACGACAATTCCCGTATTTACTTCATTGTCCGTAATATATACACGACTCCAACCTGGCGTTACAGGCAGATCACATATCGGGAGAAATCCTAGATCAAACATATAATGTTTTACCACAAAAGGACACGAAGGACCTTTCTAGATGAAAGATAAAATTATCCTGTGATGTAAAAACTATACTGAAATCCAAATATATGTATTTTAGTTCCGAAGAGAAAGAGGAAGGAAGATAAAATTATATAAGATTATTATTTACATTACGGCAAGGAAATTATGGGAAAGCAAACGGCATGAAATGGGAGGAATAGGAGTGGCAAGAACAGAGGAAAAGGAACGCTTAATATAATTTTGAGACTATTAGTAATTTAAGTTCTGCAATCGTGTATTTTTAAAATACGTTGGCATTTCAATAATAATCAAATAATCTTCTTTGGACCAGTAAAAGATAGGTAGAATCAATAAGAAATTCTCCATCCCTGTAACATAATGAATAGGAGCGTTGAAAATTTTGTGGGATATAGTATTTATATAAATAGATGCATTATATGATGAAATGATGGATTAAATAGAACATTCTTTACAACTCACCTGAATTATTTCATTTCCAGGAATTCTCATATTCTGATGGATATTAGAGCGGATGCTGAGTCAGTAGAAAGCCCGACATTATAGAGCAAAGTTTCAACGTAATGGTCTACGATGAAACAGAAATAATATGTTCTTTCTGAATGAACTTTTAATATCACCTTTCATATTAAAATAAAACAAGCACGAATTCCACTTCCTCTTGTGGGACATTATTATCTCCGGTTTTTTATTAAAAAGCTACATATTATCCTCGTCCATCGCTGTGGTTTCGAAGTAGCTTGCTGCCTTATCATGCAGTGGACCCGGGTTCGATCCACGGTCGGGACAAGCTCCTCGGTGAGGTTTTTCCGAGGTTTCCCTCACTTGTAAGATAAATCTCTTAGAAACAAATTGAAAATAAAATTATTAACAGAAACAACTCACTAATATTACTTTTTAAAAATTAATAATTTGTTTTTTCATTATTTAATAAAAATAATATTAAGATTTGTTAATATAATTACCTAATGCCTTGTATAATAAGCGATAGATTAATCATTATTATAGTTATTTACATTCTTTGTATTTTTTCTTTCTTTTTTTATGTATAGTAGATTCGAGTTGTTATTATTTTCTGTATTCATTCTATCATTAATTTAATTTTAATTGTATTTAATTTTATTGTATTATTAGACATTATTTTCATTATTATTCAATTTGACAGATAATTAATTGTTTAGTATGATTAGTATTGTATTTTTTTTGTATTTATATGTAAGATATATTTGTCCTGGTGAGTGGAAGAGAAGGCCACATGACCTTAACTCTATCAGGCTAAATAAATCTAAATATATTCTATATGTCAGGAAGCTTAGGGCCCAACGGTCCCCGAAAATCATCCGACCATCATCATCATCCTTATCATTATCAACATCATCCTTCACCGGTGTGGAAATCAACGGGAAGCTACCACACCTACAATTCCCCAGTAAAGCTGCAAAGCATAGCATGAAAATGCTATGATTGCAGTGAAAGACCTGCCCTCGGGCAGAATTACTATGAATGGGTATTATCCTCGTTCATAGAGGGCATTTTATTTATATTTTCAATGCTGGTGTAAGTGACCAAGGAGATATATAAGTAAAATTCCTCGTGTTTGTGTTAAATATGGATTAAATCTGGAATTACATCTTCAATTAAGTAATTTACCCAATTCCCAATGAAGTATCTAAAACCAATAATAGTTATAAAGTATCGTCCTGGAGTTCGGAATTTCTAAAACTTTGGATTTATTCGAATGTGACTAAATGACACAAAGAATAGGGTACATGGGTTAAAGCAAGGAGGTGCACTATCTCCTACACTATTCATTTTTGTACGAGAGCATTCCATCAAATATTTAGACGATGAGGAAGTATTAATCAGTGGTATTAATAAACTGTTAGTTTATGCTGATGTAGTATTAGGCGATTGCGAGGAGATACTAAGGGCTAATACACACATTCTATCAAGTAATATTAAGAAATTGAGGCTGGGAGTAAACATCAATAAAAGTAAATATACTGTCACACACAGAAATCATCATCACCAGCATCATCATCATCTTCGTGGTAGGCCGTCGGTCTGTTCCGCTCTCACAATCCATCCTCTCATCGTCTTCTAGGACGTCCCACATCTCTATAGCCTTGAGGTTGGTACAACAGTGCTTGTTTTGTTAGCGTACAAGAGTCCATTCTTAAAATATGTTCATGCCACTTTTGTTTGTAGTTTTGTATTTTTCATTTAGATTAAAAATTTTGAGTTCTTGCCTAATTGTTTCACTAGGAATGTGGTCAAAGAGTATATCCTGCAACGTATCTGAGGAACCTCATCTCTGATGTTTCTAATATTCGTCTGTCTGATCTATTCATGGCCCAATTCTCTGATCCGTATGCCAAAATGGGAACTGCCATTACCTTATAAAACTTTAGCATTGTTCCTTTTGTTGTTTTTGTTTGTAGTGTTCTTTTAATTGTCACTCACATAATTTGAAATTTATAATTTCTTTCATGTATATCATTTTCTCAATTGTAAGATATGTGACATCCTAATTATTTAATTTGAAATTTATAATTTCTTTCATGTATATCATTTTCTCAATTGTAAGATATGTGACATCCTAATTATTTAATTTGAAATTTATAATTTCTTTCATGTATATCATTTTCTCAATTGTAAGATATGTGACATCCTAATTATTTAATTTGAAATTTATAATTTCTTTCATGTATATCATTTTCTCAATTGTAAGATATGTGACATCCTAATTATTTAATTTGAAATTTATAATTACTTTCATGTATATCATTTTCTCAATTGTAAGATATGTGACATCCTAATTATTTAATTTGAAATTTATAATTTCTTTCATGTATATCATTTTCTCAATTGTAAGATATGTGACATCCTAATTATTTAATTTGAAATTTATAATTACTTTCATGTATATCATTTTCTCAATTGTAAGATATGTGACATCCTAATTATTTAAAACTCTATACTTGTTCGATAATTTCATCGTTCAAAACTATTTTCGATCGAACTGCATATTTTCTCCAGAAGACACGTGACACACAGAAATACTTTATATAATGGAAATGGACAATTTATGACAAATGAGGGAAAGTTTGAAGAAGTGGCTGAACTCAAATACCTAGGAACAATAACTACAAATAGGTATGAGGTGAACAAGGAAATTAAACATAGGCTAAGTTCTGGAAATGTAAAACTTTTCTAAAAAAACACATTAAACTTAAAAACGTATGTAACCGTTTTATCTAAGTTATATTATATGGATGCGAAACATGGACTGTTACTTTAAGAGAGGAGAAACGATTACGATTATTAGATAAGAGATTTCAGAAAAAAATAGACCAAATCTAAATGAAGAGAAACAAGAATGGAGAAAAATACTTTACATAGAGCTACATTAAAGTTTTAATAATTGCAAAACAGTACCTGATATCTCAGTCGTCCTCAAACTAACTTATACACCTCACTGATAGTATTCTTTTAACAATTAATACATTTAATTATTTATGAAAATAATATTAAAATTAACAAATATTTTCTTTTGTTCTGTTTTAAATATTGTATAATCGTAAAATTAGTTTTCTATATCGCATTAATTTTCTTTGTTTTTTATATAGCCTACATTAGACAGGGGCAATTTAATATGTCTTCCTTGTATACAATTTATTATTAGTTTTAGTCTTAATTTTAACTAACATTAACTGGTTGCATTATATATCGTAATATAATAGATATTATCTTTTTGATCAAATTTTTATGTAGTATTTAATATTAGAATGAATTAAGATTGTTATATTCTGATGTAATATATGTTTGTCCTGGTGAGTGGAAGAGAAGGCTACATGGCCTTAACTCCACCAGGCTAAATAAATCTAATCTATCTAATAATTTGCAGTGTTGTCTTGTAGGAGTCCTTTCGATAATGTATTTTAAAAACATAGAGCTACACGATCTTTATGGAGACCAGTTAAATAAGAAGAGTTAAGTATCTTAGACAGCGATGGACAGGACATATGGCACGAATGGGGAATGAAAGAGAGGCACGTAAATTGCTTGTAGGTAAACGAGAGTGAAATCGCCCACCTTGGTATGCCAAAAATGAAATGTGAGAAAAGCATTAATCATGATTTGAGGGAAACAGATTCTACATGGGATGATTAGCAAACAACTCGAAACCGGTACGTATGGAGAGTTTGTGTCCACGCGGTCATGAACCTACAGGTTCGATAGTGCCAATGAGTGAGTCAGTTTGAACACAATACGTGTCAATGCAGAAAAAAGTTAATATGTGTGCGATGAATGAATTTATTTCATTACTATTTTCATTGTACTGTGATATAAACATTTCTGCTGTAAAAACGCACGCAATGAGTGCGTGTGTGTGTGTGTGTGTGTGTGTGTGTGTGTGTGTGTGTGTGTGTGTGTGTGTGTGTGTGGTGTGTGTGTGTGTGTGTGTGTGAGTGTGCGTTGAGTAAAGTTTGTTAACTAGACGGGTTATTAATTTATTAGGCTCGCTTGTCTCGAAGGTGGAGAGCGAGCTGCAATAAATTGAGATATGTGAAATCCCCTAAATCTCACCCGACCACTGCGAAAAGAGTCAACTTAGGGGAATTACAGGACTTAACCAATTAGAGAGGACGCCGTACTGTGACTCACAGAGCTTATGTCTACAGGGTCGAAGAGAGAAACTTAGAGCACAGCGTTCTTAAATTATGCAGGTATGTGAAGTAGACTTACTTACTTACTCACTGGCACTATCGAACCCGTAGGTTCATGGCCGCGCGGACATAAGCTCTCCATACATCCCTATCCTGAGCTAATACTTTCCAATCATTCCCTGTATAATCTACTTCCCTCAAATCATAGTTAATGTTATTCTCCCAACTCATTCTTGGTCTACCAACTGGGCGTTTTCCCTCTGGCTTTCCTACAAGAAGCTTCCATAAAGGTGGATTTAATAGTAATATTATATAGATTATTAATTTGATTTAGGCTCTAAGATGTGTACACATCGCCCGTCACTCTCGTGCAAGTCTTTCATTCCCATACGTGCAACATGTCCTGCCCATCGCAGTCTACAAGACTTAACTGTTCTTATTATATCTGGTGTCCTATAGAGAACATGTAGTTAATTGTTATGTAGTCTTCTCCATTCACATGTCTGTTCATCTCTCTTTGGTCCAAACATTTTCCTAAGTACTTTATTCTCAAATACTTGTAATCTCCTTTCCTCCCTTAAAGTAAGAGTCCATGTTTCGCACCGATATAATGTAACTGGTAGAATAATAGTTTTATATATTTTCAGTTTAACGTTTTTTGAAGGGAGTTGGGACATCAAGAGTCTCTGCAATGCATAATAGCACGCATTTCCAGAATTGAGCCTATGTTTAATTTCTTTTGTGCATCTCATTCCTATTTGTGATTACCGTTCCTAGGTATTTGAATTCAGCCACTTCCTCAAAATTTCCCTCATTTGTCATTAGCTGTCCATTTTCATTATATAATGAATTTCTACATGTGACCATATATTTAGTTTTATTGATATTTACTTCCAGTCCTAATTTCTTAGTGTTACTCAATAGTGTGTGCGTGTTGGCCTTTAGTATCTCCTCGCTATCGGCCAATAATACTACATCATCAGCATAAACGAACAGCTTATTAATGCCTTTGATTTGTAAGCCTTCCTCATTCTCTAAAGATTTAATGGCATGATCTAGTACAAAATTAAATAGTAGAGGAGATAGTGCATCTGCTTGCTTCAACCCATTCTGATGTGAAGTAGAACATATTTTAAATATTATAAAACTAGCAGATTCACTAATATGTTAGAAAAACAGTGGATATCAGATTCACGAAACTGCCTAAAAAACATAACTAACTAACTGCAGTGTAAAAAACCGGTAGCGAATCACACGATAGATTTTGATCAGCTGACTAGCTGCTTCACTATCAGTTGTCGTAAAGTTTACTGGATAACAGACACACGTCACATTTACAGAAGATGTTACGGTATTGCCAAGTCTACCCTTGTACTACTACCGTGTTCTCACGCTCTTTTTCGAAATAATCTCTTGCGTCGTGTGTGTGCGCGTGGACGAATGGTAGAGTGGTTCGTAATAACAATAATTACACCGGCAGATAAAGAATAAATACAAACCTTTGCCCGGGCCCATAGAAGGCAAAATTTAATTCACCTTTGCTGTATTGTCTCTCTAACCTATATATACATATATCACTGATAAACATGAAAACGTAAATCTATCTAGAAATATATTCTTAATAAAAGATATATAAAAAATTAATGTTTGTTTGTTTGTTTGTTCGTACTTTATGCGCGGCCATACCATTTATCCGATTGTGATGGGGCTTTTTGCAAAATGTTCAGGAGATTCCCGGGATGAACATAGGCTATAAGAGAGTTGAGATATTCAACTCATGTACTCTTAAAAATCGTCCTTTGTAGTGGAAAACGTGAAAAAGTAACTCTTTGGACGCTTAAATGGTTTACGCTGCCTAAACCATGACAAATACACAAAAATAATGTACACAGAATTGAATATTTTTTGTATATACATTGTACGTAATAAACATAGAGGGCAGTGGGTTTTACTCCCGAACGTGAGTGTAAATGTAATATTACAGTATAGTTATTTAGGTTGGCAATCCCGAAATGTACGAAGTAGAACTTTCAATCGTGGTCGCCATTGCTGGTAAGTACGACAAAACGCAATATCACGCTAAAAAATATATAAAGTATTTTATACATAAGGACTTTATTAAACTAAAAGTAATATACATACAATGTTATTTACAAATATGGATCGTAAGGGCAGTAAGCCGTACGTGTTGTTGACAGTCCGTTACAATAAGTTGATGTTAAAAAAAAGAAAAAAGAAAACACAATAATATTAAAATTAGATAACAATACAATTACATTATACATTAACTTAGTTATGTAGAATTATTAAAAATTAATGACATTGCAAATTGCTAACATATTTATTTATTCCTGAATAAGTGTTGTTCTTATTTTCCGCGTTTTGTCCAGAAATCTACCCAGGTTTATCCAATTTTCTGGGTTTACCAGTAACTCGTAGCATGCCAATCTTTCACGATTTGAATTTAGAAATCTTTCCGGTAATAACTGATGCCTCCAATATTCTAAATCGTTACATTTTCCTAGTATATGTATCTCGTCGTCAAAGCTCCCGCACATTGGACATATTCGCATATCGTGATCGTCGCTAATTTTTAAAAATGTCCATGTCCTAGTAACATACATGCATACATGCACTCACACAGCCCAAATTAAACCCACAGTAATATAATGTACGGTTAAAAACTATAATATAGTTACCTTGTCCTCAACTTAAGTTCTTTTAAAACTCTGTAGGCCTTTCGGGACTAGTCCCATCATCAGCAGAATGCATTAGGTCCGTTCTTGTTTACCCTTGTTGAAGCACTGACTTGGTTGTGAGAATTTTGTACAGAGGATTGTGTGGATTAGGTGTGTATTCATTGAGAATCAGGTTGCTGTTGATTTCTCTTAGGATTGCGATTTCCTCCAGTATATTTATTCTCATTGGAATGTTTTCTCTATGTACTATTGTGAGGGTGTTATCGATGTTATGCATATGGTGTCCAGCTTGAATTACATGTTTTGCGTAACTTGATATTACTCCATTGTAAACGAAATCTCTGAAATGTTCCTTGAATCTAATGTTGAAGCTTCTGTTAGTTTTCCCAATGTAGAATTTATTGCAGTCTGTACATGTTAATTTGTAGATGCCTTTATTGTCGAATTCATCTATTTCTTCGATGTTGTTGTTTATTAAATTGTTTAGTTTATTGTCAGTTCTGTAGGCTATATTAATATTCTTATCAAGGTAACTATATTATAGTTTTTAACCTACATTATAGTACTGTGAACTCAACGGAAAATCACCATGAATTTTACTAGTATCGATAAATTAAACCCATATAATTTCTACAAGCTGTGGCTTCAACTTAAAAGTTTTCTTCAATGTGGCCACGGGCTAGGGTCCACCTCAGGCCTCTTAGACTCAGAATGAAGGCGAGCTTCACTAACTCGACTCTTGGCGACGACTTATTTTCCAGCCTCGTGTTTGAGAGTTCCGGGATAGAGGAGGAGTCGCACCGCGCATTATCCACGGCGCACTAAGGAAGGGGAAGGAAGGAGAGAGGATAGACATGGAGAGGAAGGTACTATTCATAAATCTTGAAGTGTAACTCAGAAGCATAGCGTAACATTTGCAATAAAAATGTGCACTTTCGGTGGAATCTAACATTAAGAATTGTTTGCTAATTGATAGTTTTCCTGCTCCTCCGCGGTATTATGACGCTTATAGTTCACATATAACACCGCACTGTAATAACTGATTTGTCCACGGCACAAGTTATTACGGACTTGTCAACGCCGTTTTCCCCTGCCACAAATTTCATTCCACCATTTCTCCATACTCATCTCATCCACTTCATTTTATTTAATTCATCCGTCCCTGTGACGTTGCGTCAGAAGTGGTTGGCCGGCACCCTTGTAGTTCACAGACCTCTAAAAATATAGGGGCTTCATCTCATCTCATTCCTCGACCCGACCCAGAGTTGGACACGAGTTGATGATATTTTTTAGTTCCAATAAGGAAACTTTTTAAGTAAATAGTGAATTCCTGTGTCAAGACGTAGAACCTCTCCAATTTTCTGCATTCAGATTACCTCTCGGGAGGTAGTCTTCAAATTCTAAGCGACTAGAAATTATTTCTCAGTCATATTTTGCACGTTGTTTGCAGAACATAAAGCCCGAGTCGTAAATAGCGTGGCATAAAACACTCGTGACATTCTCTAAATTGATTCAGGAGTGGAAGTAGAGTACGCAGCATCCATTCTCTATTAAGTAGAAGTCGTGTGTTACATTCATAATGAAATACTTTGGAGGCGGAGGTTTCTAAACGCTAGCTTTCAAATTGCTCAGAAATAATTATTGTTTCATATTATTTTCTCTCACTTCTACGAATTGCGTTTAAAATTGATGTGGAGTGGGGAGAAAGGTGGTACCTTAGAGACATTAAATTAGAAGACGTTGGTTCTTGCATTTCCTAACACCTGCTGCTCCTTCAAATTTGTGAACGTTAAATCCTGGAGGCCAATAAACTAAGACTTCATTTTATGTACGGTAACGTTCTAATGTATAACGTAGCAACCCAGGGAAGCAAAATAACAAAATATACAGAGTGATTCAGAAATATGACTGTACGTTTGATCGCATTTTGTGACGAAAATATTATAATTAAAGGAAATATGATGTTATTGGCAAGGGAATCCTTCAAGTTACAACAATAGAACAAAGCAAAACAAAACACTGCTCACGTGCAGCTTGGCAGGTTGATTTTTGTGGGCTAGCGTCGAACGCCTCTACAATTCTTTTCGTTGTTTCTGCATCCGTGCTAATGCGAGGCCTTCAAGGAGGCTTGATTTTCTGCCTCCTTCTCGTTTCCAGCAGTCGTTTTCTCCATTTCCCCACAGTCGACGGCTGCAATGCTACGTAAACTCACGTCTTGCGGCCTCACGTTCATTAGCATACGTTATTGCCCATGCAGCAATTGTAATTTGCTGTTGCATATTCAATGCCATTTTGACTAATGACGTAAGTTCTATACTGTTTTGTTTTATTCCATTGTTGTAATTTGAATAATTGCCCTTCCAACGGTAATTTCATATTTCCTGTAATGGTAATATTTTTATCGCACAACGCGATCAAACGTATAGCCATATTTATGATTCACCCTGTACGTACAGTCAAAATGCGTATTTACTGCTTTTCTTTGCTATTATACAATCAGCAATATACTTAAATCGTTAAATTGTACAAACGTAAGTAACTTCCAAGTCGTCTTCAACTAACCAATTCACTGGCTCTATCGAACTCATAGGTTCATGGCCGCGCGGACATAAACTCCCCATATATTCCCATCCTGAGCTAATGTTTTCCAATCATCCCCTGTATAATCTACTTCCTTCAAATCATGGATAATGTTATTCTCCCACCTCATTCTTGGTCTACCAACTGGGCGTTTTACTTCTGTTTTTCCTACTAGAAGCTTCCACACACCTCTTTCTTTCCTCTTGTACGGTGTAGATTTAAGATCTATATCGCCTATATTGATCGCCTTACATTAGTTTACTCTTGCTCAATCTTATCACAGATACGATTATAGCTGAATGTAAGCAAGGAAATAATAGAGAACCGATAAACATAACTATTTAATCTTAACAGAGATTCTATGCGCTGGGCCCGTGTATTTACGCAGACTTGCTTCATTTCGTAAACAACTGCTAGTATATAATAAACAATACTTTGACCTATACTTTATTGTATTTAGCGAGGTATTAACAACACCATGAGAGATGAGATTATAGGACTGTAAATATTTAATGCTTACAATATAATTAATCACTACGATTAAGTAAAAATGAGATTTAATGAAAATAGTCATATAAGTCAAATTAACAAAATAGCGGCTATAATGAAAAATTATCAAAACAATGATGAAGGTTAACATAATCAATAATAATAATAATAATAATAATAATAATAATAATAATAATAATAATAACTTTCCCCTTTAACAATTATATATATATAAAGTCTTTCATACTAGAGAACATTTGGACTATATACACTCACACAAAAATATTACTTAACTCTTAGTTTCTGTAAATTCTTAATAAACATGACTAATAAAATCTTGAGGTAATGGCCACATCGCCATAACTAAAGAGTCCCACTCTTGGAGAAAGTCTCTTCCTTTCTCTGGAAGACCTCCAGTCTATTACGAAGCCAGCCCACCGACAGTCTCTACCGAAGCCAGAGCCCGTCTGCTTCCACCGAAGCCAGAATTCGTCTGCTTAACGTTTCGTGTCGCCAAGGACGGACCTCCTCTTTTGCGCAGTATGTGCGCGCAGGGGAGTGGGAGAACGGTGAGTTCGGAAACTAGCGGATACAAAGGGGAAAGGATCGTGGAAACACAGACGTAAAAAGTCTCCACAGACATCGGGGCAACACAAAAGTTCCAAAAATTACGCATACATGGCACACTCTTACGTGCCACATGTCCTGACCATCGCAGTCTACAAGACTTAATTGTTGTTATTATATCTGGCTTCCTATACATACCATCTAGCTCACTATTATGTAGTTTTCATCATTCATCTGTGAATTCACCTCTTTTTGCCCAACAAAATTTCTAAGAGCTTTATTCTCAAAAATACCCTTAAATAAGATTAAAAGATTAAAATGAGTGTCCACGATAGTCGTCTTCAACTAGAGGTTTTAAATTGACCTTTCGGACTGTGAGTCATCAATAGCATTTAACAAAATACTTATGTGTTTGCGCGCGCGCGCGTGTGTGTGTGTGTGTGTTGTGTGTGTGTGAGAGAGAGAGAGAGAGAGAGAGAGAGAGAGAGAGAGAGAGAGAGAGAGGAGAGAGAGAGAGGATGGGAGGGAGAGAACCCCGCTGATTTTTAAAATTATGAGTCACTAACGCACTATATGTTATTTTTCATTCCATTCAATTAACCAAGTTTATCCTCTCACCTTATTGGTAATTTTTACATGCCACACACCACTCAGGCCTTAAAGTGGGACAACTATTTTGGGAGAGGGAATTTAAAGTATAGATCACGTACATATTTTTATGGCTACACAAGGAGGGACTCCCCAAATGAGTGACCAGCTCAACTTCAAGACTACCACTGAGAAAATACAACATAAGACGAAACATAACATTCACACACACACGCACGCACATTCGTATTAAACGTGGTGGTTATGATGGCCAGATGATGTACGAAGATCATTTGGGTCTTAAAGTTTCGTGACATTTGTTTTATAGTCGAGGAAAAGCCTTAGGAGACAACGATAAGAAATACAGAACAAACTGGAAAGAACACTTAGCAAAGATGAATGATAACAGAATACTAAACGCGGCATAAAACTATTCACCACAAGAAAGAAGACGCTTAGGAAGACCAAACAAAAGATGGAAACAGCAGCAATGTGGAGCCGGAACAGACTAACAAAAAAGCATAAACCGTGACAAAGAAGAAGAAAAAATTGGCCAACATACAAAAAAAGTGATATAATAATATAAATATATCCTACAGAACTGATAATAAATTAAACAATTTAATAAACAACATCGAAGAAATAGACGAATTCAACAATAAAGGCATCTAAAAATTAACATGTACAGACTGCAATAAATTCTACATTGGGAAAACTAACAGAAGCTTCAACATTAGATTCAAGGAACATTTCAGAGATTTCATTTATAATGGAGGAAAATCAAGTTACGCAAAACATGTAATTCAGGCTGGACACCATATACATAACATCGATAATAGTAAATAGAGAAAACATCCCAACGAGAATAAATATACTGGAGGAAATCGCAATCCTAAGAGAAATCAACAAGAACCTGTTTCTAAATGAATACACACCCAGTCCACACAATCCTCTGTACACAATTCTCACAACCAAGTCAATGCTTCAACAAGGGTCAACAAGTACGGACGTAATGCATTCTGCTAATGATGGGACTAGTCCCGAAAGGCCTACAAAGTTTTAAAATAACTTAAGTTGAGGAGACGGACCTACAAGGTAACTATTTTATAGTTTTTAACCGTAGATTATATTAGTGAGAAAAAATCCTCCGGGAAGGACTTTAAGATTTTCAACCTCATAAAAGAACTGCAAGACTGAATAAAAAGGTATCTGTGCAACATTTATCGGACCTTTATCGAACCAAATGATACCTTAATGTCTACTAGATGTCTTCTCGACGCGAAGTACTAATCACATATCACTCGCTGACGTCTGTAGGCAAATAATCTGATCTAAATTAGCTTCGATTAATAAACTCCCATTAGAGAATACTCTTGTCCTGACACGGGGAAAATTGGGTATACAGATAGGCCTACATACAACATCCCTATGCATCTGCTAGTCTAAATGTTTTTAAACATTAAATAACACACACTGCTGGTGTGAGATAACTAAGAGATTTCAGCTGAAGTCGCGAGTCGTAAATTCAGATATAAAGTGTTAATGACAACTTTACGGCTTTGAACCAATAAAATATCTGCTGACAACTCGCTTAGATGCTTTTCAAATAGAATTGTAAATTTCAAATTTATAATATCGTCTTGCTAAAATATCTGTAAAACAAGGATGTCTGGAACAAAACATAAAACTATATATAATTTATTTCATAAGCTATAACTAAACAAATTAATTTGCTAATCACTATTGATCCTCGAGGTTCATGGCCGCTCTCCTGGATACACTACCTTCACCACGGCTAACGAGTTGCGTCTACCCGTCGTGGACTACACTTAGCTGCCCCATGTCTATTGGTAGGCAGTCTGTATATCCAGCTCTTCTCAAACGAGTTATTGGTAAATCCAGAAAATTGGATAAACCTCGGTAAATTTATGGACAAAACGCGAAAAATAAGGACAACACTCATTCATGAATAAATATATGTTATCAAAATACAATACCATTAATTATTAACAATTATATATAAATTAATTAGTGTATAATGCTATTGTGTTATTATTTAATTGTAAATATCTTACTTTTTGTCTAATAAAGTCCTACTACTACTAATTGTAATATTAATGTGTTTTCTTTATGTAATTGTAATGTTAATGTTTTTCTAGTGTATAATGCTATTGTGTTATTACTTAATTGTAATATTATTGTGTTTTCTTTATGTAATTGTAATGTTATTGCTGTTTTTGTTGTTTATTTTTCTTTACACTAGTACCAATTATTACTTTATTGTAACGGACTGTCAACAGCACGTACGGCTTACTGCCCGTGCGACCCATATTTGTAAATAATATTGTAAATATCTTACTTTTTGTCTAATAAAGTCCTACTACTACAACCCACTATGCTAACTCCGAGCTAAGTTGCAGATGTAATGTAAACAAATCAAATGTACGACTGCATTTACATTGGTCGGATAGTGGCTTTACCTTTAAGCGTGTACAAAAATGTAGTTTGCCCTCTAACACTCAAAATAAAGGAAAACAATGTGTATATATATATATCTAATCTAAGTTAGTGTGGACCGAAAACATTTCATGAGTTTGATAATGTGGTATTGAAACACTGGCTCTTCCAACTCTTCTGTATGGTAGCGAAATATGGACTTGAAACAGAAGGATATACTGTACAGAGACTTAGATCTGCTGAAATCAGATACCTTTGGAGGATTGCAGGATACACACTACTAGATCACAAAAAAATGAAGATATCTTAGAAGAATTACACATGGAACCTTTAGAAAACAAAATTTCTGATTATAAGTCAAGATGGATGCAACATGCTCATCAAATGGAAGACACAGGATAACGAAACAAATGTTAAGGTATCAACCTGCAGGAAGAAGAAGACCAGGAAGTACACTCAAAAGACTTCTGGGTGGTGTTTCTAACGAGGTCGAAAAGGGTCAACAAATGACCTAAATTCGTGAATATACTATGATGATGATGATGATGATGGTGATATTATCTAGCACATGTCTATGTAAGTTATATGGGAGAATCATAAAATATATTATTACAATTTTAATATATTAAATAAGCACTATATTATTCTTACGCATGCGCAATGCAGAATACGTTGGAATTTCAATTGCATCAAAATGGCAAAATTTCTGCAGAATTTTTAACGTTGAAAGCAAAGCATTTGAAATGCGGAGAGAAACAAATTGTTTTGAAAAATTGTAAACAGTTTAGTGAAAAATATCCTGCAATAAGCATTGAGGGCATGATGAAAATAACGACATAATTTACACGTGAATCAGCATAGAGCATAAATTCTGTTCATAATTAAATTGTACCTGTAAATAAAGAATATCTATCGACATTATGGAAAAAAAAAACGTTAGAATTGCAATTGTTTCAAAATGGTAAAATTTCTGTGAATTTTTTTAGGCATTGAAAGCAAAGCATTTGAAAAGCGGAAAGAAACATATTATTTTGAAAAAATTCAAACGGTTTAGTGAAAAATATCTACATTAACCAATGAGGATGCGGTGAAAATAACAGCAGAATTTAAAGGTGAATCAGCATGGAACATAAATTTTGCTCATAATTAAATTGAATAGTTGCCCCGAAAAGAGATCTAATCAACAGAAATTCGAAAATTGAGTTTTCAGTGGATTCGTCTGGAGAATACATATCACGGCATGGTGGATGTAAAATGATTCCTACTCCCTTTTATTTATTTTTAAAAGTTGGCTTCGAAGCGGATAGTGATCTATGTGTAAGAACATGACAACTGTTTGATTTAATGATACACAATCAAAATACACGACACTATGCCCACCTCCAACACCCCTCTGGAATTCCCTCTCTTATTATACTTGTATCAAGGACTTCTAGACTCAAATATAGTTTTTAAAAAAAGTTGATTAAATGTTACCTTAGACAATATGATCTATAATAATGTTCTATGTACATTATTATTATTATTATTATTATTATTATTATTATTATTATTATTATTATTATTTTATATTTTGCAATTTCTTTACCAAGCCAATTATTTAATAAAGTAAAGTAAAGTAATCCCACTACACGCCTCAGGAGGCCCTTGGGGTAGTAGGAGGTTAAGGCTCCCACTTTTCTGGACAATCGGCACTTGATGTCAGCCGGGTTGTCAGCCCTGCGTGACGACCGCCTTTACCCCAGAACAAGCGTCTGGTACTCATTTTCGTTAGAGGCTGAGTCGACCCCAGGGCCATAGTGCCGCCAGGGGGTTTGGGTCAATTTAAAAATCCTGACCTTCGGGTCTCGAACACTCCACATTCCAGCTTGTGGCGCAGTGCCTTAACCACTACGCTACGGTGTTCCCCTTATTTAATAAAACTCTAAGTTATTATTTTTTTTTGCTCTATCCTTATCTGTATATTGTATAGCCTATGTATATTATGTGCTGTTAATCAACTTGAAGATAATTCATAATTGTATGGGGAATGAAAGACGTGCGTGTAAGCTTCTTCTAGGAATACCAGAGGGAAAGCGCACAGTTGGTAGATCAAGAATGATGTGGGAGAATAACATTAACTATGATTTGAGGGAAGTAGATTATATAGGGAATGAATGAAAAACATTAGCTCAGGATAGGGGTGTATGGAGAGCTAATGCCAGCGCGGCCATGAACCTACGGTTTCGATAGTGCCAGTGAGTTAGTTAGTTATTATATGTATATTTTAAACATATTGAAGTGGAAAAGAAGACCTTACGATATTAACTACAACAATTAAATAAATAAACAAACCATTAAAATCAATTATGTGACTTATTGCATCGAACATAGAATTTTTCATCTTAAAGTCCATACAAAATTACATAAAAGTAATTATACGAGTCATTGTAAATTTAGGGAAGTAACATTGCTCGATGTATTATGAAGTACTGATAGAGAGAGGGGAGTTTTGTTTTCTTATCTTTAAGTTCCCACTAAGGAATTACAATACAGATGTTGTCTGAAATCTAGAAGAGTGATGAGAAATGCAGAGAATGCTAATCTGTGTGAGCAGAGAGCATCTCAAGCTGACGCAAGTTATCCATATTCAGACAATAGTAGAATTTAATAGATAAGAAAATCCTCATGACGTCAAAAGCGCCGATATTAAACTTGAGCGTGGCCAGCCAAGCGAAAACTCCTATAAAACACTCCATGTTGCGGCAAGTGGGATGTGCAACTTCTCTCAATCATACATTCATACATTTCTAGAATTTTACCTCCTTATTAAAAGGGCATGTTTTAATTTCAGATTCTCCTGGAGAAGCCACTTATTTAAAATATGAAGGGTACAGAAAAAAACATCAATAAGTCACTATTTATTCGTAACCTAGAAAACGCACCGGTACTTTTATTTGTACAGCATCCATACTTACTTACCTGTCGCCAAACTGAAAACCTGTGACGAAACTGTATATTTTTTCTATTTCACACATCCCAACCTCTCTCTCTCTCTCTTTCTCTCTCTATCTATCTATCTATCTATCTATCTCTCTCCCTCTCTCTCTCTCTAAACAACCGAAAATATTTTAAAATGTTAGCATCCAATTTATAAATGTATATTTTATACAAAAATTGAAAAAAAAATCAAGTCCAATAGTTATACAAATTAATAAGGAAATGTGTTTTTTTTTTTGCAAATGCCCCAGGTTGTCTTTCGACATTCCTGGTTTCTCTTCTGGCATGGTGTACTTGTAACCCACTTCTGAGGTTGGGGCGCCTGGAAGGCTTGGTTACGTTGCCCCGATGATATGATGGGTCATGATGATGATGCGCCAGGAGAGTCCCTAATCCTAAGCTTAATCTAAGATGAATATGAATGATGATGATTGCGATGGCCATATGATTTTGGGGACCGTTTGGGCCTTAAAGTTTTCCTGACATTTGTCTTACAGGTGAGGAAAAACCCCGATAAAAACGTCACCCAGAAAAACTGTCCCGACCGGGGATCGAACCCGGGCCATATGAATATTTAATGTATGCAGACGATCTGGTAATTATACAGAAGTCAGAGGATGATTTACAATGAGCCATTTAAATGTTGAATTAATTAGGACTCTATTATAATCTCAAAGTCTCAAATTCAAAAAACTAAAATTATGGCTTTTAATGGCAAAGTGCCAGTCAGAGCAAAAATAGTGATCAATAATGAAATAATAGAACAGATAGCACACTTTAACTACCTTGGTTCAAATATAACATATAGCTGTGATTGGGATAAACATAAAAAATTAAACCGATATCAAATGATGTGTGGCACCATAAGAAGGAACCTCCGAAAGACTGGAACAGAAACTCAGCTCAGGTTTTATAAATTCATGGCTGTTCCTGTTATTTTATATGGATGTGAATCTAGGGTACTTACAAAAAAGATATCTCACGCATTCAAGCCACTGAAATGAAATTTTTAAGATCCGTAAAAGGATGTACACGCATGGATAGATTACACACTGAATCAATATGAAATGAACTGGAGATATTTTAAATATTCGATAAACTAGAAGAGCACAAATACCAATGGAAAGAACAATTAGACAGAATGGCCAATACAAGACTACACAAAAAAGATCAACACCTCCAAACCACATGAAAAAGATATTTGGGACGGTCAAGGAAACTATGGACTTGAGACCGGAACAGGTCACATTGACCTAACCCTGGAAAGGAAGAAGAAGAATATATTTTATGGATACGAAACATAGACTCTAGCTTTGAGCAAGGAGAAAAATCACGAGTATATGAGATAAAGCTCTTGTAGAAATGTTTGGACTAGAGTAAGACGAATACACAGATGAATGAAGAAAACTAGATAACAATGAGCCACATGATCTTTAAGGTAAGTCTTCGTAGACTGCGATGTGTAGAACATGTGACACGAATGGGGAATGGAAGAGAAGCACGGATACTTCTTAAAGGAAAACGAGGGGAAAGCGCCCAGTAGATAGGCCGATAATGACGTGGGAGAATAACATTAACCAAGATTTGTGGTAGGTAAATTGTACAGGGAATGGTTAGGAAGCACAAGCTGATGATAGGGATGTATGGACAGCATTTGTCTGCGCGGACAAGATTATATGAGTTCGAAAGTGCCAATGAGTTAGTTATGACGATGATGATGATAATAATAATAACAATAATAACAATAATAATAATAATAATAATAATAATAAACTAAATATTCGTTGAATTACTCTAAGATTTTTATGCTTAACTTCTACGTTTCAGTAATTTGGATAAAGATAAATATAAATACACTCGAACAAATTAAATTTCTCTAACATTTTGGGCGATATTAATACTTATCAACTCTATGGGGCAACGACTTTTATAAGAATGATGGCAACACGGCTGCCTCTAACTTTTCTTTCAGGTACCGTCCTCGAAAACGCAGCCTTGAATTGTTAAAGAACTTTTTATTTTATAAGCAACAAAAACAGGCTCAATAGAGCACTAGTCAGCAATAATGATGATGATGATGATGATGATGATGATAATAAAATAATAATAATAATAATAATAATAATAATAATAATAATAATAATATAATAACAATAGTAATAACAATAATAATATTAATGGTAATGATAATGATGATAATAATAGTAATAATAATAATAATAATAATAGTAATAATAATAATAATAATAATAATAATAATAATAATAATATTATCTTCGGGTTTTTACAGCTACTGCCGTCTTCCAAAGCCAAACTTCCAAAGCCTACGATCTTGAGCATCTTCAATGGTTTAACTCTCTTGTTTGCATTGCTATCCTCATGCTTTCCTTCCATGTTAACTTTCGTCTTCCTTTTTTTCTTCTTTCTAGTCGGTTGCCATTGGTACAGTTGTTTTACCCATCTCTTGTCTTCCATTCTTAAAATTATGCTGTATCAATTTTAATTCCTTCTATTCAATTTTTTCAATTATGTTTTAATAATAATAATAATAATAATAATAATAAATAATAATAATCATCATCATCATCATCATCATAAATGATTATACCATAAGGTATGTTCCGATCTCATGTTAGAATTGGACTATCTTTTGCTGTGTCTTCCCACATTTATTTGTCCTAGTGGACTTTAGTGAAGCATCCGTTTCGGAATTTCGTTGTTAACCATTCTATTGATGTGAACCATCTATTTGTCTCTGTATTGTGTAATCCCATCTAAGAGTATGGATATACAGTATTTAGTTCTGTTCGTATATCTTCATTTCTTTTCCGATCTGCTATTGTATAGTAGCCACACTCCTCAAAAACCTAATTTCTGAAGTTTCTATTTTTCGTTCCTGATTTTTGGTTCCGACCCAGTGTTCCGTTCCATATAGTAGTTTTGAATAGTTTTTTATAAAATTTTAAAAGTGTCTCCTTTCTAGTTCCCTTGAGACTTGGTATTGTGGTGCCACACATAGTTATATTTATTTCTTTGTAATGTCTACACTGTTCTATATGAAACACTGTATCCCAGATAATTACAATTGTTCACCTGTTTTACTGTATTATTAAAAATAATACTGATTAAAATAATATCAATACTTTACAGAAGTTTAAAATAAATAGTTAAAACAAGATTCTAAAACACATATGAAGGGGTGAATGACATACTGGTGTAAGCCATTTTTCTTCATTAAAAAAAATATTATTCAGTATACAAAGAATCAAGTTAGTTTAATATTGATAATCATGGAGATATTTATTGCCCTAAGTGATGGCATCATTTGTTGATGTATCTTAAATAAGTACACAGTTTCTTAATTAAGATATTTGGTCTGTTTATTCTTACCTCTTATGTTTGGTTTTGTTGAACATATGTTTCAAGGATGTCCACCGCTGTGGTCTCGAGGTAGCGTGCTGCCTTGTAAGGCAGCGAGCCTGGGTGAGATTTTTATCGGGTTTTTTTCTCACCTGTAAGACAAATGTCAGGAAAACTTTAAGGCCAAACGGTCCCCGAAATCATATGGCCATCGAAATCATCATCATCATCATCCTTCACCGGCGTGGAAAGCAACGGGAAGCTACCACACCTACAATTCCCTAGTAAAGCTGCAAAGCATAGCATGAAAATGCTATGATTGCAGTGAAAGACCTGCCCTCGGACAGAATTACTATGGATGGATGGATGTTTCAAGGCTTCTAAGACCCCATCTTTACCGATTACAGAGTCTGTAATCGCTGAAGATGGGGTTTCAGAAGCCTTCCAACATAAATATAAATAAATAAATAAAGCCTGATATGTCCCTTTAGGGCAAAGGCCTCCCTGTACAGGGGTGAAGCTCTATTTGAGAGTGTCACCCGGTGAGCTACTCCGTGGTGAGAAGTTGACTTGGATGTAGCACTTGGTTTGTATACACTGTCTGTTCTGTGATTAGTTAATACACAGTTGGCTCTCCATTGTTCTCCAGCTTTTCCTGCAACTGGCGACTCTGGACCATTGCGCCCCTGCTCGTTCTTTGAAGATGTCAGCCCATCGTCGTCTTGGTCTTCCGCGCTGTCTCTTGCCTGTGTACGGGTCCCACATGGTTGTTTTTATTGTCCACCTGTCGTCCTGTATTCTTGCGACGTGGCCTCCCCACTTCCATTTTTTCCTGATGGCTTGTTGTGCGGGATCAGTTGTTGAGGATATCGCTTGAAGTGTTGTATTCGAGATTCTGTCCTTCAGAGTTATGCCTAAGATTTTCCTCTCCATTTTCCTTTGGCATACTTGGAGTGTGTACTTCAGTTTGGCAGTAAGATTCCAAGTTTGGCAGCCATATAGCAGTGTTGGAAGAACACAGGTTTGTAGTGTTTCCATTTTGAGTTTCCGGTTGAGTGACTTGTCCAGCAGTATAAATTTCAGTGACCAGAACGCCTTCCAGGCGAGAGCAACATATGTTCAACAAAAACAACCATAAGAGGTAAGAATAAACAGACCAAATATCTTGATTGTTAAATAAACCTCTTAATGATCTTGATGAAGATTTTCGGGCTGTAGGCCGTGGTCGTGAGGCTTGTAGTTCCCCGACGTTTCGCCAGAGACTGTCTTCTTCAAGATCATCATAGCAACTCCGGCCGTGAAAGTCTACGTGAATACAAACCTCTTAATGTTACTTCCTATTGTAGTTTTAACACACAGTTTCTTTTTTACTAATTTTGTAAGAAAAACTGACTAGCACCACTATAGCATACACCCCTTCATATTTTGAAAAGTGTTTTTAAGTAACAAATTTTACATTAATTTTGATCCTTTAAAAATCACATTAGCAGTTTATGGTTACAGCTTTATTCGAGAAAGCTATAAGGGAGAGTGAGTTTATATTTGAATGCCTCCAGTTTTTTTTTTGTGTGTGTTTTAGTTATGCAGAATAAAGTTAAATAATTCAATGGGAGCGAGCATTGAAATAAGACAGCGCAGTTGATAAAAATGTCCAATTTTATTATCTGGAGACGCTATAAATATCCAGAAATACCTGATATTTTATATCAGTGACCAACAGTTAAGAACTATGACGGTAACTCTTCGCCATCTGGTATCAACAGTTCAATAAGAATTCAAACGAACGTGAAATAAGGTCTTCCTCTTTCCTTTATGCAACCATATCTAACACAGTACGTTGTTTCGCACACACACAGAAAAAAGTAAGTGGGTCAAAATCCACTTATGTTCTTGGCAGCAAGTTGAATTTGGCTAGGATTTGAAACTAAAATCACCCACTCATCTGCAATGCAGTAAACATTACTTTTATGCTCTGGAGATAACCTTTCATGTGATTCTGTGTTGATCTCAACAGATATTTCTTACTTGCTTTAACTCTTAAGGTCATTATTCCCTATTACAATTGCGATGGTGACTCAATAAAATGTCTTCTTCTTTATTTCATGTGATAGACCTAGGGGGGTCTGTTACGGTCTCAATCCAACGTTTGAAGGGTCTGTCGAAAGATATCTTGCCTGGTGGCTGGTAATTTAGGATTTGACGTGGTATTCTTGTTCTGCTCATTTATCATCATCATCATTATCATCAACAACAACAAGGATTAAGCCCAATGGCCTGCTCCGAACTTATTGTAGGTCGAATCGGTTCTTCCATCTCTTCAATGGTCTTCCCAACATTCTTCTCCCTTTTGGTTTATAATTATACATTCTTCTTGGTATGCGCTGTTCATTCATTCGTGGTTAAATTCCTCTTTTAACTTTGTGACTACTTAAATATGTTCACTAAATAATAAGGGAAATAAAAAAAGCTCAAAACCCATAAAAAATAATAAATAATTTAAAGATAAAGGTAAAAAGCTCTTTCACGCTAAATATAATACGTGCTCATGATAAGCATTTTGATAATATTTTATTCTTTCACAGAGATTAAATATATTAAGTTCTGTTCTTATATCTTCGGTTCTGCTCATTCCTCAATAAAATTTAATTCTAATAAATATCCATTGAATGATAAAATCAAAGAATATGGAGATAAATGGTTTAGACATCTAGAAAGAATGAATGTAACAAGGTTACCAAAAGCAGCATTTAACTACAAGCCAAGAGGTTCAAGAAATGTAGGAAGGCCAGTGAAAAGATGGACAGAACAATTGTGAGGCGGAACAGGCAATTTGCCTAGCCCGTGAAGCGAAGAAGAAGAAGAAGAAAAAGAAAAAAGTCATTGTAAAATTCCGTTGAGGTGTTGTCCAGAGAATATTCCATTAAATTCCATTATCACAGTTTAACATTTCACATTATAGGTACTTTTTACGTGTCACATTCCACCCGGGCCGTACAGTGGCATGACCTGTCGGGAGAGGGATCTTAACTATGAAACGCACATACTTTTTTCACCACATAAGGCATGGATGGCCTCCCTTAATGAGTTATCAGCTCAGTGTCAGACCTCCTCCGAGACAACACAATTGAGGGTGCAGCTTAAGTCAGTTAACCGAAAATTAAAATATGTTATTTTCTGTAGCTTAAAATATCTATACAAAAACGACTACCGAAACTGTTCAATGTGACCTCAAGCAGTAGTGTTTGAGATTGTATTCTGGTGGTCCCGTATTCAAACCCCAGTTTCAATCAATCTATTTTTCCCCCCTTGCAACCGTGTGCAGTGATTAACTGACTTATCCCTCTCCCTGTATTAAGACGAAACACACCATTCACGTATACATTCATATTAAACATGGCGAATATGATGATGATGATGTTTGGGCACCGTTTGGACTTTAAACTTTCTTTCCATTTGTCTAACAGGTGAGGAAAACTTGACCCGAACGGGGGAACTAACCCGGACTCGCTGTGTACGAGACAGCTACGCTACTCTGAGACCACAGCGGTGGACTAGTCAGAAAATATAAAAATTATAATATTAAATTATAAAAATGTACCTTGTTTTGCAGTTTCCTCAACAGTTAGAATAATTAGGGGTAAAAGTGTATAAGTCTGATTTGTGATTTGAGTGACCTGGGAGGCCACCTGATCTTCTGTTCCTCCTCTTCCAATCCAACGTCTATTGCGTCGCCATTTTAATACAATCAACATGATAAGCAACAGCGCTAATGCGGCCGTGATCAGAACTTCAAACTCTTCTCTTTCCAGAAACGTTGGAATTGTGTTTGTATTTTTTGTAGTTCGGAACAAATAAATGTTTGAAGTCTGTTCCTTCTTTCTGAATAGCCCTATATAACAATATAATCACCATATATATATATATATATATATATATATCAATTAAGCTAGGTATAATTATTAAGTTTGATTAATATTACATTTTGCTTAAATATTGATTTATTCAGAAATGAGTGTTATAGTTTTTCGCGTTTTGTCCAGAAATTTACCCACCTTTACCCAATTTTTCTGGGTTTATCATTAACTCATAGCATGCCAATCTATGGCGATTTGAATTTAGTATTTAATAACCTTTTCGGCAACAACACTAATCATTATATTTTCCTAATATATGTATTTCGTTTTCAAAGCTCTTACACATTAGACATAATTACATATCGTGATCGTTCGTAATTTTTAGATATTTCCATGCATCTAACCTGAACCAAGCGAGCCCTGATCTCTCTTTAAATCCTTGACTACATATACAAATATACGAGTATGATCCATTTCCCAAACTTGTTTTTGGTCTCTTTGTAATTAATAACATATGAGTCTCAAATGTAAATTAGGCCTATTATTTATACATATATTTATACATATATAAAGTCCACCGCTGTGGTCTCGAGGTAGAGTGCTGCCTTGTCACGTAGCGGGCCCGGGTTCGATTCCCGGTCAGGACAGACTCATGTGTAAGGGTTTTTTCGAGGTTTTTTCCTCACCTGTAAGACAAATTCCAGAGCGCTTAGGACCCAACGGTCCCCGAAAATGATCATCACCCTTATAATTATTATACTTCACCGGTGTGGAAAGCAACGGGAAGCTACCACACCTATAATTCCCTAGTAAAGCTGCAAAGCGTAGCATGAAAATGTTTAACACCTACCCTCGGGCACAATTACTATGGATGGATATATATATATATAATCGGCCCCGGTGGACTAGTGGTTATGCTCCTTGCCTCTGGTTCCGAGGGTCGCGGATTCAAACCCGGCCGGGGTCGATGGATTTTTTAGGATGGAAAAATCCAAGGAGCAAGTCCTCCGGAGGGACTTTAAGCCGTGGGTCCCGAGTCTGAAGGTTTTCAGGCTCGTAAACGATCCTTAAGTCTCAATGAAAAGGCCTCTAAGCAAAATTAACCGAATTTTCCCGTCCTAGTACTACTTTGGTTTCCTAGATGTCAGTATGAGGCGGATCGCTGACCACGGACTACGGACCACTCAAATGACATTTATACGAAAATAAGTGTAAATCTCTGTTAAGGGAAACATGGGCTTACAAGAAAGATATATATATATATATATATATATATATATAAAGTAAGTAAAGTAAAGTAATCCCACAGCAGGCCTCAGGAGGCCCTTGGGGTAGTAGAAGGTTAAGGCTCCCACTTTTTCTGGACAATTGGCACTTCATGTCAGCCGGGTTGTCAGTTCTGCGTGACGGCCGCCTTTACCCCAGAACAAGCGTCTGGTACTCATTTCAGTTAGAGGCTGAGTCGACCCGAGGGCCATAGTGCCACCAGAAGGTTTGGGTCATTTTAAAAATCCTGACCCCACCGGGACTTGAACCCTCGACCTTCCGGCTTGTAGTGCAGTGCCTTAACCACTACGCTACGGCGTGCCCCATATATAGGCTATATATATATATATATATATATATATATATGTGTGTGTGTGTGTGTGTGTGTGTGTGTATTTAACAGGTTTTAAATAATATACAGCATCTTCGTGTCCACAATATTAAGTTTCGATTGTCTTCCTCCATTCATCTCTATCCTTCCAGACACCATCCTGCAGTCCCCTGTCCTTCATAAAATTCATAATTCCCTTGATCCAAACATAATGTAACGGGTACATTTCTATCTCATTATGTTAAAAAATGAAGCATTTATTTGCTCCTCGCTGTGTGAAAATAAGATGCGGCTCATATTTCACGTCATACACTGTGTAGACAGAGTGTTCTGTCTTGGTGATCCAACACGTGTGTACATGTCACATGCAGTTTATTATATTTCCACAGGGTGTAGATCCATTACATTACCCTTCACCCCTTATCATTCTTTCTAGTTGAAAACGCACGACATTTGAATTTTGTTCGTACGGAACGAGAGGGGATCTGCTAACACATCTACATAATGTTACGTGCAGTTCATAAAAATTCTTTCGTTGTTTATTAAGCAACCAATAGAACAAGTGGTAAGATATAACTTCCTAGGTTGCGAAAACATATATAAATAACAAACTAAATAAGTTTAATTATATAACAGGAACACTATAAAGAACTTTGAAAAATAAAGCCAGGAAAGACTCTATAATGAAATTATATAAGACAATGGCAGTGCCTATTATTATATATGAATCCGAAACATGGACAGTGACAACACAACAATCTGCCAGAATACAAGCTGCTGAAATGAAATTCCTCAGACCAATAGCAGGATATCAAAGAACAGACAAAAAAAAACATAGAAATAAGACAACAACTAAAAGTAGAGGAATTAAACACAACAATAGTGAAATACAGAACAAACTGGAAAGAACACTTGGCAAGGATGACTGAGAATAGAATATCAAAAGCATCATATAGCTATTCACCACGAGGAAGAAGAAGTTTGGGAAGACCAAAGAAAAGATGGAAACAGCAGCAATTTGGAGCCGGAACAGGCTAGTAAATAAGCCTAAACCGTCAAGAAGAAGATTGAGCAAGTCAATAATGTTACGTACTGCAAAAAAATTGCATTTTCTTACAAAAAATGATGAAGAATCAAGATAAAAATATATACAGGTCTGGAATTATGCTGAATCGCTAGTGCAGAGAGCACATGGAGAGAGTTGGGAGACATTTATAGGTGATGTCGAATATGATGTATATAAGATTGACAACCCTGAACTTTCTAGCATCGATCATACTCTTGGTTCCATATTAATATATCTGCTAACGACAATGAAAAAGAGAAATCATTTGTTTTCTGAGCTAAATTGAGCAGAAAACACCCTTTCTCGCGAGTGATCTATGATTCAAATAAGGTTATTTTCTAACACTGCTCTCAAATCTGGATAGCAAACAGATGCAGTATCAGATCTTTTCACTTTACCCAACATTTCTTCAAAATCGAAGGGTGAATAACATTCAAACCAAACTGTTTTTTTTTTTCAAACATATGACGGTAACAATCTTCAACTTACATTGTTGATAAGACAAGCATTTTTGTGATTATTATTTTTTTTTCAAATGCCACAGGTTTGTCTTTCGACATTCCTGATTTTTTGTGATTATTACAGTTCGGATTTCATAATCATCAACATCAAGGCTTAGGCCCTCTGGTCCGTTTCGACTTCAAGAGATTTGGCCTTTCCATCTAGTCATAAGTAATGCCACGAGTGATTTCCAAATTATCGATAATTTGGAAATCAAGAGTGGCATTTGTTAGGACTATTTAACGAATAAAATTAAGCTCTTTACTAAAAAATAATTATTTGAATATAGTTACCGTTGTTTTAAAATATTTATATAGTTAATGTAAACGACGATGTTTGAAAACAAATTAGAAATGTGAGGTTATGTATATTCACTGCAACTCGATCATATTATTTATTGCCAAATAGGATCGCAATATTGTAAGAATGCACTCTAGTGTAGAAATAATGAAACACATCAAACTATTATAATCAACATTATAGGTTAATCATTTATATTTTGAATAAACAACTCAGTAAATTCACTGAATCTATTCATTATTTGCTATATTCAATGTATTTGTTGGAGAAAAATAATGGTTTAGCCTGTTCAGAATATTAGAAAAGGAGGAGCTTTCTTTATCACAAAAGCAGGAGCTGATAAAGAGAAATCGATAAAGAGCGAGGTGAAACAGAACTGTCATTGGTGTAAAACAGAATTCATTGAAAGGTGATTGGTCATTGACTACCATTTGCGACATGAGTTAAATAGTCTAAGTAATCAGTTCGGCTCTCTTGAAGATTAGGCCTATCAGTAGTAATGATTATGTCCCCTGGTTGAGTTACGAGCGCCACGTAGGATTAGTTTGGTGATGGGGCTGCCACCTTACTGCCTCCAGACATGCAAGGCATTTATGTACTGAAAGGTAAGATTGCTACATAGTATAATGAGAAGTTAGACTTATGACTCTCTTTTGTTTTGGTTTCACACACAAACAGTTGAATAGTATAAAGAGAAGTAAGACTCCTGACTGTCTTTTATCTTGGTTTCACACACAAACAGTTGAATAGTATAATGACAAGTAAGACTCCTGACTGTCTTTTGTCTTGGTTTCACACACAAACAGTTGAATAGTATAATGACAAATAAGACTCCTGACTGTCTTTTATCTTGGTATCACACACAAACAGTTGAATAGTATAATGAGAAGTAAGACTCCTGACTGTATTTTATCTTGGTTTCACACACAAACAGTTGAATAGCATAATGAGAAGTAAGACTCCTGACTGTCTCTTATCTTGGTTTCACACACAAACAGTTGAATAGTATAATGACAAGTAAGACTCCTGACTGTCTTTTATCTTGGTTTCACACACAAACAGTTGAATAGTATAATGACAAGTAAGACTCCTGACTATCTTTTATATCGGTTTCACACACAAACAGTTGAATAGTATAATGACAAGTAAGACTCCTGACTGTCTTTTATCTTGGTTTCACACACGAACAGTTGAATAGTATAATGACAAGTAAGACTCCTGACTGTCTTTTATCTTGGTTTCACACACGAACAGTTGAATAGTATAATGAGAAGTAAGACTCCTGACTGTATTTTATCTTGGTTTCACACACAAACAGTTGAATAGCATAATGAGAAGTAAGACTCCTGACTGTCTCTTATCTTGGTTTCACACACAAACAGTTGAATAGTATAATGACAAGTAAGACTCCTGACTGTCTTTTATCTTGGTTTCACACACAAACAGTTGAATAGTATAATGACAAGTAAGACTCCTGACTATCTTTTATATTGGTTTCACACACAAACAGTTGAATAGTATAATGACAAGTAAGACTCCTGACTGTCTTTTATCTTGGTTTCACACACGAACAGTTGAATAGTATAATGAGAAGTAAGACTCCTGACTGTCTTTTATCTTGGTTTCACACACAAACAGTTGAATAATATATGTTTTGTAATCTTATATTTTATTACATAAAAATCCGGACTCTTGGCATTACACACAGATTTTAAATTAATTTAAGTTTAGGTTTAAGGACTCTACTGGCGCTTCATTAGCATTCATCACTAACTCCGCCTTCCAGGCGTCCCAACTTAAGAAGTGGGTTACAATTCCGCCAGCATCAGAAGATGATACCAGAAATGTAATAAACAGAACCTGGTGGCATTGGAAATAGTATATTACGGTGCCAGGTTGGGAAGTGGTTTTTACAGAATCGAGGAAATGTTTAAAAACCGACCGATCTAAAACACTTCACAAACGTGCATTGTACATTATTTTTTGCGCGATGGTGTTTTCAAAATAATAAATAATAGTAAAATAATAACATATTTGTTAGAAATATTTGCCTTCATTATAAACAACTGACTGACATTAACAGTATGGGCAATATTTATTAGTTGAGACAACAGCAGGCCGTGACACCAATCAGTGATAAAATAGCGGCAAGTACGTCTTTATTGTTTTATATTGTTTCAAATAAAGTTCAGTTCATTTAAAATGCAGTGATTTGTTTCGTATAATGTATATTAATTACCACTACCTTTTGGATATATTTTTGTATATACAATGTGCGTAGTATACATAGAGGGCAGTGGTTTTACTTCCTGCATGAGGTTTGTAATATGTAATATAACAGTTTAATTAATTAGGTTGGCAACCCGAAATGTAGGAAGTTGAACTTTCAATCATGGTCGCCATTGCTGTAAGTACGACAGAACGCACTATAGCGCAAAAAAAATTACTTTACCTGCTTAAAAAGGATTTTCAGGCAAGCATTTTAAATTAAGGACCCAGTGTATCAGATTAAAAACAACTGAATTATCGGTTCTAAATGCTATTTATATTTGTAAATCATAATCCAATATTAGAATTAAACAGGGGCATAAGAAAAAGTGTGATACCTCAGGCCATAATTAAGACTTGGATGGTCCCGAATATTAAGATCTGGTATTTTAAAATATAGTTTTAAAAATCACTCATTATTTGCAGTGAATATTTTAGATTCTGTAAAAACAAATTTAGATATAGTTGAATACCTTTTTATGTGACCAGCCTCGTGGGCTAGTGGTCAGCGTTCCTAACTACAGTTCATGAGGTTCCGGGTTCGATTCCGCAGGATTTTTTCTTTAAAGGGAATTATTCCTGTGGTTGCACATGTGCTGAAATTTAGGTTAAGGAGTCTCCTGGCGTTCATTATCATTTATCACCCATCATATCATCGGGATAACGTAACTCCGCCTTCCAGGTGCCGCAACCCAAGTAATTTATTACAATTTCGCCGATGCCAGTGGAGAAAGCCAGAAATGTCATAAAAAGACAACCTGGTGGCATTAGACAAAAAAATACACTTTCAAATGTTGGGCTTCATTCAATTCCCAAATATGGTTCGAAGCTATCTCGTACAATTCGATACTCCATTGTGGATAACTTATTTTACATACATAGTGTTCTGCTCAAGAGCAGGTTTTTCACTGCAAACTCAGCATCCTCCACTCTTTCCTTAACTCATCTTCACCTTATGTATCTGCATACAAACCATTTATTTTAATATTGTCTATCATCTGATGTATTTTTCTGCCTCTAACTTTCTTTCCGTTAACCATTCCTTCTAGGGCATCCGTCAGCAGGCAGTTTCTTTTTAGCCAGTGGTTAATCCAATTTTTTCCCTCTTTTTTATGAGTTCCAGCATTGTTGTTAGAGTGTAACTGATGATGGGGTGACAGAATTCTAAATTAGCACCCAGCATCGTGAGGAATTTAGGTAGCTATAATAAGTAGCGGTTCCAGGTTGAGAAAACCAGCTATAACGACACACCTCACTCTCTTTTGCATCTTAAAATCTTAAAATACATTAAGAAAAAAAAAAGAATGTCCCGAGGGGCTCCAGAAAAAGAATAAAACTTTACAAGCATAGTAGACACACCCGAAACTGTAACAATTTTACAACTCTATCAACTACTCTACAGGAATATTTTAGCGTTTCCTCCAACTCCATCCGTGGAAGTTAGGAGAGTGGATTCGGCTAAATTAGATCCTCAAGACTTCACCGAAATTCACCCCAGAGGTTAAACATCAGTTCCATCAAGGATTTTGACCAGATCAAAATCCTGACTTAGTGGATTAAGAATATAAAAATGACTTTTTTTTAAATATTGAAACTTAAATATTTGATACATTGGTTTCCCTATTCAATACTGTTAGTCTGGAACCCGTCTATAACTAGGAAATTTCTTCAGTATAATTAATTTACACGCCGTGATTCTATCTTATTTTCCATGTTTAGTATGCATATTTTTACTATGTCTGTTTCATTGTCATGTTGTGTTGTCTCGGAGGAGGGCCTGACATTGAGCTGATCACTCATTCGGGGAGTCCTCAAGTCCTTACAGGTGACGAAAAAATGCATGTGTTTGATGCATAGTTTAAATTCACTCTCCTAAAGGTCGTGCCGGATGGCGTGTGACATGTAAAATGTACCCATAAGATGAGAGTTAATGGAATGGAATTTAATTCTGAGAATTGCTGTTCTAGAAATAACTAATTAAAAAAATATCATGGCGTTCTAAAAGCTTTAGATATACAGACTACCAGCAGGCCTTGCTCTCACGAAACCACATGCAAACAACGTACAAAAGCAATAACACCAGCCTCAAAATTGTTTAGTAACAGATTTCGATTTCCGACTTCATGCTGCCGGGTAAAAGTGGTGTTTTTTTTTTTTTCAAAAGGCGTATTCAATATCATAACCGTTGTGTGTGAGCCTTTGTTACATCTACGTTCTCTGTTAACTAATATGAAAATATATTGGACAACGTTGGAATTCGCCATTCCAGGATGTGCATGTGTATATTTACTTGTCGGTTTCCAACACTCTAAATATTAGCTAGTTATAAAACTATGTAACCTGGCATTTCCTCTGTAAAACAAGGGATGCTGATAATATCGTTTTAAAAAGAACACAGGACAAGTTTTTATTATGTTGAAATTTATACTAAATACACATTAATGTTACGTTAGCGAATTAAATAAAAATGTGAAGTTTTCACATTTAAAGTCGCAGAACCATTTCAGAGCTTTGCACTTTTTATTCCCCTTCGTATCATGTTTACATGTCCCTTTAAAATGAACATTTTGGTAATCTACGACAGTCAGGAGCAAGTTATAAAAACTAGAAGACAGAAAACATAATATTATTTCACTCCTATCTCATGGCCAGATGTTAAAACATTTACTTGTAACTTGAAAAATAGAATGCAATTTAAACTCGATGATTTGTTTCAGATGGTGATTGCGTTCGAGATTCAAATTCGAGAGAAACCGAGTTTGAAATTATGTTGTATAACATATTTAGTTAAATTGATCCTCTGATTGAAGATATTTTTTTTCTCACAACTCATGATCACTGTGATAGATTTTATTATGATGTTACAAAATTTCATTTCATGCTCATAATTTTACTTTACTTCTAACTGGTAATACTTCATATATTTAAAAATTATTAATGAATGACTGTTTTCGATAAACAAGCGAAAAACCTTTGTCTAATGCATTAAATTAATTCCTTAATATTAGTATTTTATGTATATATATATATATATATATATATATGTATGAAATGAATAGTAAAATAAATGCCTGAGCCAGGATTAAAACCCCAGACCTTTAACCCTATAAGTTAGTTCGATACCAACTTCGCTACTTGGGCATTCCAGCACTAGCATGTATTTTTTCTTCAAATATATATATATATATATATATATATATATCCATAGTAATTCTGCCCGAAGGCAGGTCCTTCACTGCAATCATAGGATTTTCATGCTATGCTTGCAGCTTTACTAGGGAATTGTGTAGCTAGGTGTGGTAGCTTCCCGTTGCTTTCCACACCTGTGAAGGATGATGATGATAATGGTAATGATAAGGATGATGATGATGATGGCCATATGATTTCGGGGACCGTTTGGGCCTTAAAGTTTTCCTGACATTTGTCTTACAGGTGAGGAAAAACCCCGATAAAAACCTCACCCAGAAAAACTGCCCCGACCGGGGATCGAACCCGGGCCCGCTGCGTGATAAGGCAGCACGCTACCTCGAGACCACAGCGGTGGACTATATATATATATATATATATATATATATATATATATATACACACAATATATTATATTCTATAAAAGGGTGCAGCGGGAGGTTGATCTAACTGTCATCGTGTGGCCACTATAACAAGCAAACATATAAAGAGGATATGTATTTTATAAAATATATATATATATATATATATATATATATATATACATACACACACATAAAGTTGTATTGAAGGTTTTCGCGTATGTAAGTATTAAACACAAGATCACAACATAGTCTCTTGCTTAATATACCGCAACATAGGACATCACATCACTCCATGTCATATAGGGGCCTACTATCTTCACTTCTCGCAACTGGAATTCCCTACCACAAGAAGTAAGGGGCTGCCGGACATAGGCATATTTTAAAAGAAATCTAAATTTATGTTTGCTCTAACATCGACTTCATTATTACCCAGTGTAAGGTATAGGCCTATATATATTAATTGGTGTCTCTCGTATAATAATAATAATAATAATAATTATTATTATTATTATTATTATTATTATTATTATTGTAAGTATTATTATTGTTATTATCGTATAAAATGTTATTTGTACATGAAATTTACATTGCTACATTTAATGTATCTTTAACTGTTTATAATTAGTATAGTGTATATCTATATTTGTGTTTGTGCTGGTTGAGTGGAAGAGAACACCTTAACTCTGCCAGAATAAATAAAACATTATTATTATTATTATTATTATTATTTATTATTATTATTATTATTATTATAAAGAAAGGTTCATTGGGGTTTCCCCATCATAGATTCAAGATTGGCCGCTGCCCACTGGTTCCTACATTTTGACATGATACCATATACTGTTTTCCTTGACAAATTAACAATAAAAGGCCGAGTCCTCTTAGCTATATTAAGAGCTGGCTACACTAAATTAGCTCATTCTTACATTATTTACAGAAATGTGCCACTTCTTCATAACCCGACAACTCTCCACTGACAGAAAAAAATCATATTTGAAAGTTCCAATTATTACACTGTAAAAGGTTTTACATACTATGATGTTACTAAAGTCCTCAACGATAATACCTCCGTTTCTAATAGAATAGTTTCTTAAAAGAGACTTTGCTATACAACCAGATAAACTATCTAACTCACAGTTATTATCAAACCCGTAGGTTTATGGCCGCGCGGGCATAAGCTTTCTATACATCCCTACCTGAGCAAACGTTTTCCGAACACCCCTATTAAATCTACTTCCCTCAAATCATGGTTAATGTTTTCTCCCACCTCATTCTTGGCCTACCTCCTGAGTGCTTTCCCTCTGGTTTTCCTATAAGGAGTTCAGTTACGGTTATTTTCTAATAGATATCAATGCCATGCGGTAAACATATCGACCCAATGAGGGATCTAGCAGTTAACTAAGGTGTTACTAGAGTGAAGAAGGTAGGTACATTTTGCTTAGAGGCCTCTTTATTTAGGCTTGCGATTCTTTTACAAACCTGAAAACTTCAGACTCGGGACCCACGTCTTAACGTGCCTCCTGAAGGACTTGGCCCATGGAAATTTGCATCCTAAAAAAATTGATCGGCTCAAGCTGGGTTTGAACCCGCGACTCTCGAGACCAGAGCAGATAACTGATCCACTAGTCCACCGCGGCGGACATTTAATATTTTACACTATACCAAGGTCAATCCCTTAAAAAACTGGTTTGCAACATAAACTTGTATGTTATCTAGCAATATTTTCACAAAATATTACATCCATATGGTTAATGTGAGATTTTTTAAATTTTTCTTTCCTGGTTTCATGTCTGGTTGCTGTGCCGGGAGATAATTGAACGAATTGGTAAAAAGGAATGGGAAATGTGTGTAATAAATTGGTGGGATCGAAACGCGAGTACTGGGAGATAGAAGGATTCATAGGAGAAAGGATTGATAACATTAAAATTGAAGACATTTTTGAGGAAATGGCTGAATTCAAATACCTAGGAACTATAATCACCAACAGGAATGAGATGCACAAGGAAATTAAACATAGGCTCAATTCTGGAAATACGTGCTATTATGATTTACAGAGACTATTGACTTCCCAACTCCTTTCAAAAAACGTTAAACTGAAAATATACAAAACTATTATTCTACCAGTTAGGCCTATATTATATAGATGCGAAATATGGACTCTTACTTTAAGGGAGGAAAGGAGATTACGAGTAGGCCTATTTGAGAATAAAGTTTTTAGGAAAATGTTTGGACCAAAAGGAGATGAACAAACAGGTGAATGAACAAAACTTCATAACAGTGAACTACATGGTCTTTATAGGAAGCCAGATTTAATAAGAACAGTTAAGTCTCGTAGAATGCGATGGGCAGGACATGTGGCACGAATTGGGAATGAAAGACGTGCATGGAAGCTTCTTGCAGAAAAACCAGAGGGAAAACGCCCAGTTGGTAGATCAAGAATGAGATGAGAGAATAACATTAATTATGATTTGAGGGAAGTAGATTATACAGGAGATGATTGGAAAACATTGGCTCAGGATAAGGATGTATGGAGAACTTATGTCCGCGCGGCCATGGACTTATGAGTTCGATAGTGCCAGTGAGTTAGTTAGTTATTACATCCATAGGATTAATGTGAGGATTATTTTTAATTTTTCTTTCATGGTTTCATGTCTGGATGCTGTGCCGGTAGATAATTTAACGAATTGGTAAGAAGGAATGAGAAATGTGTGTAATAAATTGGTGGGAACGAACGCGAGTACTGGGAGATAGAAGGAATCATGGAAGAAAGAATTGATAACATTATAATTGAAGACAATGTTATGGAAAGCGGCGATGAGGAGAGAGAACATGAAACTGACCAAACGGAATACGAAGGTTACAGTATGTAAGGTTTTGAAGAACTGGAAGATTATTAATGGTTTTAAACGAAAGTGGCATTTAAAACTTTAACAGACTGATATAAAACAGACACACACGTGTATATATATATATATATATATATATATATATGGTATGATAAGAAAAAATAAATGCCTGGACGGGATTCGAACCCGGATCTCTGAGTCTGTACCTCAGTGTGATATCCATTACACCACCAGGCGAATCCAATTCAAACATTTATTTTTTCTTATATATGTATTATATTCTCCACTATTACTAGATGTCGCGAGAACTCTGTCTTCAGTGCCATCTAGTAGCTGAATATAACAAGTAAGCAAATTAAAGAGAACATTTTTACTTTATAGCAGTGACGCTTTATAGATGTTATAATTAAATATTTAACATTGAGCAATGCAAGCTTAATATATATATATATATATATATATATATATATATATATATATACAGGGTTCCACCGCTGTTGTCTCGAGGTAGCGTGCTGCCTTGTCACGCAGCGGGCCCGGGTTCGATCCCCGGTCGGGGCTGTTTTTCTGGGTGAGGTTTTTATCGGGGTTTTTCCTCACCTGATAGACAAATCTCAGGAAAACTTTAAGGCCCAAACGGTCTCCCCGAAATCATATGGCCATCATCTTCAGAAACACCCTTATCATCATCCTTCACACCTACACAATTCCCTAGTAAAGCTGCAAGCATATAGCATGAAAATGCTATGATTGCAGTGAAGGATCTGCCTTCGGGCAGAATTACTATGGATGGATATATACAGGATATAAAAATTCCCGTATACAAACTTTGAGAGTTTGTAGAGGAGGTAAAACAATGCTCTTTTATTATGTGAAAAAAATTGACAGGCTATCCGTTTCCCCGCTAAGGGTCCTTGAAGGGTTTGATGCTGGACTTCACTTAGAGTAGTTTTAAATGTTTCGAATGCAACACGTGACATTTCAGTGTTGTTTGTCTGCTTCTTATACAACACTCGAAAATCCGGAAAAATGCACTATTTTTTCGAAAAATGGCTTAAAAAAAACGAAACTTTTGCATTGATATTGGTTGACATTGGAAGGCAATTTTTCATTACTGCTAGTAGTGCCTACGTCCCTGGATAAACACTTGCAGTAATTATTATTTACATATTATGTTGTGTTTACATTACAAAGTTTCTGTACGGCAGTGATGTCTACAGGTTTTTGATGGCAGATTACACAATGCAGGAGTATTCTTCACGACCATATGATTGGACCGTATCTTCTGCCTAACCGACTTGGTGGAGGAAACCTTATCTTTCTTCGTGACGTACTACCGGAACTGTTGGAGAATGCTCCACTACCACTCAGACAACGATTACGGTTCCACCATGACGGGGCCCCACCACAAGTTTCAATTCGCTATGATTTTCGTATAATTATAACTTCAACTTTGAACCTGTTCTTTTTCTCATTACCTTGCCACAAAAGTTGCACTTACACCCCTTTGCTTCTAACCACTTTACATGTTAATTTTAAATCTCTTAAATATTATTTTTTGCGCGATAGTGCATTTTGTCGTACTTACAGCAATAGCGACCAACAACTCCCTACATTTCAGAGTTGCCAACCTAAATAACTATATTGTAATATTACATAATACAAACCTCGTGCGGGAAGCAAAACCACTACCCTCTATGTTTACTTTGTACAATCTACATACAAAAATATATCCAAAAGGTAGTGTTAATATACATTATACGAAACAAATCACTGCATTTTAAATAAACTGAACTTTATACGAAACAATATAAAACAATAAATGCGAAAGTGCCGCCATTTTATGACTGATTGGTGTCTCGGCCTGCTCTAGTTTCAACCAAAACGCATTGCCCACAGGGGCAATATTAGTCAGGTGTTTATAATGAACGCAAACATTTCAAACAAAAATGTTATTTTACTATTATTAATTATTTTGAAAACACCATGGCGCAAAAAAAATAATGCACATCGCACGTTTGTGGAGTGTTTTACAGAATCTCGGAAATTAAAAACATAGCTATCGCTCGGTTTTTAAACATTTCCTCACTTCTGTAAAAACCACTTCCCAACCTCGCATCGTAATATATTATTGTCTGAGCAAATTTACCATAAGTAATGCCACGAGTGATTTCCAAATTATCGGTAAATTCACGACTCACGAACTGAAGAGTGAATTTATCCAGAGAATTTGGAAATTAAGAGTGGCATTTATTAGCACTATTTAACGAATAAAATTAAGCTGTTTACTCACAAATTATTATTTAAATATAGTTATTTTGAAATATTTATATATTTAATGTAAACGGCGATGTTTGAAAACAAATGAGAAGCTATGTTTGAAAACAATTGAGAAACCATTGTTACGCTAGTTCATCAATGCAACCAGTTCATAGCTATTATTTATTGCCTAAATATCTCAATATTGTAAGAATGTACCCTAGTGGAGAAATTTATAACCAACACTACAGGTATTAATTAATTTCTAATGTCCTATGATGTAAATATGTCAATTATATTTTTCTGCAACGTCCTGGAAAATAATTAGTTTAAGAAAGTACAAACAGTGGCTTCTTCTTTATGGTATAGTCAATTGCTACAAATGTTCTCATATTATCTCCCACTTGCGATATCTGCTGACATTCATGCACTATATATACAATCCGATAGCCGCATTTCTTGGAGAGTCAGTCACTGCAAAATAATGGTATGACCTATTCAGAATGTTAAAAAGGAAGGACATTCTTTAATATGATGGACATTAGTTCATAAATTCGAGGCGAAACACGACTGTGAATAAAAAATCATTGAAATGTGATTGGTCATTGACTCCCATTTGGGACATGAGTTAAATAGTCAAAATAAATGTTATGCTGTTTCAGAAACACAATCTGACTTATTTGGCCTATACACGTTTTCTATTTTTCTTTTATAAATACCGTATATACACCAACATTAAATTAAGTTAGCTTGGGGTTAGAGTTGTGTGTGTGTGTATGTGTCATTTATTGAGTTGTTATCCCTTAAATTGGCAAAACACGAATTTATTTTGTTAGATATTTGAATGTGGCGGACCGCAGTGAAAACGGAATCTTGTGTAACTGTTATTATTGGGTATATTGTATAATTAGACACATGTTTAAGTGGTTTATTTTTGTTCGTATTCTTTTGATTTATTTCAAATATTAAATTAATTGAACTAACTGATATATCCGAAAGGATACATTTCGAATTTAAGGGTTATGCGGGATTGAAATAGCATATGAACACAGTAGAATCTGACATGAGCTTTGTGACAAGTTATTCTGTAATTTCGGTTTTATAAATTATTTTAGAATTAAACTTAATTGTGGATTGGTGTTGTTGACATTTAGTCCTGGAATTGAATCTAACATGAAAAAATATCCCCTACATACACGCCAGAATAACACTTTCTATTGTTTGCTGATATCATGAAATCAAAGGGAATATATTTAAATGATTTCGCTTAGAGAATTTAATACAATTATTTTACTACTCTCCAAAATATTTAATCGAACTCGGTGGTCTAGTGGTTATGTTCATTTTCACTAGTCCTGGTGGTTGCGGTTTCAAATCTAGCCGCGTTCGATGTACTTTTAGCATGGAAAAATCTAAGAGTATTGTAAGAAATCATAAGTAATGCCACGAGTGATTTCCAAATCATCGACTCGTGAATGGATTTGGAAATCAAGAGTGGTATTTATTAGGACTATTTAACGAATAGACTTAAGCTCTTTATGCAAAAATCATTATTTAAATATAGTTACCGGCATTTTAAAATATTTATATATTTAATGTAAACGGCGGTGTTTTGAAAACAAATCAGAAATGTGAGGTAATTTATATTCACTGCAACTTTATTATATTATTTATTGCCAAATAGGATCGTAATATTGTAAGAATGCACCCCAGTGGAGAAATAATGAAACACATCGAACAGTATATTATAATCAACATTATGGGTTATTCATTTATTTTTTTTAGTAAACAACTCAGTAAAATCACGGAATCTGTTCATTATTTGCTACATTCAATGTATTTGTTGGAGAAAAATAATACTCTGATCTGTTCTGAATTTTAAATAGATGAGCTTTCTTTATCACAAAAACAGGAGCTCATAAAGAGAAATCGATAAAGAGCGAGGTGAAACACGACTGTCATTGGTTGTAAAACAAAATTCATTGAAATGTGATTGGTTATTGACTGTCATTTAAGGCATTAGTTAAATATGACGAAAGTTAAAAATTAAATTGTACCTGTTGGTAGGTGCCGTCGTCCTCAATTTTGTTAATATATTGTATATAAAATTAACTGGAGCGCTTTCGGAAGTTATCTTCCATCTTCTGCAGGTTGAGTTTCCTCTACTCGTTTTTTTTGTGTACGGTGATGTATCCTCCTACTGTTTGTAGCAGCAACTGACTTCTTTTTGACGATCTCGTATAATGGGTTTGACTGGGGTGCGTTCTCATTGAGAAGTGAGGTGTTGTTTGTTTCCTTTATAATTTCAAGGTCTTCAAATATATTTATCCTCGCTGGAATGTTTTCTTGGTGGATTATCGTGAGGGTATTTTCAATTGTGTTCATTCGATGACCTGTGTTAATGAGATGTTTAGCATAGCTTGATTTATCACCCGCCTGTATGAAATCTTTCAGGTGTTCTTTATATCTTGTATTGAAATTTCTGCTTGTCCTGCCAATATAAAATGTATAACAATGTTTACATGTTAGTTTGTAGACTCCCTTGTTGTTGAATTTATTGTGTACTTCTATGTTGTGTATAGAAATGGATTGATCACATGGATGGAATGAGTAAGGAGAGATATCCATTGTTAGCAAGAAATTATCAAGCAAGAGGAAGACATGATGTTGGAAGACCTAGAAAACGTTGGGCTGATGCATTATGAAGTCGGAACGGGCAATTGCCTAATCCCTGGAGTGATGATGATGATGATGATGATGACTTCTATGTCATTGTATATTATGTTGTTTAATTTGTTTCCTGTTTTATAAGCTATGTTAATGTTTTTATTTATCTTTTTCAAAGTTCTGGCTAGTTTTGTGGTTTCATTTCTTGTGTATGTTAATGTTACCCATGTTTTGTTATTGTTAGATTCTCTTTCAAGTATTGTTTGTGTCATTTTTTCTTTTTTGTTTCTTTATAAGCTTATCAATGATTTGTTTGTTGAATCCGTTGCTTTTCGAGGAAACATTCCAGCGAGGATAAATATATTTGAAGACCTCGAAATTATAAAGGAAACAAACAACACCTCACTTCTCAATGAGAACGCACCCCAGTCAAACCCAATATACGAGATCGTCAAAAACAAGTCAGTTGCTGCTACAAACAGTTGGAGTATACATCACCGTACACAACAACAACAACTAACGGAAACTCAACCTGCAGAAGATGGAAGATAACTTCCGAAAGCGCTCCAGTTAATTTTATATACAATATATTAACAAAGTTGAGGACGACGGCACCTACAAACAGGTACAATTTAATGTTTAACTTTCATCATATGACTTCACCTCAACGGAATTTGATATGAATTTTACTAGTATTGATGAGTTAAATAGTCCAGAATACGCTACATCTATTTACAATGACGTAACAGGCTAATGTTGGGCCTTAGCCTCTCCTTTGTTAAGAGTTACTAGACCAAGTTAATTTAGTTACGCTTATTTTCCTCCATATGCCATGAATGGTATGCGGTCAACATACCGACCCAATGAGACATCTAGTAGGTAATTAAGGTATTACTAGGATGAAGAAGGTCGGTAAATTTTGCTTATAGGCCTCTCTATTCAGGCCTATCTATTCAGGTTTAAAGTATTTTACGAGCCTGAAAATCATCAGACTCGAAACCCTCCCGGAGGACTGGTTCCTTGGAATTTTCCATCCTAAAAAATCCTTCGACCCCGGCCGGGTTTATGATTACTAATAAAGGATAAACATTATTAAAAAAATCTTTGTTTAACTGAGGGTATGGTATGTGGACAGGATGCAAATTATGATTTAATTTCTATAAAAGTTTAAGGGGAAAAAATGAAATTATATAATTACAACTTCATGAATTCAGATATGTAGGTATATTTCCTATTTCTCATGGAATAGGATATATTTTGAATTAAATACATTTTAAAACTAACTAACTCACTCACTCACTCGCACTATCGTACCCATAGGTTCAGGGCCGCGTGGACATTAGATCTGTGTAATCTACTTCCCTCAATTCATACTTAATGTTATTGTCCCACCTCATTCTTGGTCCACCAATTCGGCGATTTCCTTCTGGTTTCCTGCTAGAAGCTTCAATCCACCTCTTTCATTCCCCATTCGTGCCACATGTTCGGCCTAACCAGTCAATGAGACTTAAGTATTCTTATTATATCCGATTCTCCCTAAAGGGCATGCAGATCATTGTTAAATAGCCTATTTCATTTACCTATCTGTCCACATTTCCTTACTTCAAAATTTTCGTAATAGACGAGGTAGACTCGCTTAACTCTGCCGTTATATAGTTTGTAATATTTTGTACATCCCTTGGCAGGGTAATATTTCTTTAACATTTATGAATAATAGAGGAATGTGTTTTGGCCTTAACCCTTATTGTGATCTCGAGTACCGTTATCTTTTGCTCGTTTTGAATGTCTGAAAATAGACAATATAATTTTCGGTAACTTAAATCCGGTTTCTAAGGAAATTCATTGAGCATTGAAATCTGAAGCGAATGGGTTAATATAATTATCAATAGTATTATTATTATATATAAAATGAATATATATATATATATATATCATACAATTGTTAAAAGCATCATTACTTATGGAGCAGAACTTTGGCCATTAACAACGAACACAAATAAGTATATTTTGGCAACGGAAATGGATGTTATACGAAGGGCAGCAAGAATTTCAAGAAGAGAAAAAAATAGGAACTCCGTTATAAAGGAGAAAATATGTAGCGATTAATATGATAGGAGACATATAAACTAAGATACAACTCTAATATGCATGGATCTGAAACTAAAATGTTCCGAAATATATTAAATTGTTATTAAAATTAAATAAATCTATAAATAATAAAAATAGAATATATTACTAATATCGCTATAAAATATGTATGTGGAAAAGTAGAAATATATCTAGGTAAAAATTCCACGTACATTTGTCTAGAATAAAATACTGTAAAACGCTACCTGCTATACAAATGACAAATAATGGAATAAAGAGGTATTGTCAGAACTCTACCTACTACACAACTTACAAATAATATAGGAACACAAAAATGGTATTGTCAAAAGAATATAACTAATTCCAATTAGCAGTCTATACAACTAATAAGAAATATTCATTCTTTAAGAAAAGAGAACATTAGTTAGCTATTAAAAATACTAAAAATCTATTGACCCAATTCTTAGAAACCAATTAACGTTACTAAGCAATTCCAAGAAATGATGATAAAGAATTACTACCTGGCTAATACAGACAACAAAAGACATTCATTCACCTCTGGAAAAGATACTCTCTTAACATTGACAGTTTACAAAGAAACTGATAAACATTTATCTATTAAATATCAAAGAACCAATTTACCCAGTTCTTAGAAATGTTATACATACTAGTAAATAATATTATTGTAACATAAATATATATTAAATTGTAAGGAGTGAATTCGAGAAAAGTGGGAGGAGCCACCGCCTTTATAAGCGAGAACTTATATCAAGACCGAGTCACGGCGGTATAACCGTTCCATCAGGTACTGAGTAAATGCGGTATCCTAATGTCTGTCCAGAGACTAAAAGGTAGCAGCCCTACCACTGGACTACTTAGCGTCGGGCCAGTAACCTGCCCTAAGGAACTTCAAAACTACTTTCAAGTCTCAACACGAAAAAAGCCAGAAGGAATTGAAGCATTCAAGACTGAAAGTGTATAAAACACTGGCTCTTCCAACTCTTTTGTATGGTAGCGAAGTATGGACGTTGAAACAGAAGGATATACAGAGACTTAGATCTGCTGAAATGAGATATCTTCGGAGGACTGCAGGATACACACTACTAGATCACAAAAAAATGAAGACATCTTAGAAGAATTACACATGGAATCTTTAGAAAACAAAATTTCTGATTATAAGTCAAGATGGATACAACATGTTCATCGAATGGAAGATCACAGAATACCCAAACTAATGTTAAGATATCAACCTGCAGGAAGAAGAAGACCAGGACGTCCACTCAAAATACTTCTGGATGGTGTTTCTCTTGAGGCCGAAACAGGTCAACAAATGGCCTAAATTCGTGAATGTACTATGATGATGATGAACTTATATCAAAATACTCTCACTCACTCTCAGTGACTCTGTGATCAGTGTTGAAACATAGTAGATCTGCAGACCGCGATCTCTGATTCAGTTAAAGATCACTCTCAGTGACTCTGTGTTGAGTGTTGGAACATCGTAGACCTGCAGACCGCGATCTCCGATTCAGTTTAAATATTAGATTCGTCCGAGAAATAGTTAAATTTAAAGTTATAGTCCGTTAAGCATTTGGACTTTGAAAATATTGATTCGAGCACGTGGACCTCTAAGTATTTCATCCACTCCACTCATAGATACAACTTTGTAACTGTATTATCAAAAGTGTATTTCTCCGTAATTAAACAGTTTCTTGGATTCGTTAAAATTGAGTGTACATTTGTACGTTGTTCTTTTGCTTATAAAGGGTTCATAACCCTGAGATCTTTTGCCTACCACCGAGCTCCGGTACAAATAAAGACTGCACTATTTTAGACTATATTAAAACTCAGCAATTAAGATGGTAAGGACATGTCCAGCGAATGGAAGAGGATCGGCTACCAAAATCTGTTTTGGAATGGAAACCTGAGGGAAGACGAGGCAGAGGAAGACCTAAAATCTCTTGGAGTCAGGGAATATACTTATACATGGAGGAGAAACGTCTACAACCAGGAGATTGGACGGACCGACAAAATTGGCTATTAGGAATCGGACGATGTCAAAGGCATTAATCAACTGATGCTCTATCTGTCTATCTATCTATCTATTATTATTATTATTATTATTATTATTATTATTATTATTATTATTATTATTATTATTGCATATAAAATTGAAAACTAACAGAATGTAGTATATTAGTAGGAGGTCTTATATTTACAACTTTAGATGGGCCATTATCATTAATTACGTTTGTCGCAACACTTTTTAGGAATTGCCTCCTCCATGGCACGACAGGCCTAGAAGGCCCTTAGCCTACCAACCTACTTCTGGCCTAACAATTACATGTGTTATTCACAGAGGAAGACCATCATCCTGCCAGTGCAGGGGTGACATGTTGTCAGCTCCCCAGCCGTTATAACTGGTTTTCTGAACCTGGAACCGCTACTTATTGCAGCTATCCAAATTCCTCTCGATGCTGGATGGACACCGGTTTCATACTGGCCGAAATTTCATGAGAAAATTTCTTCCCCCTTGGAGACCCGTACCAGCGCAAGTCCTGTAGCTCTGCGCCAAGGCGTCTTGCCTTAACCTTTCGTCTACGACGGGGGACGTTTTTAGGAATTATGGATTGGCATTTAATTGATCAACAAAAACTATTTTTAATCAACCACATATCCTGCGAAATGATGGACGTAAAAATCTAATATATAAAAATGAATGTTTGTTCGTTCTTTATGCGCGGCCATACCGTTGATCCAATTGTGATGGGGCTTTTTGCAAAATGTTCAGGAGATTCCCGGGATGAACATAGACTATAAGAGAGTTGTGATACTCAACTCCTACACCCTTAAAAATCGCCCTTTATAGTGGAAAACATGAAAAAGTAGCTCTTTGGACGCTTAAATGGCTTACGCTGTCTAAACCATAACAAATACACAAAATTAATGGACACAGAATTTAATATCTCAAAAAGCTCCACAAAAAAGACCACGACAGCATATGTTTATTTCTTACGGATAACTCACAATAACCATTTTTTTTTCTTTCATTGATGCCAAGAAGATCGAGACAAGTACGTAGATTCCTGTGCAAGCATAGCAGCACTGGCGGATATTCTTTTACGGATAACTCACAATTACGAATTTTGTCTTTTAGCTCATTTATGCCAAGAAGACCGAGATAAGTAGATTCCCGGGCAACACCGGGTAATCAGCACAGAGAATCTTAAAATAATTACGATATACATTTATAATTATTTCTCATTTTACTTATTCAACTAATCATAAGAAGTACATTAATTTTCGTATTTCAGCTCATTAATGTCAGGAAGATCGGGATGAGTAGATTCCCGGGCAACGCCGTGTAATCAGCACGGGGTATCTAAAAATATGAATTTATAATTATTTTTCCTTTTACTTATTCAACTAAACATAAAAGCACATTAATTTTCACTTAATTATGTGTAGCAGCGCATGCCGGGTATTAGCTTGTAACGAATAAAACGAAAGAATAATCAAAATAGAATGGTACGTGATTAAGTAGTTAATAAGCCTAAAATTAGACATAAATAAATTTATCAATATGGAGTGTTTGCGTAAAGACTGATTAAAACCGGATGTGCAAGATGATTTTGGTAAGAGCCTACAAAACGTTATAATTGAAGTTTGTTTGAAGGCTGGGATTTTCAATTGAATCCTGGTCTTAACCATGAAAAGCCATGCCTGACATAATCAATTACTGGATAAAACCAATGACAGGACCACAAACATCATGAAGCTAATTGTATTTATAATAAACTCATAAGCGTAAATTCACAAATGCTTTGTTCAATTCAAATTAATGACGCAAGTAGCGAAAATAAAAAATGCGTGGTTAAAACATACAAATTGAATTGAAAACTCACAGACAGTGCTTCCTAGATTAATTAATTTAATTAATGAACTAGTTAGAATTCTGAAAATTTGTCATAAGTAATGTCATGATGATTTCTAAGCTTGAATTTATCTGGAAGATTTGGAAATCAAGAGTGGTATTTGTTAGGACTATTTACGGAATAAAATTAAGTTGTTTACATAAAAAACATTATTTAATTATAGTTATTTTAAAATATTTATAAATTTAATGTAAACGGCGATGTTTGAAAGCAAATGAGAAATGTTAGTTCGTGTTTCATTTATTGATCCACTGCAACTAGATCATATTATTTATTGCCAAAAAGGATCGCAATATTATATGAATCCTGAAACTGTATATTATAACCAGTATTATATGTTATCAATTATTTTTTTAGGAAACAACTCAGTAAAATCATTATTTAAAAACACAATTATTGAACACACAATTATCAAAAGTGTAATTCGAAGGAATTTGTTTATCATATGCTATATTCAGTGTATTAGTTGGAGAGTCAGTCACTGTAAAATAATGCTCTGACGTGTTCAGAATACTAAGAAAAAATCAGCTTTCTTTATCACAAAAGCAGGAGGTGATAATGAGAATTCGATAAAGAGCGAGGTGAAACGCGACTATCATTAGTTGTAAAACAAAATTAATTGTAACGTGATTGGTCATTAACTTCCATTTGTGGCATGAGATAAATAGTCACTAAAAATCGTGTAGGTCTGGTCCCTACACCAACAAAGGCCTTAAGCACTGACATTTCACCATTTACAAGTAATCCGATAATTTTCTAGTTTTATAAAATAAAATTCTAGTTCACCGCATGGGGAATGGGGAATGAAAGAATTGCATGGGAGATTCTTATAGGAAAACAAGAGGGTAAAATCCCAGCTGGTAGCCCAAAAATGAGGTGGTAGAATAACATTAACCATAATTTTAGGGAACTAGAATATATAGGAGATAATTGGAAAACATTAGCTCAGGATAGGGATATATGGAGAGCTTGTGTAGACGCGGCACGTACCTAAGGGTTCTATAGAGTCAGTGAGTTAGTTAAAAATAATAATAACTAACTCACTCATTGGCATTATCGAACCCGTAGGTTGATGGCCACGCGGGCATAAGCTCTCCATATATCCCTATCCTGAGCCAATTTTTTCCAATCATCCCCTGTATAATCTAATTCCCTCAAATCATAGTTAATGTTATTCTCCCATAATAATAATAATAATAATAATAATAATTATTATTATTATTATTATTATTATTATTATTATTATTATTATTATTATTATAATAAAACTTTTTTTACCAAAGATAGATGAACTCACTGGGAACGGAGAAAATTACATAACACTGAGGTACGTGATTTCTATTGGAAGCCAGATATAATAAGAACAGTTAAGTCTTGCAGACTACGATGGACAGGACATGTGGCACGAATGGGGAATGAAAGAGTTGCATGGAACCTTCTAGTAGGGAAACTAGAGGGAAAACGCCCAGTTGGTAGACCAAGAACGAGGTGAGAGAATGACATTAACCAAAATTTGAGGGAAGTAGAATACAAAGACTATGACTGGAAAAAAATTAGCTCAGGATGGGGATGTATGGGGAGCTTACGTAGGCGCGGCCATGAACTACGAGTTGAAAAGAGTCAGTGACTTATTTAATAATAATAGTAATAATAATAATCATCATCATCATGTATCATGGCAGCTGCTGCCGTCTCCCGGAAACCAAACGCAATTCCTCTCTGTCCATCCAATGATCTTCCTCCAATCCTCTGATATCCATAGCTGGTTGTACCCCTTCTATCCAAGTTTTCTTCGGTGTTCCTCTCTTCCTCCTTTCCATTGGGATCAATTCCATAACAATTTTAAGCAATCTTTGCTCTGGCATTCTTTTGACATGGCCATACCACTGTAATCTTTTCTTTTCTATAATGTCTATGATGTCCGGCTCCTCTTCTACGCCCATAATATTATTATTATTATTAATAATAATAATAATAATAATAATAATAATAATAATAATATTTGGTGATTTATATTTTTTTAAATTATGATTATCTTAAAATTAAATCCAGGAGTATCCTTTCTGTGTTGAAATCCTGTGTAGATTCTAACAGTAAAGTAATTCAGAGTTAGATCACAACCTATGCATTTGCAAATGTTAACAATCTTGTTTGAAGCATTCTTTCAGAAATATCAAACTGTTTACATAACTCTCCAACCTGCTACAAAATATTCATAAGTGTATATATTCCAAGCTTCGTAGAGTATGTGCCCTTCCCTCTCTGCAAAATCGTTACAGGGCTGTTGTTTGTTATCAAACTTTGTCATGGGAGAGCTAACAGTTCCCAGCACAAAGCCACAACGCAAACACAACGTCCACACCTCAACATCTTAAACTGTAGATCATCATGACATTTCAGATAGTTTGCAAAATACATTAAAGGCTGTAAAATAGGGTGTCCCAAAAGAAAATCGAAATCTTTTATTTTTTAAAGCATACCCTCTTAATTTTATTTATTTTTTTCATTTTCAGAATTTTCCTCATCATTGAGAACTGATAAAATCAGGGGGAGAAAGATTAATGGACAAGATACGCCAGTTGCTTAATATGATTTGGGAAAAAGAAGCTCTTCCAGATGAATGGAAACAATCTATTATCATACCAATTTATAATAAAGGAGATAAAACGGATTGCAACAACTATAGGGGCATCTCATTACTCTCAACTTCGTACAAAATTCTAACAAATATATTAGTAAGCAGACTTACTCCCTATATTGATGACATTCTATGAGATCATCAATCTGCATTTAGAAGAAACAGGTCTACAACAGATCAGATTTTTAGCTCAAGACAGATTTTAGAAAAGAAATGGGAATATAAAAGTACTGTACATCAATTACACATAGACTTCAAAAAGGCATACGATTCAATTAAGTTGGAAGACCTAGAAGACGTTGGGCTGATGCATTATGAAGTCGGAACAGGCAATTGCCTAATCCCTGGAGTGATGATGATTATGATGATGATGATGATAATTCAATTAAGAGGGAGAATTTATATAGTATCCTGCTGGAGTCCGGAATTCCTAAAAAGTTAGTTAGACTTATATGAATGTGTCTAAATGGAACAAAGAGTAGGGTGCGTGTAGGCAGACAGTTTTACGGATACTTTGAAATCCACAGTGGGTTGAAGCAAGGAGATGCACTATCTCCTCTACTATTTAATTTTGTAGTAGAGCATGCCATCAAATCTTTAGAGGATGAAGAAGGCTTACAACTCAATGGTATTAATAAGCTGTTAGTTTATGCTGATGATGTAGTACTACTGGGCGATAGCGAGGAGATACTAAAGGCCAACACGCACACACTACTGAGTAACACTAAGAAATTGGGACTGGAAGTAAATATCAATAAAACTAAATATATGGTCACACATAGAAATACATTATATAATGGAAATGGACAGCTAATGACAAATGAGGGAAATTTTGAGGAAGTGGCTGAATTCAAATACCTAGGAACAATAATCACAAACAGGAATGAGAGGCACAAGGAAATTAAACATAAGCTCAATTCTGGAAATGCGTGTTATTATGCATTACAGAGACTCTTGACTTCCCAACTCCTTTCAAAAAACGTTAAACTGAAAATATATAAAACTATTATTCTACCAGTTATATTATATGGATGCGAAACATGGACTCTTACTTTAAGGGAGGAAAGGAGATTACGAGTATTTGAGAATAAAATTCTTAGGAAAAGTTTTTGGACCAAAGAGAGATGAACAGACAGGTGAATGGAGAAGACTGCATAACAATGAATTACATGGTCTTTATAGGATGCCAGATATAATGAAAACAGTTAAGTCTCGTAGACTGCGATGGGCAGGACATGTGGCACGAATGGGGAATGAAAGGCGTGCATGGAAGCTTCTTGTAGGAAAACCAGAGGGAAAACGCCCAGTTGGTAGATTAAGAATGAGGTGGGAGAATAACATTAACTATGATTTGAGGGAAGTATATTTTATAGGGGATGATTGGAAAACATTGGCTTAGGATAGGGATGTATGGAGAGCTTATGTCCGCGCGGCCATGAACCTACGGGTTTGATAGTGCCAGTGAGTTAGTTAGTTAATTGAGAGTTTTCTCAAACCAATCTTAATAATTAACATGAGTTTAAAAAAATACCTAAATGACTACGGACTTATAATAATAATAATAATAATAATAATAATAATAATAATAATAATAATAATAATAATAATAATAATAATAATAATAAAATAATAATAATAATAGTAATAATAATAATAATGAGCAAAATTTCTGTATTTTCATTTAGTTACCCTTATATAAAAAATGTTGACCCTCCTGGGTTTAAAATCAGTATGAATAGAGCTTCTAATTAATTTCAAAGTATTTCATAAGTTGAGAAATTTCCGTGTGTGTCATGTCGAAAGGTTTCGTTTTAATTTACAATTATTTTCATTTAAAATTGGTGCTTAAAAATAACAGACTTTTCAATTAACCAGCAGTGTAATGCGATTATAACACGACATGCGGTGAAATATTACTTGTTTATGTATCTACACAGAAAAGATAAAGAATAGTACTGAATGATACTACATGGAGATAAAACATTTATCGTTAAAGTTTTTAGTCACGCAAAGCTGTTAAACATTTAAATTGTCTAATCGTAATTCACATTTACAGTAACTTTCTGCTTACATTTTCATTCATTGGTGTAATAAATCAAATTAGTGTCCGTTCTAAATGATATCTGACAATTATTGCAGCGTGACCATCAATACCAATCGTAAATCAGGCTTCCAATGTTTTTAATTATCACTTTATATCCATCCATCCATCCATAGTAAGTCTGCCCGAAGGCAGGTCCTTCACTGCAATCACATCATTTTCATGCTATGATTGCAGCTTTACTAGGGAATTGTAGGTGTGGTAGCTTCCCGTTGCTTTCCACACCGGTGTAGGATCATCATCATCATCTTCATTCATGGATTAGGTCTGTTGACCCGTTCCGACTTCAGCCCATCTCTTTCTAGGTCTGCCCACATCTCGGGTGTCTTTAGGTTTGTATTTTGTTATTTGTTTTGGATATCTGTCTTCATTCATTCTGTCTATGTGTTGCTTCCATTTTTGTCTATATGTATCCATTTTATCAGTTATTGCAAATATTTCAAGTTCCTGTCTTATTTCTCTGTTCTTGATTCTGTCTTCCTTAGTCCACCCTTTAACAGATCTCAAATATTTCATTTCTGCCGCCGTTATCCTACTTAGGTCTTGTTTTTTATGTATCCCGGCTTCTGAACCATAGAGCAGTACCGGTACTGCCAACCCGGCTTTTCTTCTGCTGAAGTTTATGAGTAAGTTATTTTTTACTAGTAGAGGTTACCAGCCTCTAGCCAAACCCCTCTTCCTGGAGGGCAGGGAACTGGAATTTCGGAGTGTTCGTCTCCTAGAGAAGTTGCCTTCACTACGGCTTTGGGGACTTCTCTTCTCCCCACGTAACCCTGTGGACGGGGCCCTACCCAGGTACTACCCACTGGGCGAGTGGGACCTGGAGCTCACAAAAGGGCAGGGGCGCCTACTCCCTGGAGTGGACCTCTATCAAGGGTTCCACTCTGTTACCCTGCCCGGTGTAGGATGATGATGATAAATTATAAGTACTACAAGAATAGACTAATAGCTCTAGAAATTGATTATTTACGCAGAAGTGCCAGAAAGTCAATATTAGAACATGTCACAAATAATAATAATATAATAATAATAATAATAATAATAATAATAATTTATTTTAGCTGGCAGAGTTAAGGCCATAAGGCCTTCTCTTCCACTCAACCAGTGAATAGTAAAATTAAACAAAAATTATGTACATATTACAATTTTAAGATATTATTAAAATACAGACTAAACAAAATACAATGATGATGTAATCTAATACTAGCTAATACTAACAAAAACATGGAATATAATACAATTAAGATGATATAAAATAAGGAAATTAGAAATTGATTGGAAGCAGAAGAAAGCATAATTTAAACAATTGAGTAGAAGGAATTAAAGTGGTTAGGACATGTTTTAAGAATGGAAGATGAGCGATGGCATAAGCAACTATATCAATGGCATCCGACCAGGAGGAGGAAGAGAGGAAGACCGAAGTTAACATGGAAGGAAAACATGAAGACATTAATGCAAGCAAGAGGGCTAAGCATTGAAGATGCCCAAAATCGCAGGCTTTGGAGGTTTGGCACGGGAAGACGGCAGCAGCTGTAAAAACCCGAAGATAGATAGATAGATGATGATGATGATGATGGCCATATGATTTCGGGGACCATTTGGGCCTTAAAGTTTTCCTGACATTTGTCTTACAGGTGAGGAAAACCCGATAAAAACCTCACCCAGAAAAACTGCCCCGACCGGGGATCGAACCCGGGCCCGCTGCGTGACAAGGCAGCACGCTACCTCGAGACGACATCGGTGGACATCACTTCATATAATGTGCTGAATGTCATTCTGAATAACCAAATAAACTAACTCACTGGCACTATCGAACCCGTAGGTTAAGAACCGCGCAGACATAAGTTCTCCATGTATCCCTATTCTGGGTTAAAGTTTTCCAATCATCTTCATAAGTAATGTCACGAGTGATTTCGAAATTACCGATAAATTCACGACTCACAAAGTGAGGAGTGAATTTATCTAGAGAATTTGGAAATCGAGAGTGGCATTTGTTAGGACTATTTAACAAATAAAATTAAGCTCTTTACTAAAAAATAATTATTTGAATATAGTTACCGGTGTATTAAAATATTTATATAGTTAATGTAAACGCCGATGTTTGAAAACAAATTAGAAATGTGAGGTTATGTATATTCACTGCAACTCGATCATATTATTTATTGCCAAATAGGATCGCAATCTGGGTTTGGAATAATTTCCCATATTATGTGTCATGAAAGAGGGAAAAAGGAGGCCTATTGTAAGAATACACTCTAGTCGAGAAATAATGAAACACATCAAACTATTATAATCAAACATTATAGGTTAATCATTTATATTTTGAATAAACAACTCAGTAAAGTCATTGAATCTATTCATTATTTGCTACATTCAATGAATTTGTTGGAGAAAAATAATGGTCTAACTTGTTCAGAATACTAAAAAAGGAGGAGCTTTCTTTATCACAAAATCAGGAGCTGATAAAGAGAAATCGATAAAGAGCGAGGTGAAACACGACAGTTCATTGGTGTAAAACAGGATTAATTGAAACTTGATTGGTCATTGACTACCATTTGCGACATGAGTTAAATAGTCCGTATAATTTCCCTCAAACCATAGTTAATGTTATTCTCCTATCTTATACTTGGCCTGCTTACTGGGCACTTTCCCACTGCTTTTTCTACGAAAATGCCCCTCTTCCATTCCTCGTTCGTTCCACATGTCCTGCTCATCGCAGTCTACGATACTTCTCTCTCTCTTAGTACAGTATATTTGACTTCCCATGAAGATCATGTATAGTCCACAGATGAGCAGAATGAAAGCAAAGGACGAAGGAGGCACGCGGAATTGCAAGCGATACAATGGCTTACTATCTGAGACTTTAGGAACAGTCAAAGATGTCACTCACATCTGTAGATTATTTCAGGCGTATTTAATTTTATGTTATATATTTTGTGTTTTAAGGTAATTAATTTGTTCTTCTTATTCAGTTTAGTTACTATATATCTTAATGTTTCGTAGTTCACTGTGAGGTAAGGGTGATGATTAAAATTTTGAAGTGTGTATGAAATATCAACTGCTTTCATACAACTTCGTCTATGCACTGTAGTTCACTGTTAGCTCCATTCTCCTGTCTGTTCAGCTCTTTTTAAATTTTACTAAGAACTTTATTCTCAATAAGATATTAAATATAAAATTGGTACCTGGTAAGTCAGTCTTCCTCTACTAAATCATTATATTTCGCTAAGCAATCCCAATATGGAGGCCTTTCAAAAATAATGATTCATCTTCTGCATTATAACTGGTACTGATTTAACTGTTATTCTCAAATACTCGTAATCTTTTCTCCTCCCTTAAAGTGAGAGTTCATGTTTCACATCCATATAATATAACTGGGAGGATAACTGTTTTATTTATTTTAAGCTTGATATTTTTTGAGAGAAGTTGATACGACAAAAGTTCCTGTAATGCATAATAGCATGTATTCCAGAATTGAGGCTTGTTTCAATTTATTTGTCCAGCTCATTTCTATTTGTAATTATTGTTTCTAGGTATTTGAATTCAGACACTTCTTCAAAATTTCCCTCATTTGTTATTAACTGTCCACTTCCATTATACAATGTAGCTACTTCTATGCGTGGACATATGTTTAGTTTTATTGATGTTTTGTTCCAATCCCAATTTCTTAGCGTTATTCAATATAGTGTGCGTGTTGGTCCTTAATATCTTCTCGCTATCGCCTAATAACACTACATCATCAGGATAATCTAAGACCTTATTAATACCATTGAGTTGTAAGGCCTTCTTCACCCTCTTAAGGTTTTATGGCATGCTCTAATAGAAAATAGAATAGTGAATGTCTTTGATTTAACCTATTGTGAATTTCAAAAGTATCCTAAAACTGTTTGCCTACACATACCCTACTCTTTGTGCCATTCAGACATATTCGAATAAGTCAAACTAACTTTTTAGGAATTCCGAACTCCAGCAGGATACTATTTAACTACAGTTATATATACTATATAAATAGTATGCCTTTTTGAAGTCTACATCTAGTTGATGAACAGTGCCATTATTATCCCATTTCTTTTGTAAAATCTGCCTTATACTAAAAATCTTAACTGTTGTAGATCTGTATCTTCTAAATCCACTTCGATGATGTGCTATTATATCATCAATAAAGAACGACCGAAATATATTAAATAGAGAAAAATATGTACACAAGATCATAACATATAAAATTATAAGTAAATATCTTACAAATTAAACTAAAATTTTGACGAATCGACTCAATATTATTTGGGAATAAAAAAAATCAGAAATCATCAACAAATCCACTGAGTGACCATTAAAAAACAAAGATATCTACATTTCGTTTTAAAGGAAGCTAATATGATCGGTAGTCCTAGATTCCTTGTGGTAAGGATTTCCAGAGTTTAGAACTCGATACAGTATAACAATTAGAATAATGGGATGTTCTGTGTTGTGGAATGTGAAGTGGAAGGTTCTGCTGCGAACGTGTACACAAATTTTGATTGGAGGATAGGAGATGGAAGTGAGAGGATTACGTAGCTTGATGTAGATGTATGTATAATTTTGAATAGCAGAATAAGGTAATGCATTTTTCCAACGAACATGGAGATGGAGGAAGCGTAGTTCGCGGAAATATGAATGAAATGTGGTCATGTTTACGAATATTGAAAATATATTGATACAACTTACGAATATGTTGCAAATTTATGTGATACTTCATCGTTAAATTACGTGAATAAGATGTCACAATAATCAAAATACAGTATCATGAGATTTTGTATTATTATTCTTTGGAGATCAGTCGAAATAAAATGTTTTAATCGATTCAAAGAGTTCATTATTGAAATAGTATGTTAAAATGCGAGGTTGGGAAGTGGTTTTTACAGAAGTGAGGAAATTATTATAAACCGAGTGATAGCGAGATACTGTAAAACACTTCACAAACGTGTGTTGTACATTCTTTTTTGCATGATGATGTTTTCAAAACAAATAACAGTAAAATAACATCTTTGTTGGAAATATTTGCGTTCATTATGAACAACTGACTGGCGTTAACAGTCTGGCCAATGTCTATATACGCTAATTGCCGAAACTAATTTGGTTGAGACTACAGCAGGTCATGACACCAATCAGTCATAAAATGGCGGCAAGTACGAATATATTGTTTTATATTGTTTCAAATAAAGTTCAGATCATTTAAAATGCAGTGATTTGTTTCGTATAATGTATTTTAACACTACCTTTTGGATATATTTTTGTATATACAGTATAAAGGGCTGTGGTTTTACTTCCCGCCCTAGGTAGATAATATGTAATATTACAGTATAGTTATTTAGTTATTCATAGGTTGGCAACCCCGAAATTTAGAAAATTGAACTTTCAATCATGATCGCCATTACGACAGAACGCATTATCGTGCAAAAAAATATTTTTTGACAATTCATTTATTTTGATGTTTCAACTTACATTAGAATCAAGATAGAAACCCAAATTCTTAACAAAAGACGAATAAGGTATTGGAAGCTGGCATTTCTTGTAACATACATAGCAATAATTTTTGTTTTTACAATATTTGCACTTACGTATGTTTTCTTCAGAATTTGTATAAGTCTTCGAGGATGCACGACATCTATTTCGCCCCACATTATCTTCAATTTGTTGATTATAAACGATATGAACTTACTGACGATAAGGAACAAACTGTTCGCTGAATGGCTTACAAATTAGGGATTTGTTAGTACTGCTCGGGAGGAAAAAATAATCTTTGCTAACATAACAGTCACAATCATTCTTAGAATTAGGAAGAGAGAGGGAGAGATAAGCACAATAGTATTAACTTAATAATATTTAATATTCCAGATTTACCATTTATGTAACCAACGTGAGAAAAAAACGTATTTTTATTCAATATGAAACATTTCAATCCACGAAAATGACTCTTAGACCCTGTCTAGTTGAGACTGAAACAGGTCATAATTGACCTATATTCATTCATGAATGGTGTATGATGATAAAGTATTTTCAATCAAGGATTAATCATAATTTTTAATTGAAAAAAAATCACTCAGAGAATAATCATTACTTTTACTTGAATCAATAAAACTTCCCATTTCCATTGATGCATTTTAACCTGTCGTCTTGTAGGTACTTTTAAGTGCCACACGCCACCCGGGCTTTACAGTGACAATACCTGTCGGCAGAGGGATTTTAACTATCGATCACACACACACTTTTTTGACAACAGAAGGACATGGAGGGCCTCACCGAATGAGTGATCAGCTCAATGGCCCGTATGAATAAAGTGGAGCAAATGCTTTTACTTCACTATTTTGAAGTATATCCTTCAGAATGTATGAATAAAGTATGAAGCATAACCTTTTACTCGCGGTGACGCATCGAGAAAAAGCACCTGCTTCCATGGAAGACGCACGAGCTCGACCTTGAAGCACGTGCTTCAAGATTAGAAAAACTGTATGAATAAAGTGAACCTTTTGCATCTTGTAAGAAGCACATGCTTCAAAAAATTGAAGTCTGGTCGATAGCAGACTCATCATCACAAAATACAGACATGGCTCAATTAGTAGTCCCCGTACGCCGTAAAAAGTGTTATAAACCACGTCTGTGTCCTCCTGAGGAAGAGTATAATTCATTATAGAGATTCAACGAGGAAAATGTTAAGTGGTGAGCTGCCCACTTTTTGCCAGAAACAGAAGAGAGAAGAGGTGGTGCGCTAATCTCTGAAGATAGAATGAAAGTATTTTTTGTTCATGCCCGATCCGGGGTTTCAAATTGGTGTAGGCGAATAAACAGGCGTTCATCAATATTAATGATTCAGGCAATGATGATGAAGATACATCGAAGGAGAAGAGAATTTCACTGAAGGGAAAATTATAAGAGGAGGACGCGAAAAATTATTAGTTTGTTCCTTCTGTTCATATCTGTCTTTTCTTCAGCTTAGTTTTCATATGGCTAGAGGATCCGACATGCTGACCATATATCACCCCCCGCACTGACTTATAATCGTCTACCTCTGTGATTAACACATATGAACGTGAGGCCAGCAGCCGATTGGTAGGCTAAGGGCCTTCTAGGCCTGTCGCGCTTGGAGTTCTAGTTTTCATATTGTTAATTTTCTTTAGCAACTGATTTGAATTTATCGGCGTGCCAAAATTAAGTTTAAATAATTTAATTATTTCCTGAATTGCTTACATGTTTTTTTCTTCCGGAATTTGCGACTTTTGTAATAATTGTGGATATTTTCCTTGAGCAGTAACTAAAAATGCCATTGTATTTTTTACAGACTTTGAACTATTTCTTGCTTCCGAAACAGAAAAGGCCATTTTTACAACCGCACTACATGTATTGTCCACCGCTGTGGTCTCGAGGTAGCGTGCTGCCTTGTCACGCAGTGGGCCCGGGTTCGATCCCCGCTCGGGACAGTTTTTCTGGGTGAGGTTTTTATCGGGGTTTTTCCTCACCTGTAAGACAAATGTCAGGAAAATTTTAAGGCCCAAACGGTCCCCGAAATCATATGCCCATCGCAATGATCATCATTCATATTCATCTTATCATAATCATCCTTCGCCGGTGTGGAAAGCAACGGGAAGCTACCACATCTATAATTCCCTAGTAAAGCTGCAGAGCATAGCATGGAAATGCTATGATTGCAGTGAAAGACCTGCCTTCGGGCAGAATTACTATGGATGGACTACATGTATAGTTTTGACTTCATTGAGAGAGCGGAAATAAAAGTAGCGTGGTTATGATCTGTTTTAGTTGAAAATTATGGAGTCAGCACAAAATACTTTGCTTTTAAAGAATGAAAACATAAACAAGCGCTCAGGTAGTAAAGAATTCTGATGATTCATTTACGAAACGCGCGGCTGCTCGGCTGGGAGTTTAGAAGCACATGCTTCTTATTTAGAAGGAAAAGATAGAAGTGTAAGGTAAAGGTTATTCAAAGCACATGCTTATACTTCTACCTTTTGCTTCCAAGCAAATACTTCTACCTCTACCTTGTGCTCACAAGTAAGACCTCCAGTTTTATTCATACGGCCCAATGTCACGGCCTCCTCCGAGACAACACAACAATTGGACGAAACAAAATTCGCACACACATTTATACTAAACATGGTGAATATGATAATGAGGATTATGATGATGTTCGGGGACCATTTGGGCCTTAACGATTCCAGATATTTGTCTTAAAGGTGAGGAAAAATCCCGAATAGAAAAGCATCTCCCTGGAAACTTGTCCTGACCAGGGCTCGAACTCGGACCCGCTGCGTTACGAAGTGGACTGAATAAATAAAACTCAAAGGTTGTTTTTTTTTTATTTTTATGTATAAATGAGCTATGATTTTTTTTAATTCATTGATTAAAAATATTGCTATCATGATTTCTTGGAAAAAAATTATCGATTTCTATCCCTGAATGAAACATTTCTGCGTATTTGCATATATTATTTAAATACTGCGAATTAAAATACATAAAGTTGAGTTTTCTTTTCACATAAATTGCCTTTTCATATCATGTTTGTACAATATTGTATTCCTCTTATAAACTTAAAGGAGATTCTGAGAACAGTAAGAAAAACACGTATTATACTGATTTTATATACCGATACAGGCTTTCAAGTTTTAACAATTTTTTCTAGGTACGATAATAGAGTATAGCAATATTGGGAAATTCCTACAGCTTTGTAGCAAACTACACATTGTGTTTAGCATGGATACGGGGAAAACTTTCTTGTTGTATTTAGATAACAGCTTTACAAAATCCGTAACTTTTAAGAATATCTCCCATCTTCTTAAGAACATGATACACGCTAAAATGTACAAATATAATCCAAGGAGAGCATTAACTGAAATATTGCTTGGTAGAGGTGTTAGAATGAATACTGAAAACTGTATTACACTTTAGCATACTTTCATCACTAATAAATGTTGTTTAATCATCGTTTTGGCTTCGAAATAAAATTCTTACACACATGCAGTGGCTCTCGATAATACTGAGCAACAAAAAAATAAACTTTTTTATCTCAGAAAGAAAAATATGTGATTCTGATAGTATTTTTTCTTCTAAATTCAAATATGATATCGGTTTTTCTCCATCATGCAAGATTTCCGAAAGACAGGAATTTATAATTTCAAACAATATATTTAGTTTTACTAATATTTACTTCCAATCCTAATTTCTTAGTGTTACGCACACACTATTGAGTAACACTAAGAAATTAGGATTGGAAGTAAATATCAGTAAAACTAAATATATGGTCACACGTAGAAATTCAGTATATAATGGAAATGGACAGCTAATGACAAATGAGGAAATTTTGAGGAAGTGGCTGAATTCAAATACCTAGGAACAATAATCACAAATAGGAATGAGATGCACAAAGAAATTAAACATAGGCTCAATTCTGGAAATGCATGCTATTATGCATTGCAGAGACTTTTGATGTCCCAACTCCTTTCAAAAAACGTTAAGCTGAAAATATATAAAACTATTATTCTACCAGTTATATTGTACGGGTGCGAAACATGGACTCTTACTTTAAGGGAGGAAAGGAGATTACGAGTATTTGAGAATAAAGTTCTTAGGAAAATTTTTGGACCAAAGAGAGATGAACAGACAGGTGAATGGAGAAGACTGATTAACAATGAACTAAATGGTCTTTATAGGAAGCCAGATATAATAAGAACAGTTAAGTCTCGTAGACTGCGATGGGCAGGACATATTGCACGTATGGGAAATGAAAGACGTGCATGGAAACTTCTTGTAGGAAAGCCAGAAGGAAAACGCCCAGTTGGTAGACCAAGAATGAGGTGGGAGAACAACATTAACTATGATTTGAGGGAAGTAGATTATACAGGGAATGATTGGAAAGCATTAGCTCAGGATAGGGATGTATGGAGAGCTTATGTCCGCGCGGCCATGAACCTACGGGTTCGATAGTGCCAGTGAGTAAGTAAGTAAGTAAGTAAGTAAGTAAGTAAGTGAGTAAGTAACACTTTAATATTTTCTACATTCGTAACTACACAATGTTCGAACATTCGGACTTAGCCAGAAAGTAAGAAATGACGATTTTCTGCTATATTTCGCCTGTGGAGCATCCCTCTTGATGGTCCAACAATAATCGGCCAGCATATTAGGATTCCATTTTCATTGATATATCTTTTCAATAGCTAAAAGCCATTTGAGTTAGCTAATTTGGTTTTATTTTACAATGGACAAATGTACGAAAAAACGTTTATTAAAAAAATATTATTTAAATTCATTAATTGAAATTGAAATAAAAAACTGTGGGTGATGGAGAAATTCCGAATACATATTTGAAAACACGAAAAAAAAATGCATTTAGGAAACTATTGGTACTCGTGAGACAAAAATCATGTTGACCAGTGTAATTGATAGTATCGGTCGAGTTGAAAAATCATGATTGAGATTTTTTAGTTTTTCGTTAAAGGTAAGGGCAGGAAACTCAGGTCACAACGTCCCTGAAAAAAGCATTAGCCTCAAAATTATCATCAGATACATTCAACTAAACATGAAATTGGTTCAATTCAATTCATAAATTTCTAATACCTTAATTAAACGTGTCGGACTGCAATGAAAACAATTAAAACATTTGTATATTGTAATTATATTCCCACTGAACGCAGATTGTATCGACAACAAAGAATATCTTTACAATTTTGAATTAATGTGACATTAAAAATGGATACTTTTTATACATATTTTTTTTTCAATTAATAAAATGTTTGCACCTTTTACAACTGTACATAATTCAGAATATAATCTATATAAGTCTAATTAACTTTTAAGGAATTCCGAACTCTTAATTGAATCATATGCTTTTTTGAAGTCTACATATAGTTGATGTATAGTACCATTATATTCCCATTTCTTTTCTAAAATCTGTCTTAAAATAAAAATCTGATCGTTGTAGACCTATTTCTTCTAAATGTACATTGATGATCTCCTAGAATGTCATCAATGTAGGGAGTAAGTCTGCTTACTAATATATTTGTTAGTATTCTGTACGAAGTTGAAAGTAATGAGATGCCCCTGTAGTTGTTGCAATCAGTTTTATCTCCTTTCTTATAAATTGGTACGATAATAGATTATTTCCATTCATCTGGAAGAGCTTCTTTTTCCCAAATCATATTAAGCAACTGGCATATCTCGTCCATCAATTTTTCTCCCCCTGGTTTTATCAGTTCTGCTGGGATCTCATCTGAACCTGTTCCTTTATACAGCTTCAATTTTTTTTATCGCCATTTCAACCTCTAATGCACTTGGTTCTGCGACTAGCATTTCTGCTGTCTGTAAATTATCCTCCTTAATGTCCTGTTCTGTATGTACATTTAAAAGCTGATTTAAGTAACTTTTCCATCTATTTAATATACTCCTGGATATATATATATATATATATATATATATATATATATATATATATATATATTTATATATAAATCAATGTGTGTATAATAAATTAATATGTTTGTCATCTTGCCTCATAGTAGTTGAGTTCTTTTAGGGCATGTTTCAAAACAAATATTCTGTACTATATTCAGCTTGTTCAGTCCGGACAAGCTGAAGTTAGAAAAATTATTTGTTTTGAAAGATGTCCAAAAAGAATTCAACTACTATGAGGTAAGATGACAAACTTACTTATTTATTAAGAAGAACCTCTTAATGTTACTTACTATTGTAATTTCATGTATTTTTTAGACTTCTAAATCGCTCAATCAATCTTCATGAAAATTTGTCCATACAGGTTTTCAGGTATGATAAATATTTATTCACCATATATAAGGCCTATGATAAAAATATATATTAGCTGTAGGAAACGAAAATTTAAAAAATCCATCTATCAGTCGCAATGTTCGATGTTTCACAACAGAATCCTATTAGTATTCTATTAAAATAAACCGATATAAGTATTATAAAGAAATCGACAAAATCTGACATTAGAAATGGAGATTTATATCTTCTCCTTCTTCACTTCACGGGCTAGGCAAAATGCCTGTTCCGCCTCACAGTTTTTCTGTTCATCTTTTCACTGGCCTTCTTGCATTCCTTGAATCTCTTGTCTTGTAGTTAAATGCTGCTTTCGGTAATCTTGTTATGTTCATTCTTTCTACATATCTAAACCATTTCTCTCTATATCCTTAGTTAAAAACCAGAGGGATTTATATGAAATCCGAAATTAAAAATTGGCTCAAGCAACCGCTATTTTGATTCATCGCAATGTATATCTTTGTAGGTCTGCATACAGGTTTTCAGGTATGGCGAGTGGTCAAGCGCTATATATTATACTCTAAAACTAATAGGTACAGGAATTCACCTTAGATGAAAATTAAAATATCCCTCTAGCGGTTGCAATTTTCGATGTTTCATAACGAAACTCAATAATTACAGGTTATGTTATTAGAATAAACTGAGGCAGGTATTATAAAAAATCAACGAAAACTGAAATTAAACTAATGTATCTTATATGATACATAACTCTTCTTTTTATGCATAGTAGATTCGAGCTGTTATTCCTTTTTTTATTCATTGTATCATTAATTTAATTTTAATTGTATTTAGTTTCATTCTATTATTAGACATTAATTTCATTATTATTCAATATGACAGATAATTAATTGTTCAATGACTATTATTGTAACTTTTTTTTGTATTCATATGTAACATGTTTGTCCTGTCTAATATGACTACTATTGTAATTTTTTTTTGTATTCATGTGTAACATATGTTTGTCCTGTTTTATATGACTATTATTGTATTTTTTTTTGTATTCATATGTAACATATGCTTGTTCTGGTGAGTGGAAGAGAAGGCCACATGGCCTTAACTCCACCAGGCTAAATAAATCTATTCTAAAAAAAAAAAATTCTAACCAATTTAAGGGATGATTAAATTTTATGGTAAATATTGCGACACTCTGTACTCAAAGACTGAGAAAAATAAATACCCGGGAAACGCTAAGTAATCAACCAGTCATATAGAACAAATAAGTTATTTAGAGACTAGTTTGAAAAGCAAAGATGTAACGAGATGCTTCGGTCTTGTTCTAAGAGCAGCGTGATATTAAACGTAATTCTCAATACCAGTAAAATTCATATCAAATTCCGTTGACATGAAGTCATATGATGAAAGTTAAAAATTAAATTGTACCTGTTGGTAGGTGCCGTCGTCCTCAACTTTGTTAAAATGTTGTACAGGGTGGACCGCTCGAATGGACCTAATTTCAATTGCTTGTTACTGGCAAACGGTTGAAGATAGAAACTTAAAACAACGTTCATATTACAGAAAAACTCACCAAGTTTTGATATCCAGATCACCACATCTCTATATGAGCCCCAGCAGTCACTGTGACGATATCAAAGCGATGAACAATTTCTTGCCAAGTACGTTGGAGTATGTCTTCTGGAATGTTCTCAATAGCCTCTATGATGCGCTCACGAAGATCACGAAGGTCTTTGACTGGGGTGGTGTAAACTTTATCTTTGACATAGCCCCAGAGAAAGAAATCCAGTGGTGTTAAATCGGGAGATCTCGGGGGCCACGCGATTGGTCCTCCCCTACCAATCCAACGGCCAGGGAAAATGTTGTCCAAAGTCGTACGAACTTCATTGGACCAGTGGGGAGGAGCACCATCTTGCTGGAAAACGATGTTAGGCTGCAGTTGTTCAATAAGAAAAACGGTCCAATGACCTTATTATGTGACAAACTGCACCAAACATTCATCTTCGGACTATCACGAACATGCTCTTGAATAGCGTGAGGATTCTCCGATCCCCAGATCCGCACATTATGCCGGTTTACCTTGCCTGACAAATGGAAAGTGGCTTCGTCCGAGAAGAAAATCTTGGTCATGAAGTCAGGATCAGCGCCGAGACGGTCCAGCATCGTATTGGCGAATTCCACTCGTTTCGGCATGTCATTCGGCTCCAGACGTTGCACTAACTGCACTTTATATGCGTGCAGTTTGAGGCGTTTGTGGACAATCCGTTGTAATTTCGATTTTGGTATTTGAAGTTCCCGCGAAGCTCTTCTTAATGACTTCCGGGGGCTTCGCTCAAATGCGGCTTGAACATTTGCTACCATTTCATCGGATGCTCTGCGACCACCACCATGCTTCTTCAACACAGATCCTGTAGCTAATAATGTATCACGCCACTTCTTTATGCTTCTAGCAGTTGGAGCATCACGGTTAAACACACGCCGGAACTCCCTTTGAACTCTAATGATTGATTTAAACTCCGCATACCACAAAACAGCTTGCGCTTTCATCTGCGGAGTCGCCATTTTCACAAACAATTAAATCTAAGAACGAGAAACGTATCTTTGTGCCATCTACCGACAGGATTCGAAACTTGGTGAGTTTTCTGTACTATGAACGTTGTTTTAAGTTTCTATCTTCAAACCGTTTGCCAGTAACAAGCAATTGAAATTAGGTCCATTCGAGCGGTCCACCCTGTATATAAAATTAACTGGAGCGCTTTCGGGAAACATTCAAGCTAGGATAAATACATTTGAAGACCTTGAAATTATAAAGGAAACAAACAACACCTCACTTCTTAATGAGAACGCACCCCAGTCAAACCCATTATACGAGATCGTAAAAAACAAGTCAGTTGCTGCTACAAACAGTTGGAGGATACATCACCGTACACAACAAAAACGAGTAGAGGAAACTCAATCTGCAGAAGATGGAAGATAACTTCCGAAAGCGCTCCAGTTAATTTTATATACAATATTTTAACGAAATTGAGGACGACGGCACCTACCACAGGTACAATTTAATTTTTAACTTTCATCACATAAACCTAATTCTGTAACGTGTTGTTTAATATTATTTCATCTACGTTAGAAGTATTTTAGTACATGTTGTATATTTAATAGGTATATTTAATACAAATCATTTATTGCGGAAATTATATGTTTAGAGAAAAGTATAATACTGGCTTCGGAGAAAAAAAAAATACAACAAACATTGTTGTTATATTCTGCAATTTTGGGTGCTAGTTTCACATGTGAATTTAAGGTAAAAATGAGCGGAGAAAGTGATTTTCACGGTTCATCAGGAAACATTTTAAAAACAGTCCAAGATGCAAACTGTTAATATACATCCAGAAAGGTAAGGGAAGTTTAGTTATGTAGTTGTGCAAAATAATCATTAAAGTGTATTTTACGTTTTGTTGAACTGTATTTTATGTTTTGAGTCCACTGCTGTGATCTCGCGGTAGCGTGCTGCCTTGTCACTCAGCGGGCCCGTGTTTGAACCCCGGCCGAGACAGTTTTCTGGGTGAGGTTTTTATCGGTATTTTTCCTCACCTGTAAGACAAATGTCAGGAAACTTGAACATCATATGGCCATCGCAATAATTATCATCATTCATATTCATCTTAGATTGAGCTTAGAATTAAGGACTCTCCCGGCGCACCACTATCATCATCACCCATTAATATTTGGTCTAACCTCGAGTTCATTATTACCCAGTGTGAAGTATATATATATTAATTGGTGTTTCTCGTATAATTTATCATATTTATATTATTATTATTATTATTATTATTATTATTATTATCGTATCATTATTGTTATTACCCTATAAAATGTTGTTTGTACATGAAATTTACTTTGCTGCATTTATTGTACAGGGCAAGTCAAAATGCTGTGCAGGTTTTCAGAAATTTATTATGTGAAATGTAATGAACATATAATATTGTGAGACATATTGTATGAAAGGTAAACTCTCAAAGTTTTTTTTTTAAATATTCACAGATGTTCTATGTGAGCGCCTTTTGTTACACGACAGATGTCAAGCCGATATTCAATCTCCTGCCAAACTTTCTGTAGCAGTCCGCGGTCGATATCAGCAATGGCTGCTGTGATGCGGGCACGCAGTTCATGCAGTGTTGTTGGAAGTGGTGGTACGTAAACATGATCCTTTACAAGACCCCACATGAAGAAATCACACGGGGTTAGATCTGGTGAACGAGGTGGCCAATGAATGAGTTGTTGATCACCCTGAGATGCACGGCCTATCCAGCGTTGTGGTAAAGCCGTATTCAAATGGTCTCGAACACTGCCATGGTAATGTGGAGAGGCACCGTCCAACTGCAGAATGAAATCTGGACTATCCGCTTCAAGCTGCGGAAGGAGCCATTGTTGTAGCATATCAAGGAAAACATGTCCGTTCACAGTACGTTCATGAAAGAAAAAGGGCCCATAAACCTTTGCATGGGAAATGGCACAAAAGACATTCACTTTCGGAGAATCGCGTTGATGTTCCAGAGTTGCATGGGGGTTACCAGTTCCCCAAATCCTTACATTGTGTCTATTCACTTTTCCTGAAAGGTGGAAAGTCGCTTCATCACTGTAAACTACCCTCTCATGGAACTCATTCTCTTCCATTAATGCGAGAAAATCAACACAGAAGGACGACATCTAGGCCCTGCCACCACCCCTTGGGATACCTCGGTCGTCATGACCATACTCCCAAGTCCTAGTTCTAGTCCTCCCTAATCTAAATCTCGCGTCCACGTTCAAGGTCTCGGTCTATAAAACCAACACTCCAGGGAGAGAGTGTTGGGTTGGAGTTTTGCATTTCTCGGGCAATTGATGAGCTACATAGTACATCAGGTCACTCAATCCTGATGACCCCACAGTTGGTCCACGGGCTCCATGAGCCTAGCCGGGAGGACTGCTGTCGCAGATCCACCGACTATTCCCCTGTTCTGCCTCCAGGGACGTGTCCTGCAGCCGTTGTGAGACCGGCTAGGGCTACAAGCCCAACAGTGTGAGACTTTTAGTACATCCAGGTGCTCATCTCCTGGCGACCCCACAGTTTGTCGACGGGTCCGTAGGCCAAGCCAGGAACCAGTACAGTAGCTCCCCGCTGGACTGGTCCGAGCCGAGCCCTGGTGTGCCCCCAGGGACGCCTTCTGCAGCTGTTGTGGGCCAGCACGGAGCTCGCAAGCTCCAACAGATGAGCAATTAGTACGACAAGGCGCTCAACTCTTGCCTACCCCACTAATGGTTCACGAGTCCCTTGGACTTAACCGGGAGGACTGTCTAGCAGATCCACCGATCTTTCCCCCAGTGCACCAGCTGGGGACGTGTTTGTTGCTGAAGTGGGTCCAGCCTGAGCTTTTAGTACGTCAGGTCGCTCAACTCCTGACGACCTCACAGATTGTCCTTTGGGTCACTCGGTTCCAGAGTCGGCGCTAAGCCCTCCTCCAAAGACCGCGCTTCCTCCTTTCCGAGATTGACCTGGTGGTAATTCCCAGCATTACGCCCGGTATTGTCCCATCCAGCCCGTTCGCAAGACTAGGCCTAGTCGTGTAGCTGCTGTGAGGCAGCCCCCTGAGCAATGTAGGCATCCAGGTAGCTCATCTCCCATGGTGCCCCCACAAAGGTCCTCGGGGATAAACCAAGAGAAGGGAGCAGGCGGAACTCCACAATCTCCCACCGCCTCGCCACGACGGCCGCTTGTCCCCGTTGTGGGCACGGGGCGATTGAGCTTTAGTACAACAGTGCGCTCCTCTCCTGTTGACCCCACTTATGGTCCGCGAGTCCATCGGACTTGGAAGGGAGGACTGACTAGCAGATCCACCGACCTTTTCCCCACTACGCCACCGAGGGGACGCGTTTTGTTGCTGAAGTGAGACAGCACGAGCTATGTAGTGCATCAGGTCGCTCGAGTCCTGACGACCTCACAAATGGCCCGCGGGTCCGGTCTGGACCTAGCCGGGAGGAGTGCAAGCAAACCACCGACCGTTCCCCTATCCGCCGCCCGGGGACGCGCCCTGTTGCTGTTGTGAGCACAGCTGGGGCCCGTAAACGGACCCCCAGGGCAACACAGAAGGACGCTCGCAAAGCATAATCGGCGGGTTTTAAGGCTTGAACCAGTTGCAAGTGGTAGGGTTTCATCTGTAAACGTTTCCGGAGAATCCGCCATACAGTTTTTTGTGGTAGTTGAAGTTCTGTCGCTCCCCGGTAGGTGGATTTCTGTGGACTCCGCACGAAGCATGTGCGAACGCGTTCGACTGTCTCTTCACTCGTCGACGGACGGCCAGTCGATTTTCGTTTACAGATACAGCCTGAATCCCTAAATTGTGTGTACCACTTACGAATGGATCTCCCATCCGGCGGGTCTTTATCGTATCTGGTACGGAAATGTCGTTGAACACTAGTCACAGAGTTGTTTACATGGTAATCAAGCACACAGAAAGACTTCTGATCCCCAATCAACGCCATTTTCCTTTACTGCTCTGCTGTTGACATCTTGCGGGTGAACGCGGAACTTTAGAAGTGGACAACTAAACTTTGAGAGTTTACCTTTCATACAATATGTCTCACGATATTATATGTTCATTACATTTCACATAATAAATTTCTGAAAACCTGCACAACATTTTGACTTGCCCTGTATATTTAACTGTTTATAATTAGTATAGTGTATATCTATATTTGTCAAATATTTATTTGTATTTGTGCTGGTTGAGTGGAAGAGAGGGCCTTATGGCCTTAACTCTGCCAGAATAAATAAAGTATTATTATTATTATTATTATTATTATATTATTATTATTATCATCGGGGCAACGTAACCCCACCTTCCAGGCGCCAATGTCAAGAGGGAACACCAGAAATGTACAAAAAGGACAACCTGGGGCATTAAAAAAATTATGTTTTGATAGTGAGTTTTTTAGAATATGAAGTAGAGGTATTGTTGCAGAGTAACTACGGATTAAAGCGTCACTGATCATTATAATATAAAATAATTTTAAAATGGGGTCACTGTATAAGGTCGCATATTTCTAGATTGAGTTATCGTGAGAGAGTTTTAAAGTGTTGTGTCTGGGGGTGTAATGTTACGACTGCTCCAGATACGGAACATTTTAATGAAGTGACGTAATATAATAAAACACTAACAATGAATGGTCTACATACATACAGAGTTTCCATGATTAGCAAAAACTGAGAGAACAAAATTTCGGCTTCATAAATCCATTTATTCATTCATAAAACATACCATGAGCATCGCTGGTTTTCTACACACATGACCTACATGCGTGTTACAAGAGTGGTATAGATTATTCCAGCTATGTGTTAATTACGTCATAACCCTTCTATCAATGTAAATGGAACCATAAAATACTTGTTATATTTCACAAAAAACTGCATTCTTTTGAAACAATGGAATTGTATTGATGGATATAGCTTATATTCGAATACAGTTTAAATTTATGGAATTGGTATTAACACTGTTCGTGGAACATTGCTTTTCTTGTTTTTATGGCTACTGAAATTATCGGTAGTATAAAAATTGTAATTTGAACTGAAAAGTTTTTAATGTTATTTTTTAGCATTCATATTATACGAGTATTATATTAACAGCACTCATATTCTATCTTTGTTAATATAGATGTGTGTGCTTTTAAACTCCATAAATATCTGGCTATATATATGGACCAACACCTAGACTGGAAAATCCAGGTGAATAATACCTGCAAGAAAGTGTTCTCAATTCTTCACTCCCTAAATAGTTTTAAAAACTTCCTTCCTACAAAATTAAAACAAATACTTGTACAGACTCTTATAATGCCACACTTTGACTACTGCGACATATTACTAACCAATCTGACAACTGATCTATCTGACAGACTACAGCGTGCTCATAATGCGTGCATTCGATTTATATTCAATCTCCGTCGTTATGACCACGTGTCTCCTTCATTTCAGGCCTTATCATGGCTACGCCTAAATGACAGAAGAAATTTACATTCACATACCCTACTATTTCAAATTCTGCACACATATTTACCAACTTATTTAACAACACGTTTTCAAAATTTATGGGCTCATCACAATTTAGGAACAAGATCACAAGACTCTTCTTTACTTTTGATACCACAACACAGGACCTGTCTATACTCTGAATCTTACACAATATCTATGACTAGAGCATGGAACTCACTTCCCAGTCATGTCAGGGACTGTCAATCGCTATCATTATTTAAATCCAAATTAACTGATATCTTAAGTTCGACACAATGAAAACATTAACTGCATAACAACTATATAGAGCATTCCATTAATAATCATCTAGGAAACTACTTACTTTATTTTATATAATTTTAATTTTATTATATTCTATGTTTTTGTTAGTATTAGCTAGTATTAGATTACATCATCATTGTATTTTGTTTAGTCTGTATTTTAATAATATCTTAAAATTGTAATATGTACGTAATTTTTGTATAATTTTACTATTCGCTGGTTGAGTGGAAGAGAAGGCCTTATGGCCTTAACTCTGCCAGCTAAAATAAATTATTATTATTATTATTATTATTATTATAAAGGGTTAAATCAAGGAGATGCACTATCTCCTCTACTATTATATTTTGTACTAGAACATGCCAGCAAATATTTAGAGGAAAAAGAGCGCCTATAACTCAATGGTATTAATAACACTGGTCAACATGATTTTTGTCTCATGAGTACCAATAGTTGTACTTAATGCAGTTTTTTATCGTGTTTTCAAATATGTATTTGGAACTTCTCCATCACCCACAGTTTTTTTATTTCAATTTCAATTAATGGATTTAAATAACTATTTTTTTAATAAACGTTCTTTCGTCCATTTGTCTATTGTAAAATAAAATCAAATGAGCTAACTCAGGAAATTTCAGCTATGGAAAAGAGATATCAAGGAAAATGGAATCCTAATATGCTGGCCGATTATTGTTGGGCCATCAAGAGGGATGCGCCACAGGCAAATCGTCATTTCTTACTTTCTAAATGAGTCCGAATGTTCGAATATTGTGTAGTTACGAATGTAGAAAATATTAAAGTTTTTGAAATTATAAATTCCTGTCTCTCGGAAACCTTGCGTGATGGAGAAAACCCGATATCATATTTGAATTCAAAAGAAAAAAAAATCTATCAGAATCATATATTCTTCCATCTGAGACAATAAAAAGTTTATTTTTTGTTGCTCATTGTTATTTATATGTACCACAACATCATTAAAAACTCGATAATAATGATCATGCCAAATAATACGCCTAGGTATGGATTGTTTGAATTTGCATTTGTGCTGTATACAGTTTGAATAAGTATTGAGTAAATAGTTTTTTTTTTTCAAATGACCCAGGTTGTCTTTGGACATTCCTGGTGTTCTCTCCTGGCATGGCGTACTTGTAACCACACTTAAAGTGGGGCGCCTGACAGGCGGGGTTACGTGGCCCGATGATATGAAGGGTGATGATAATGATAATGGTGCGCCATGAGAGTCCCTAATCCTAAGATTAATCCAAGATGAATATGAATGATGATGATTGCGATGGCCATATGATTTCGGGGACTGTTTGGGCCATAAAAGTTTCCTGACATTTGTCTTACAGGTGAGGAAAAACCCCGATAAAAACCTCACCCAGAAAAACTGTCCCGACCGGGGATCAAACCCGGGCCCGGGACAAGGCAGTACGCTACCTCGAGACCACAGCGGTGGACTATATTCAATAAATATTAATGAGACTGTTTAACTCATGTCCCAAATGGCAGTCAATGACCAATCGCATTTTAATGAATTTTGATTTACAACCAATCACAATAATTTTTCACCTCGATTTTGTCACTTTCATTTTATGGCTTTCATTTTACTAACTTGCTTCTATATTGTGTGTGTGTGTATATATATATATATATATATATATAATGCACGAATGTAACTAGAATCTGCTTGCGAGATTTTAATAGAAAATAATTCGTAGCAATTGATTATACCACAAAAAAAAACACTGTTTGCACTTTCTTAAACATATTATTTCCTATGAATTAACATTGCACAAAAATATAATTGACATATTTAGATAATAGGACATCAAAAATTAATTAATAACCTGTAATAATGTTTCTTTTTTTTCCACTAGGGTGCATTCTTACAAATTTGCGACTCTATTTGGCAAATAAACATTATCTGGTTGCAATGATGAACAAATAAAACATAACGTTTCTCAATTGTTTTCAAACGTCGCCGTTTACATTAAATAAATAAATAAATAAATATATATATATATATATATATATATATAAAGGCCCATGTTTCCTTTAACAGAGATTTAGGCGCTCTCTCCCTATATTTTAAAATGACTACATTTAAAAAGTGATTTGTGAGTAAACAGCTTAATTTTATTCGATAAATAGTCCTAACAAATACCATTATTCATTTCCAAATTCTGTAGCTAAATTGGAAACCACTCGTGACATTACTTATTACTATTTAACTCATGCCCCAAATGGGAGTCAATGACCTATCACATTTCAATTATTTTTTATTTACAACCAATCACAGTCGTGTTTCGCCTAGAATTTACCAACTAAAGTTTATCATAATAAAGAAAGCACCTCCTTTTTAACATTCTGAACAGGCCATAGCATTATTTTGCAGTGACTGACTCTTTAAGAATACGGCTACCAGATTGTATATATAGTGCATGAATGTCAACATATAGCGCATGCGGGAGTTAATATACAAATATTTGTAGCAATTGTTTATCCACAAAAAAAAATAAACCACTGTTTGTACTTTCTTAAATGTATTTTTTCCCAGGTAACAACAATCCAGAAAAATATAATTCTCATATTTACATCATAGGACATCAGAAATGAATTAATATAGATTGATGTGTTTCATTCTTTCTCCACTAGAGTGCATTCTTACAATATTGCGTTCCTTTGGCAATAAATAATATGATCTGGTTGCAGTGATGAACAAAATAAGCAAATGAAGCGTACCAATCATTTCTCATTTGTTTTCAAACATCGCCGTTTACATTAAATATATAAATATTTTAAAATAACTTTATTTAAATAATATTTGTGAGTAAACAGCTTAATTTTATTCGTTAAATAGTCCTAACAAATGCGTGACTTGATTTCCAAATTCTCTAGATAAGTTGGAAATCACTCGTGGCATTACTTATGATAAATATTTATTTATACTGATGATTAATATCTGCTGCTTTAAAAGAGTTTTACGCACACCTGTGGGGCAATATTGCATCGTAGACACCCCAAGGGACCATAACTTAGAATTGAAGTAAAAAAGCAACACAAAAGATGTGGTGCTCCTCGTTTAAACGACCTCGCGGAATAATGAAGTAGAAGAAAGCGCTCTCCATTGTATTCAAACTGCGGATCTCGCGAGGAACAATGAGCCTGACGTGGCAGAAATTAATGTTTCTCTTTTATTCTTAAATGTATGTATGTGATTTGTAAGATTCCTTGTTTTTTGCCCTTTGTAACAACAACCGCATTTGTTCTGAATTTTTAATGAGATGTAATGCACACACTTCTTGGAGTCGAGGAAGTCTAAATATGTAGGTCAGAATTTATAGGCATCGAGTGAGTTTCTCTTGTAAAAGAAAGGGCTGTAGTTGTTCAGCAGGATTACTACAGTGACAGAAAATATAGGTATTTTTACCAAAAAATGCAAGAATTATTCTTATGTAAAAAAAATCTAATTAATTCTCCCATTCCTTCTATCAGAAAAAAAGTTAAGTTGTTATTATCATAAAGATATATAATCCCTACCAATAGTGGTAAAGAGGCTAATAAAGTATAAAATAAAAGATAAATTCCCGCTTGTAGGCGCTCAGGTTGATACCCTCACCCTAAAATTAAAAATAAAGTAGGAATTAGACTTCTCTCAAAAAATAAGTAAAAAGTAAAAAATCTTATACTTCTGAAAGTACAAACCAACAATAATAATAAAATAATAATTATAGATGTAAAAAGATTATCAAAATAGTTTATACGAAATACTGATTCTCTAGCTTCAAGGAGAAACCGATTATTAAAATCATTTATAATTAATATAATCATTATATAAGTTACGACAGCTAGAATTATCAACTTTTATAAGATTCATGATGTGTTCCGTTGAGGTTTATTCAAAATTAATATAAAATTATAGAATATTCACCTGAAAGGTCCGTCTCCTCAACTTAATTATCATTTAACTGCCGATGATGGGACAAGTCCCGAAAGCGCTACAGTTAAATGATAATTAAGTTGAGGAGACGGACCTTTCAGGTGAATATTCTATAATTTTATAAGCTAGAATTATGACAATAATTATTAGGGCATGATCGTGAAAATAAATTAATTGTTCTATAATAGGAGACGCTCTATCTTGTAGATTCATATTAGCTCATGTTGTCATTATCTTCTAACAAAAGATAGATTTGTTTTTAATATTATCTACAGAGTGCTCTAAAATTCCCCAACAAACTTCTAGGACTTGTAGAGGGGTCTGAGTTCGCGATATTTAGAATTGGAAACAATGTCCAGAGACTTACCGTTTCCGTGCTACAGCCGTTTGAAAACATGTTTTTAACGCGACCACAATTTCAAGTAATTTATTACGAGGTGTGACACAGTACTTCACTTGTTTTACAATTCAACTCATTAATAACCAAAGAAACAAAATGGAAACTGAATCATGACTTGCATTAATAATCCCGGATACACCCTCCACAATCCATGTTTGAAGTTTTCAAAATTTCGAAAAATTTTGACATTTATTGAAAAAAAAAACACCAGGTCTTGGAATACTCGATAGGGAAATTTTCAATTGATACGAATCGCGTAGCTATTACTTGTTGAGACACGTGACGTACGTTCAGGCAATGCTTGTTTTCTAACGGTTGTAGCACGGATAGGTAAGTTTCAGGACATGGTTTCCAATTCTAAATATTATCAACTCAGTCCCCTCTACAAATCCTAGAAGTTTGTAAGGGGAATTTTAGAGCACCCTGTATATTCGGCGAATGCCAAATTATAGAGTAACTTATTGTACTCCACATAACAAAAAATATTAGTTGGTATAGATTCATACACGCGCGGACATGGGGTCTCCACATTCCTATCTTAGCTAACGTTTTCCAAACATCCCCTATATATATTGACTTAGGCTTTCACGGCCGGAGTTACTATGATGATCTTGCAGAAGATTTCCGGGCTGTTGGCCGTGGTCTTGAGGCTTGTAGTTCCCCAACGTTTCGCCAGAGACAACCTTAGAGGATGCCGGACGCAGTCTCTGGCGAAACGTTGGGGAACTACAAGCCTCAAGACCACAGCCAACAGCCCGGAAATCTTCTGCAAGATCATCCCCTATATAATCTGCTTCACACAAAATCATGGTTATGTTATTCTTCCACAGCATTCTTGGCCTATCTACTGAATACTTTCACTCTGATTTAACTGTGTCCCTCTTACATTCTTCATTCATGCCGCATGTCCTGCTCATACGATACAGTGTACGATACTTAAGTATTCTTGTTAGGCCTAGAGTTTATATCTGGTTTCCCCATAAAGATTATGTAGCTCACAGGTATGTAGTCTTGTGCATTCGCCTATTTCTTCTTCTCTCTTCGGTCCAAAATTTTTCCTTATATGTAAACGCTTACAAATTATTCGAAATGCTTAATACTGTGATGTTATAAAGATTTAGTAAATAAATAAATCTGTTGAAAGATAAACCTCAATTTTGTCTTATATTGCGAATGGAAAGAATAGCAACCCTCAGGGGTCCTCATCTAGGGGATATGTGGATGGCGACCACAAGGTGCCCAAGCTGAGCAAAACATTTCTTCCACTTACTTGTGTTTTGCACTCTTTTAACTTTACTATCTAACCTCTCTTGGTTAAGTCTTGTTTTTTTCGACCCCGACGCTATTAGGGCATCCGAGGGCTAGGGAGTATTTCCTTTCTTCCATTTCTCCTTTCCTTTATTTTCTTTTCTTCTCCAGAAAAGCCTGACCAGAGGCTATAAGATGGCAGCCCCATCACTGGTCTTGCCTTCCTTTGGCCGGCAACCAATCGAAGGGACTATTATTATGCTTTCAAGTCTTATACGAGAATTTCCCGGAAGGATCAAACAGCGGGTTACACCAGATGGGATCGGAAAAGGAACACCGATATCTTAAAAGAATTGAAGACTACGCCAATTTTGGAATATATTAAACAGTACCAACTAAATTGGAAACACCATCTTGAAAGAATGAGTTCAAATTGGATCCCCAAAGCTGTTTATAATTATATACCAGAGGACGAAGATCACTGGGCCGTCCTATGAAACGCTGCATGGAAAATTTTCTATAGGATCGTAACAGGCCTTGGCCTAATACTTGGAAGGAAGAAGAAGAAGAATAGCATAGATTTTAATATTAAAAATGCTACCTTATACGACTTCTTAAAGCGTTGCTGCAACCTTATACAGGGCTATTCAGAAAGAAGGAACAGACTTCAAACATTTAGTTTCTTCCAAATTATAAAAAATAGAAACACAATGTTTTAAGAATGGAAGATGAGCGATGGCCGAAGCAACTATATGAATGGCATCCTAACAGAAAGAAGAAAAGAGGAAAACCAAGGTTAACATGGAAGGAAAACATGAAGACAGTAATGCAAGCTAGAGGGCTAAGCATCGAAGTTGCCCAAGACCGTAGGCTTTTGGAGGTTTGGCACGGGAAGACGGCAGCAGCTGTAAAAACCCGAAGATAGAGATAGAGAGAGAGAAACACAATTACAACATTTCTGGAAGAAACAAGTTTGGAGTTCCGATCACGGCCGCATTGGCGCTGTTGCATGTCATGTCGATTGTTTGTATCAAAACGGCAACACAATAGGACGTAGGATTGAAAGAGGAAGAGCAGCAAATCAACTTCATTGCCGGTGGCCTCCCAGGTCACCAGACCTAACCCCGTGTGATTTTTATCTGTGGGGATAAGTAAAAGACCGTGTTTTTATCCCCACCCGCTATGCCTGATACTCTTGAAAATCTGCGACATTGAATTGTTGAAGCTGTGAATTCGATAACTAGAGATTCGTGTGTGGCAAGAAGTGAGCCACCGTTTTGATATTTGTCGGTGTAACACATGGTGCTCATATTGAATGCATGAAATAGTGCAATTTGAACTTTTCTCTTTCCAGGAACGTTGGAATTGTTTTTATTTTTTGTAGTTTAGAAAAAATAAATATTTGAACTCTCTTCGTTCTTTCTGAATAGACCTGTATTTAGTTTACTATTGTGAAATCAGGTAACACAATTTTACAACTTACTTACTCACTGGCACTATCGAACCCGTAGGACCATGTCCACGCGGACATAAGCTCTCCATACATCCCTATCCTTAGCCAATACTTTCCAATCATTACCTGTGTAATCTACTTCCCTCAAATCAAAGTTAATGTTATTCTCCCACTTCATTCTTTGTCTACCAACTGGGCGATTTCCCTCTAGTTTTCCTACTAGAAGCTTCCATGCACGTCATTCGTTTCCCATTCGTGCCACATGTTCTGCCCATCGCAGTCTACGAGACTTAACTGTTCATATTATATCTGCTTTCTATAAATACCATATAGTTCACTGTTAAGTAATCTTCTCCACTCACCTGTCCATACAACTTACGCGTTGAAATTCTTATTTCATTTGTATACTCCAAATTATGTAAAATTCAAATAACTAGGCTGTGCTCTAATTGAAATTTAATTTATAGTATTCGAACATGCAAATAATTCCATTGCATTACCGCAGTTTAACCTCTCACCTTATAGGTACTTTTACGTGCCACACACGCCACCAGGGCCTTACAGTGACGCGACCTGTCGGGAGAAGCATTATAACTGTGGACCATATACATACTTTTTGCCCACACAAGGTCATGTAGGGCCTCCCCGAATGAGTGATCAGCTCAATGTCCAGGCCTCCTCCAAGACAACACAATTTTAAGACGAAACACACAATTCATACAACACATCTACTGAACATGGCGAATATGATGATGATTACGATGGTCAGATTATGTTCTAGGACAGTTGGTGTCTTAAAGTTTCCCGACAATTGTCTTACAGGTGAGGGAAAAACCCCGAAAAAAAACATCCCCCAGAAAAGTTGTTCCAACCGGGAATCAAACCAGGGACCACAGCGTATGAGGCAGCGACACACCCTGTGTAAACTATATGTAAATAATAAAGTGGCGAATTATTTTCATTCTGATCCCTTATAAGATAAGAGGGGATAAGGTCAGAAACATCACAATATGGGAAATTATGCAAGTTGAAAGAAACATGTCAGAAAACACAAAAGAAAAACTTTTGAAATGGTATGGACAACTCTTAAGAATGGAAGAAGAGTGAATACCAAAGAATATCCTTAATTTGAAAGCTAATGGAAGAAGTGGAAGAGACAGGCCTAGAGAACGATAGATGGATGGAGTGAAGAGAAGTATGGAAGCTAGAGATTTGAGGGAAGAAGATGCTCTGGCGACAAATCACTTTGGGTTTAAGGGGAAACACTGTATTGTGCAATATTCCTAAAAAAACATTCTTACAATTAGGATAGTACATATTTATGATAACCACATTTTTATATGTAAGTCTATACGTATATACCCGATACGTCTCTCGTAGAAACATAGGTACTCCCTAACAGGAGTTAATTGCCCTAGCTAATACAATTACGCCTATTTCCCTACATATGTATGTAGGTGACATGCGGTCAGCACATTGCCAAAATAAAACATCTAATAAGCAACAAACGGTTTAATTGTATGAGGAAGGTCCGTTAAATTTTGTTCAGAGGCATTAATTTAGGCATGGGGTTCTTTCACGAGCCCGAAAAATATTTAGACTCGGGACTTAACTCTTATATTTTAACATTCTACAAATCCATCGGTCACAGCTGAGTGTGAACTCGCGACTCTTACACTACCAACAAATTATTCCTCTGAATTACTGGGATGAGGGTGGACATTTTAATGTTTTTCTCATTTTTAAAAACAAAAACATTCTTTGTTCTTTATTAATTTTTTGGAGTCCAATATTATGAAAAAATCTTTAAATTTAGGGAAAAGTTTAGACATTTCTGAACAATTACTTGAACGGATTTTTCAGTTCTTGCATCAAGAATCCATTAAAATTCAGAATAAAGTTGGACTTTGAGACTAGAGACAAGGAACATAACCTCTAGATCACCGAGACCAACACATTTTTATATAGAGTGTGTCCCAAATTGATGTATACACTCTTTGAAACGTTATCTCTCAGCAACGAAATGAGACAGAAATACAATTTTTGTTGTGTTTGATCCACAGGGCACTGGAAAAGCATAGCAACACGTTCATCGATCTTTACGTCTTTATAAACAACAATGGCGGTGAGATTATCATTTGATGAACGTAAGTGGATACTGAAGTGTTATTGGAAAGTGGAGAACATTTGTTGAAGTGCAACGGCATTGGATTGTTGAATTTGGGACACCACCACCACCAAGGGTAAAAAAGAGACGTTCAACTGATAACGAGAGTATTGTTGCAGCCATGCGGGTTTTTGCACGATCCCCAAAAGAAGTCAGCGAGGCAATGTTCTCGTGAGATTGGTATCAAGAAAAACAGTGTTCATTGAATTTTGCGGGGCCAAAAGTGGAAGCCTTACATTCCGAGACTTCTCCACGCACTAAATGAGGACGACCCAGATAGACGACTGCAATTTTGTGCAGAAGTGTGACGAAAGGGAAGATTTTCCAGACTCAATTGTTTGGTCAGATGAAGCCACATTCAAACTTAATGGCACAATTAATCGACAAAATTGTGTGTACTGGGCTAACCAAAACCCAAACAGCATTGAAGAAAAGACCCCCAATCTTCCAGGAGTTTGGTGTGGTTTGTCTTCCCGATGATTAATTGGGCAGTACTTCTTCCAAGGGACTGTCACGGGTCAACATACCTGGAAATGTTGGAAATCATGATTCCACGTATTGACGATCTCTTTGAGAATGAAAATGATGTTTACTTCGAACAAGAAGGGGCTCCACCTAACTTTCATGTCGATGTCAGAAATTTTCTCGATCACACATTAAATTAGAGATGGATAGGACAAAGAGGAAGTGCTACGGAGTTCCCACCTCGATCTCCTGATTTAACCCCTCTAGACTTCTTTCTTTGGGAAACTGTAAGAACACGGTGTACGCCACAAAACCACAAACACTGGAGGAACTGAGAGATCAAAATGAACATGCCGTCAATGACATTCCAATAACAATAATCCAAAACGTGTGTCCCTCTGTTTAACGTCGTTGTTGGGAGTGTACTGCAGCAGGAGGTGAGCATTTTGAACATGTACTGGCTTAAGAAATAAAACATAAAACAATTGTATTTCTGTCTCATTTTGTTGCTGAGAAATAACGTTTAAGAGAGTGTATACATCAATTTGGAACACTCTGTACATACATACATAGTGTTCTGCCCAAGAATAGGTATTTCACTGCAAACTAAGCATCCTCCATTATTTCCTTAACTTAGCTTTCCTTTTTGTAACCGCATACAAACCATTTATTTGAATGTTGTCTATCGACTGATGTCTTTTTCTGCCTCTGACTTTCTTTCCACTGACCATTCCTTCTAGGGTATCCGTCAGCAGGCAGTTTCTTCTTAGCCAGTGGCCAATCCAATTTATTTCCCTCTTCTTTATGGTTTTTTATATAAATACTGTAAAACACAACGCGCTATTTTGTACGAAAGGAAGGAAAGCATATCTTAAATTGTACATTAGTTTTTTATGTGAAAAAAATATGTCTAAAGGAAAAAACAAAGAGTGAGAAATATTGTTTTTCTTTGTATGTACAACAATTTAAAAACGCTCTTCAACAAGGGAAAAAATCACACGTTTCGATTCAACTTTCTAAAAGCATAGGAAGTTCTCCTAAACTTTGCATCGTTTAATATTCTTTCTTTAATGACGATGGCAGCTAAGGAAACGGAAGTAAAACATAGCAGTAGAGAAAATAAAAAATGATATTCTCAAAGAACAACAATATACAGAGGAATCATATTTGAAGTCATAAAATTGCGATAGGAATTAAATAAGGCGTCTATATCGTAAATTGATGCGACAAAAGAGAGAGAAAGAAGATATTTGTGTATTTTTCATGCAAGAAGGAAAATTACAGTTCCATATTCTAGACATCAAAAGAAATAATTTGTATATGATCGTTATCTATTGTGCTATATTTAAATGAAATAAAATGTCATCACTGTTTATCAAATGAGAATAAGTTTACCTACCCTGTTTTATTTCAATAATTTAATTTAATTGTATTAATGATCAATCAATTGGGATGGGAGAATAATATTAATCATGATTTGAGGGAAGTAGATTATAAAGGGGATGATTGAAAAGCAGTAGCTCAGGATAGGGATATATGGAGAGCTTATGTCCGCACGGCAATAAGCCTACGGGCCCAAAAGTGCTAGTGGGTTAAAGGATCAATCAATTATTCAAAAATATCTAAACTAACTAATGTTAAATTATATTTTTTTATATTTTATTTTTGTATACTAACATCGTCCTCAAATTTTGGAATTCCTTAGATTTGGACAGGGTGCATCTTTCTAAAATTGCCATCGCTGCCACTAGAGGATCAATTTCAATTTTAAGAAACCACATTTACAAAATTTCTACTTTATAGTATGTATACTTCAATTAGGCCTACAATTTGAATTTTTTAAAATGTATTTACAAAATGTATTTCATCAATTACAAAAATTAATTGTCTATATCACTTTGTCCTTGAGGCAATCCTCTAATGAGGAAAGTTGTATCTAATAAAAAAAATATAGTCGAGGACGACAGTAGTATATAAGGTAAAAAAATATATAATTTAACATTGTTATAACCTCAACGGTATAAAAAAAAATTACAGTGGTCAACATGATTTTTGTCTCATGAGTACCAATGGTTGTACTTAATGCAGTTTTTTTTATCGTGTTTTCAAATATGTATTCGGAATTTCTTCATCACCCACAGTTTTTTTATTTCAATTTCAATTAATGGATTTAAATAATTATTTTTTTAATAAACGTTTTTTCGCCCATTTGTCCATTGTAAAATAAAACCAAATTAGCTAACTCAAATGGTTTCAGCTATGGAAAAGAGATACCAAGGCAAATGGAAACCTAATATGCTGGCCGATTATTGTTGGACCATCAAGAGGGATGCTCCACAGACGAAATATAGCAGAAAATCGTCATTTCTTACTTTCTAGGTGAGTCCGAATGTTCGAATATTGTGTAGTTACGAATGTAGAAAATATTAAAGTGTTTGAAATTATAAATTCCTGTCTCTCGGAAACCTTGTGTGATGGAGAAAAACCGATATCATATTTGAATTCAGGAGAAAAAATACTATCAGAATCGCGTTTTTTTTTCTGAGACAAAAAAAAAAATGTTTTGTTGCTCAGTGTTATGAACTTAAAAAGTATAGATAAACTAACTATTGAATCCACGCGGACATAAGCTCTCCATACAACCCCAACCTGAGCCACTATATAATCTACTTCGCTCAAACCATGGTTAATTCTATTCTCTCACCTCATTCGTGCCATACCTATTGGGCGCTTTCACCTGGTTTTCCTACAAGGAGTTTCCATGTCCCTCTTTCATTCCCCATTCGTGTCACATGTCCTGTCGATCGCAGTCTACGAGACTTAACTATTCTTATTATTTTATCTAGTTTCCCATAAATGTCATTTAGTTCACTCTTAAACAGTCTCCTCAATTCATCTGTCTTTGGTCCAAAAAATGTCCTAAGAACTTTATTCTCAAATACCCGTAATCTTTTCTCGTCCTTCCTGTTTCACATCTACATAATATAACTGGGAAAATAACAGTTTTATATAATTTCAGTTTAATATTTTTGGAGAGAATTTGGGACAACAGTCCCTGTAATGCATAATAGCATGCTTTTCCATAACTAAGCGTATGTTCAATTTCTTTGCGCATGTCATTTAAAAAAAAATTAATAAAGGAAGAATACACACACACACACACACATAAATATATATCATCATCATCATCATCTGGTATCATGATAGCTGCCGCCAACTTTCGGAAACCAAACGCCATTCCTCTCTGTTCATCCATTGATCTTCCTCCAATCCTGTGATATTCATAGCCGCTTGTGCACCTTCTATCCAAAGTTTTCTTCGATCTTCCTCTCTTCCTCCTTTCCATTGGGATCCATTTCATAACAATTTTAGGCAATATTCGTTCTGGCATTCTTTTGGAATGGCCATATATATTTCTTATTATCTTGTTTACAATAATAATTATTATATTCGATGTTTAAGCGATTTCCTTATGTTTATAATTAAGTGTAGGTAGCTCGCAGTATTTTTTTAAAAATAGGATATGAATTATTCATTATATTTAATAGATATGGTTTATATTTGAATGTATACTAAAACATTGATAAAATTAATTTAAATGGAAACTTCTTATCTGCATTAACATTGTACAATAGATATAAGGGATATTTGAGAGAAGTGCGGAAAATGCCTTACGCCTTTGTAATGCGTGTATCCAGATATTTTGCCAGATTTACGAGTTATTTGTGGAAAATGAAACAAAACCAGTTGCCAAAATTATACACGGATTTTGGATTTGTCAAGCATTATAAAATGCGTTCGTAGCTCGGCCGGACCGTTCCGCGGCGGCCTTGGTTTGGGTAGTTATTGGCGCACCTGCCTCCAGAGCTACACGTACACGACCGGCAAGTCATTGGTATGAAGAACTACCTACTATGCTAAAGTTATTATTATTATTATTATTGTTATTATTATTATTATTATTATTACTACTACTTTCAACATCCATTGTGATGCAGGTAAGCCTAATGTAAGTTAGTAAATTGAAATTTGTAATTTTAGTACAGTACGTAGTGCTCCGTGCCAATGACTTGCCGGTCATGTATGTGTAACTCTGGCGTAAAGCACGCCAATACTCACCCCAGGAAAAGGCCTCCGCGGAACGGTCCGGCCGAGCTACGAACCCATTGTATGCAATGTAATATATTTATATAATACATAATATATAATATAATATTATTATACCACTAGTTTAGGTCCAACAATTTAGATACCTGACCATTCAAATATTATAACTTAGCAGTAACTTAAAAGGGGGAGAAAAATTGATGGACAAGATACGCTGGTTGCTTAGTATGATTTGGGAAAAAGAAGCTCTTCCAGATGAATGGAAGGAATCAATTATCGTACCAATTTATAAGAAAGGAGATAAAACTGATTGCAACAACTATAGGGGCATCTCATTACTTTCAACTTCGTACAAAATTCTAACAAATATATTAGTAAGCAGACTTACTCCCTATATTGATGACATTCTAGGAGATCATCAATGTGCATTTAGAAGAAACAGGTCTACAACAGATCAGATTTTTAGTATAAGACAGATTTTAGAAAAGAAATGGGAATATAATGGTACTGTACATCAACTATACGTAGACTTCCAAAAAGCATATGATTCAATTAAGAGGGAGAAGTTATATAGTATCCTGCTGGAGTTCGGAATTCCTAAAAAGTTAGTTAGACTTATACGAATGTGTCTAAATGGCTCAACGAGTAGGGTGCGTGTAGGCAAACAGTTTTCAGACACTTTTGAAATCCAGAATGGGTTGAAGCAAGGAGATGCACTATCTCATCTACTATTTAATTTTGTACTAGAGCATGCCATTAAATCTTTAGAGAATGAGGAAGGCTTACAACTGAATGGTATTAATAAGCTGTTAGTTTATGCTGATGATGTAGTACTACTGGCCGATAGCGAGGAGATACTAAAGGCCAACACGCACACACTATTGAGTAACACTAAGAAATTAGGACTGGAAGTAAATATCAGTAAAACTAAATATATGGTCACACGTAGAAATACATTATATAATGGAAATGGACAGCTAATGACAAATGAGGGAAATTTTGAGGAATTGGCTGAATTCAAATACCTAGGAACAATAATCACAAATAGGAATGAGATGCACAAAGAAATTAAACATAGGCTCAATTCTGGAAATGCATGCTATTATGCATTGCAGAGACTTTTGATGTCCCAACTCCTTTCAAAAAACATTAAGCTGAAAATATATAAAACTATTATTCTACCAGTTATATTATATGGGTGCGAAACATGGACTCTTACTTTAAGGGAGGAAAGGAGATTACGAGTATTTGAGAATAAAGTTCTTAGGAAAATTTTTGGACCAAAGAGAGATGAACAGACAGGTGAATGGAGAAGACTACATAACAATGAACTACATGGTCTTTATAGGAAGCCAGATATAATAAGAACAGTTAAGTCCCGTAGACTGCGATGGGCAGGACATGTTGCGCGTATGGGGAATGAAGACGTGCATGGAAACTTCTTGTAGGAAAGCCAGAAGGAAAACGCCCAGTTGGTAGACCAAGAATGAGGTGGGAGAACAACATTAACTATGATTTGAGGGAAGTAGATTATACAGGGAATGATTGGAAAGCATTAGCTCAGGATAGGGTTGTATGGAGAGCTTATGTCCGTGCGGCCATGAACCTACGGGTTCGATAGTGCCAGTGAGTAAGTAAGTAAGTAAGTAAGTAAGAAGCAGTAACTTAAAATTCCAATTTACCAAACAATCACTTTCATTAATAAAAACATAGAAGTTATAGATTTAATATCCATCCATAGTAATTCTGCTCGAGGGCAGGTCATTCACTGCAATCATAGCATTTTCATGCTATGCTTTGCTGCTTTACTTATTTCTTACATATAATTAAGTTTACTAGACTCACGTAATATTAATTTTGTTTTCATCTACATTCTTTAAGATATTTCAATAAACACATAAGTTACATAAACTTTTATTTGGAGAGCATTCAATAGCGTCTATAGTTCATCATATTCTTGTAGCCATCTCCCTTCTTCTTTGTTGTAGATTATCATGTTTCAGTTTCTGATTGGTAATGACCTCATCAAGAAAGAACACGATTCGCTCGCCTTCCTTCTCAATATCCAATTATATTTTTAATGTTCGGCCGACTTATACCCACATTATTTGAACATTCTTTTGTCATAATCATTTGTCTGTGAATTCAGCTTCTATTGTTTACCACAATAGTATATGTGACGTAATCATTGTTATTTCCCACATCGATGTTACAAAAATCATCTATTATAGTTTAACGTTATAAAATAAATAATATCTAGTTTCAGATTATTTAAATCATTATTTAAATTAAAAATTAAATAAAAAGAATCCCCAAATTATTATTAACATAAGGGGAACTTTTCTGGTTATAACATTCCCTGCCCATCTCAATCTCGAAATACCTGATGGAGCTCAGAGTTATAGGATACATAAGGACTTTATCAGACTAAAAGTAAGATACATACAATGTTATTTACAAATATGGGTCACACGGACAGTAGGCCGTACGTGCTGTTGACAGTCCGTTACAACAAAGTAATAATTGGTAGTAATATACTTAAAAAAAAAAAAAAAAAGAAAACAATAATATTACAATTAGATAACAGTACAATTACATTATACATTAACTTAGTTATGTAGAATTATTAAGAATTAATGATATTGCAATTTGTTAACATATTTATTTACTCATGAATGAGTGTTGTTCTTATTTTCCGCCTTTTGTCCAGAAATTTGCCAAAGTTTATCCAATTTTCTGGGCTTACCAATAACTCGTAGCATGCCAATCTTTCACGATTTGAATTTAGAAGTCTTTCCGGTAATAACTGACGTATCCAATATTACAAATCGTTACATTTTCCTAATATATGTATCTCGTCTTCAAAGCTCCCGCACATTGGACATATTCACATATCGTGATCGTCGCTAATTTTTAAAATTTCCATGCCCCTAACCTGAATCAAAGCAAGCCCTGATCTCTCTTTAAATCCCAGATTGAGTATATAAGATTATTTTCCCCAAACTTGTTTTAGGTCTCTTCAGAGTTATATCTTATACGCCATTCTCCTTCACGCATATTGGGCATGTATTTATCTTATTATATTATTTTCAAATAAACTCAGTCATTACATATCTATCTTGGACTAGATCCATGTGTCACTATTAAAACTAATTTTACCAAAGTTTTATATAGATTTATTTTGTTTCTCTTGTAAGAAGCCTTGACTTCAAGTGTCTCAATAATCCAAGTTATGTTTTATTGGCGTCTTGAAAGTTCGCATTCAAGTCCCAAAAAATGTGTACAAGAGAAAATCACATGCCCCAAGTTCTTTTAGCAGTTCGAAAAGTTTATGAGGTATGAAAAGAATATTAGAAACGTTTTGAGAATTGTTCTTTTTATCAGTATGAAATTACAGAAAAGAAAAGAGATGTTAAATCTGCTCTGGGATTCAGTTCTAGTATACTCGAGAGATCCTCTTGAAAATATGAATAAATGAGAGTAGCGCGTTTTTCTTTCAGGATATCTCTTGAACAATCGCATACAGTGTTTGAGGTTTCACAAATTCTTATTGATCCCAACAGAGACGAGCTTTGTGTAGTCATCTATTCAAGTTCTGACAGAGTGACACAAGAATGATGTCTACTACTAGACAACTTGCATAGAGAAGCAAACTTACGGACTGCCCGCTCTCTTGGGATATGCTTTGAACTACTTCCCACTCTACCACCAACATTTCAAAGGCCTGGATATCACAATCTGATATCAACAACAGCATGACAGAATATCAGCTTTCATGAACAAGCCATTGTAATCGTGAACTATCTGACTTCAAGATGTTCCTCAGTTACATTCCATTATACATTCCCATGTCTTTGGGAATTCATTAAAATGTTAAATGAATACGTCTACTGGAAATAAATTAGAATTAGTAAATTTACTTCAAGATAAAAACCGTATCTTCCAGGATAATGAAAAAATGAACTGGACACTACTATTATTAAAATGTTTGGTTATAAATAATTATTATTCTAAGAATCTAACATATAAAAATGAATGTTTGTTTGTTTGTTCGTACTTTATGCGCGGCCATACCGTTGATCCCATTGTGATGGGGCTTTTTGCAAAATGTTCAGGAGATTCCCGGGATGAACATAGCTATAATAGAGTTGTGATACTCAACTTCTACACCCTTATAAAACGTCCTTCGTACTGGAAATCGTGAAAAAAGTAACTCTTTGGACGCTTAAATGGCTTACGCTGCCAAAATCATAACAAATACACAAAATTAATGTACACAGAATTGAATATCTCAAAACGATCTACAAAAAAGTCCGCGACAGCATATGTTTATCTCTTACGGATAACTCACAATAACCATTTTTGTCTTTCATTGATGCCAAGAAGATCAAGACAAGTACGTATATTTCTGTGCAAGCATAGCAGTACATGGCGGGTATTCTTTTACGGATAAATCACAATAACAAATTTTGTCTTTCAGCTCATTTATGCCAAGAAGAGCAATATAAGTACATTCTAGGGCAACACATGGTAATCAGCACGGGGAATTTTAAAATAATTACGATATACATTTATAATTTTTTTTTTCATTTTACTTATTCAACTAATCGTAAGAATTACATTAATTTTTGTCTCTCAGCTCATTTATGTCAAGAAGTTCGGGATGAATAAATTGCCGGACAACGCCGGGTAAACAGCACGGGGTATCTAAAAATAATTACGATATAAATTTTTCTTCTACTTATTTAACTAAAACATAAAACACATTAATTTTCGTATTTCAGCTCATTTATGTCAAGAAGATCGGGATAAGTAGATTCCCGGGCAACGCCGGGTAATCAGCACGGGGTACCTAAAAAATATAAATTTTATAATTATTTTTCCTTCTACTTATTCAGCTATGATGTAGTACTACTGGCCGATAGCGAGGAGATACTAAAGGCCAACACGCACACACTATTGAGTAACACTAAGAAATTAGGACTGGAAGTAAATATCAGTAAAACTAAATATATGGTCACACGTAGAAATACATTATATAATGGAAATGGACAGCTAATGACAAATGAGGGAAATTTTGAGGAATTGGCTGAATTCAAATACCTAGGAACAATAATCACAAATAGGAATGAGATGCACAAAGAAATTAAACATAGGCTCAATTTTGGAAATGCATGCTATTATGCATTGCAGAGACTTTTGATGTCCCAACTCCTTTCAAAAAATGTTAAGCTGAAAATATATAAAACTATTATTCTACCAGTTATATTATATGGGTGCGAAACATGGACTCTTACTTTAAGGGAGGAAAGGAGATTACGAGTATTTGAGAATAAAGTCTTAGGAAAATTTTTGGACCAAAGAGAGATGAACAGACAGGTGAATGGAGAAGACTACATAACAATGAACTACATGGTCTTTATAGGAAGCCAGATATAATAAGAACTGTTAAGTCCCGTAGACTGCGATGGGCAGGACATGTTGCGCGTATGGGGAATGAAAGACTTGCATGGAAACTTCTTGTAGGAAAGCCAGAAGGAAAACGCCCAGTTGGTAGACCAAGAATGAGGTGGGAGAACAACATTAACTATGATTTGAGGGAAGTAGATTATACAGGGAATGATTGGAAAGCATTAGCTCAGGATAGGGATGTATGGAGAGCTTATGTCCGTGCGGCCATGAACCTACGGGTTCGATAGTGCCAGTGAGTAAGTAAGTAAGTAAGTAACTTATTCAGCTAAGCATAAAACACATTAATTTTCATTAACTTGGGCGTAGCAATGCGCGCCGGGTATTAGTCAGTAGAAAATAAAATTTTGCTGCAGAGATAATACTGTAGTATAACTGTAGGCTTTCACGGCCGGCGTCTTGATCCCTATTAGGTTCGTCTTCCGGGTATATAGGCCGTGGTCCAGTCGTTCTTCTACTCGACGTTTCGTCTACTGCTGCGGTAGACATCATCAGGAGACACTGCGTGCTCTCTCTGAACTCCTCAACAGTCTGTTCATGAGTTCAGGAGTTCACAGAGAGCACGCAGTGTCTCCTGATGATGTCTACCGCAGCAGTAGACGAAACGTCGAGTAGAAGAATGACTGGACCACGGCCTATATGCCCGGAAGACGAACCTAATAGGGATAATACTGTAGATTAAGAGATGTTTCATTTTAAACATAGACACATTACAATAATTACTGGACGAGCTATAAAGGAGACACTTTTAAAATTGTATAAAACAATGGCGGTTCTTACCCTGTTATCATCATCATCCATGCAAGTATTAGGCCATGTGGCCTGTTACGGTCTCAAAGAGGAATTTTTCCATCCAGCTTTTTTTTAATGTACCAGCGATCTTTTGTCTTGGGGGCAGTAACGAAGCATGGCTTTTGGAATTCTATGAGACAGCATTCGTTGAAGATGGGCTTTCCAGTTGTTCTGGTAGTTTTGTATACGATTGTGAGAATGGGTACTACATCCAACTTTTCCATAATTTCTTCATTTATTTTATGGTCCCACTTTGCATAGCCGCTGTACGGCGCATAAATCGCATCTCATTTGCAGTTATTCGGCTTTCATCTCTTATTTGTATTGTCCATGCCTCACTACCATATCTTAATACTGGTCTGGCGAGAACCTTATAAAGCCATAATCTTGTGTTCTATTGTGCTAATATGGTTTCATTATACTGTTAATTCCCCCTTTTTTTGTGAAATTTGTTATTTTCTTTGATATATCAACTTAATCCTGAAATGTTAAATTATAACCCAAATAATTAAATTAATTTACTCGTTCTAAAATTTCATCGTCCAAAACAATTTTGCCAGGTATTGGGTATTTCCCACAAAAGGCCATCACTGTTATTTGGATCGTAATACTGGGTCTCAATCAAAAACCAGGAACGAAGAATAGAAAGCCAGAAATGAGGTTTCTGGGGAGTGTGGCTGGCTATACAATAACATATTGAAAATGAAATGAAAATATACGAAGAGAACTAAATATATTCAAATCATTAGATAGAATTCCACAATACAGAGATGAATGGATGGACCACATCAATAGAATAGATAACAATAGAATTCCGAAACAGATTCTTCATTTAAAACATTACAGAATAAAACAAGAAGAGATACTAGATTGGATTTCATAAAACATTGGCAGTTCCTGCAATACTTTATGTGAGAGAAACTTTGATAATGACCAAAAAATTACAAAGTAGAATATAAAGCGCAGAAATTAACTTCCTTAGAAGAACAAAAGGCTGCACAAGAATGGATCGGATAAAGAATGAAGATATAAGAACAGAGTTAAATATATATCCAATGAATGAGAAAATAAAAGAATATAGAGAGAAATGATTTAGACATGTAGAAAGAATTAATGTAACAAGATTATCAAGAGCAGAATTTAACTACAAGCCAAGAGGTTCAAGTAATGTAGGAAGGACAGTGCAAAGATGGACGGAACAGAACAACTGTGAGGCGAAATAGGCAATTTTTGCCTAGCTCGTAAAGTTAAGAAGAAGAAGAAGAAGAAGAAAAAGAAGAAGAAGATTCTTCATTACAAGCCACTAGGACGAAAAAATGTAAGAAGATCCAGTAAAAGATGGACAGAACAATTCTAACATAAGATACGAACAGACCTTAAGATCTAATCCTTGATGCTGACGATGATGATGATGACTACACGAGCTGGATTGATGCATGTTAAGTTAATAAATTGTCCACTACTGTGATTTCGGGATAGTATTGTTGCTAGTACGCAGCGAGCATGGTTTGGAATCCAATTTGTGACAAATGGACGGTGATGATTTGTTCGTAGTTTTTCCTCACTATAAAACAAATTTCAGAAACGTTAAGGCCCTTATGGTCCCCAACATCATCTGGCCAACATGATCATCATTATAAGGCCCTTATGGTCCCCAACATCATCTGGCCAACATGATCATCATTATAAGGCCCTTATGGTCCCCAACATCATCTGGCCAACATGATCATCATTTATAAGGCCCTTATGGTCCCCAACATCATCTGGCCAACATGATCATCATTATAAGGCCCTTATGGTCCCCAACATCATCTGGCCAACATGATCATCATTATAAGGCCCTTATGGTCCCCAACATCATCTGGCCAACATGATCATCATTATAAGGCCCTTATGGTCCCCAACATCATCTGGCCAACATGATCATCATTATAAGGCCCTTATGGTCCCCAACATCATCTGGCAACATGATCATCATTATAAGGCCCTTATGGTCCCCAACATCATCTGGCCAACATGATCATCATTATAAGGCCCTTATGGTCCCCAACATCATCTGGCCAACATGATCATCATTATAAGGCCCTTATGGTCCCCAACATCATCTGGCCAACATGATCATCATTATAATTTTCCTGACATTCATTATGAATGTGTGTCTGAATGGTGTGTTTCATTTTGATATTGTGCTGTCTCGGAGGTGGCCCTGATATTGAGTTGATCACTTATTCTGGAAGGCCCTCCTTGTCCTTTTATGGACAAAAAGTGTGGGTATCATCCACAGATTAAAATCCCTTCCTAACAAGTTGTGCTACTGTAAGGGCCGGGTGGCATGTGCCATAAGGTGAGAACTTAGATGAAGTTAATGGAATATTTGGTTAACCGAGTATTCATCTTACCAATCAACCAACTTTGGGATGCAATGGTTGATGTTGGTATCGATTTACCAACGATTTCACTTGTCCGACGATTGTACCAGCAGTGTCAGGCGTCGGTTTAAGTGGGTAAGATGATATCCTATCCATTCAGAACTACTAAAGGCCTGCAATAGGACTGTAGTATGTCCCCTACTCTGTTCAAAATATACATCCAGCAGTGGAATCGATATTGTGGAGGCATGGGAGTACCTGTCCAAGGTGGCACAGTACATTCCTTATTATTTGCAGACAGTCAAGTGTTGATAGCTCAGAGTCGTGAGGATGTGAAATACATGATGAGAAAACTGCTAAATGCTTTTGAAATAGGAGGATTAAGAGTAAACATGGAAAAAACTGAATATCTTGTAGTAGGAGGATGTGGAGACGAGATATATCCCTATCCCAAGGAATTATTAGAGCTGTTAAAAAATTTAAATATTTGGGATCACTTATTGATGAATCAGGGAGTTGTAAAGCTGAAGTAGATAGCAGGTTAGTACAAGCACGAAGAGCCATAAAAATGTTGAATGGAGTACTGTGGAGTAGGACCATTTCAAACCACACGAAGAAGAGGATTTTTAAGTCTGTTGTGGAAAGCATAATGACTTATGGTGCTGAGAGATGGACTTTGGTAGAGGGACAAAAAACTAAGATCTTGGCAGTGGAGATGGATGGAATAAGACGCAGTGCCAGGGTGTCCAGGTTGGAAAGAAGAAGAAATGAAGAAGTGAGGCAGATGATGGATATGGAGGAGACAGTGGTGGAAAGGATCGAAAGACGAGCTCTTCAGTGGTATGGCCATGTCAGGAGAATGGAGGATGATAGGTGGCCCAAAACTCTTTTGGAATGGTCACCTCCTGGTAGAAGGAAATGGGGCAGCCAAGAACAACTTGGAGAGGAGAGATCCATAGATTGATGAACGACCGAGGTCTGGAGGAGGATGAATGGCGTGATCGGCAAGAATGGCGAATGGGAATAAAGGGTAACCACTGAAAAGTGGAGAGACCCTCAAAAGTAAAAAGTAAGAGTATTCATCTTGTACAGTTCAATAAAGAAATTGATATGCGAGGTATAGAAGGGTGCCTAATGTGTTATTTGCATACAGATTGATGTTACAAGTGTTGTTATCCTCCAGGGCCGAATGATGACATTGATATATGTGTATTAAACAACATGGATCATCCCTATAGGGCTCTATGGTTTATTAATTTCCAACCAGATAGTACTATCCAAAAATGAAAAATAGTGTATTACTTTTGTGAATTTTGGAAATTTATTATCGATTAAATCTTTTAAATTTTTTTTAACTTAATGCAGTGCGATAGAACATAATCTAGAAAATCTTCATAACAAAGAACATGCCATAAAAATTTGAAGAAACACAAGTTTTATCCAAAACACAAGATTACTACACCAGACTTCACAGAGAGGCTATTGAAATTTACAAACATAACAATTCATTTAACAAATAAGAAGAAGCTATGAAGATTAATAAAATTTGGATTCCGGCATTATATAACACGAGAATAAAACCTATGACTTACGCCAGTGACAACCAATCAGAAAAATAGCTCCAAAGTAACGGACCGTGTAGAAAACATCACCACACAATACTCAACTATAAATAAGGACACGAGTTGCAGCACACAGCCAGTCTGCAGCCGACATTTGAAGAGTTAAGAGGTCGAAGAGCACACATAATCTCCTGAGGATGTCTACCGCAGTAGTAGACGAAACGTTGAGTGTTAATAAAACCAGACTACGCCAATTAGCTCGAAAGACATAACATACATGAATAAAGTGTGTGTGTGTATTTTTTTAAATTTTTTATTTGAATTTATGAAGGTGGTATCGTGGAAAATAATCCCCTTATTATTTTCTATGTTAATTATATCTCGTCCAAGTTTTATCATTGCCACTAATTAAAGTAAATGATTGAAAATATTGTTTTTATATAAAGTTTGAATTCCCAGTAATAAAATGACTTGTAGCATTCGATTTTTATATAAGAAACAAGTATTTTGATAGGAATGTTTTAAGATACTTTCAGACCACAACGATAAGAATGCGTGATCTATATATCGTGACTGCTGCACAACAGACAAATGCGATTAATTTGTTGTGCAATTAATCAGAACGTGCTGTAATTTAGAACATTTGCGTGCGTATTCTTTGTTTGGTTCACATGGGAGTAATTACAAAGTGTAACGTGTACAAGTCCATCGAGAATGTCGTATCGGACATGTCCATCTAGTTAACAAGCGATAACACTCTGTTCTTACGCTAATTCCACTCTCTTGTTTTCATTTCCCTTCAACATGTCGTCGCCTAATTGATTTAAATTTAATTTAATGTAAGACTCCATTTGAACATGCTCATGTATGTGAAATAGGGATTATCAAGTGGAAAAATTCCGTTACAGAATATTACAAAAATTATATTGTCAACCTGCAGACGCATGTTGCCTTTATTGATTTTGAGAAGGTGATCGATCGTGTTGATATAGATAAGTCATCATCATCATCATCATCATTATAGTCCATTCACGAATTTAGGCTGTTTGTTGACCTGTTTCGGCCTCAAGACAAACACCATCTAAAAGTCGTTTGAGTGGACGTCCTGGTCTTCTTCTTCATGCAGGTTGATATCTTAACATTTGTTTGGGTATCCTGCGATCTTCCATTCGATGAACATAATAATTTATGTAAACTTATGGAAATAAATGACTATTCCGCAAATTTAATTTATGTGATTAAACGTTTATATGAAAAATCTCAAACTATAATAAACATAGGTACATCAAAGACCGAAACTATCTTAATAAACAGAGGTGTAAGACAAGGTTGTAGTTTATCACCGATCTTTTTTATTTATATTTTAATGGCATCATCGTAAATTGGAAAAGAAATTATAATATAGATATAAGAACACTAAGAAATTAGGACTGGAAGTAAATATCAATAAAACTAAATATATGGTCACACGTAGAAATTCATTATATAATGGAAATGGACAGCTAATGACAAATGAGGGAAATTTTGAGGAAGTGGCTGAATTCAAATACCTAGGAACAATAATCACAAATAGGAATGAGATGCATAAAGAAATTAAACATAGGCTCAATTCTGGAAATGCGTGCTATTATGCATTGCAGAGACTCTTGATATCCCAACTCCTTTCAAAAAACGTTAAACTGAAAATATATAAAACTATTATTCTACCAGTTATGTTATATGGGTGCGAAACATGGACTCTTACTTTAAGGGAGGAAAGGAGATTACAAGTATTTGAGAATAAAGTACTTAGGAAAATTTTTGGACCAAAGAGAGATGCATAGACAGGTGAATGGAGAAGACTACATAACAATGAACTACATGGTCTTTATAGGAAGCCAGATATAATAAGAACAGTTAAGTCTCGTAGACTGCGATGGGCAGGACATGTTGCACGTATGGGGAATGAAAGACTTAAATGGAAGCTTCTTGTAGGAAAGCCAGAGGGAAAACGCCCAGTTGGTAGACCAAGAATGAGGTGGGAGAATAACATTAACTATGATTTGAGGGAAGTAGATTATACAGGGAATGATTGGAAAGTATTAGCTCAGGATAGGGATGTATGAAGAGCGTATGTCCGCGCGGCCATGAACCTACGGGTTCGATAGTGCCAGTGAGTAAGTAAGTAAGATATAAGAATGAACTGTTTTAAAATGTTTTAATTTATGCAGATTATGTGTGATAATTAAAAAATATGAAAATAATTTGCAGTACTCTTTACATCAATTAAATCAGTTATGCCAAGAATATAATTTTAAAGTATCAAAAGAAAAAAAACAGAAATAATATAATTCTGGGGAAATTAGGATATAAGATGAAACATCGTAATAAAGAACAAACCTCTGGAACAAGTAACAAATTTGGATTATTTAGGTTGTAATTTTACTATAAACACAAAAACTGAAAGAAACATAAATATTAAACTGACGAAAACATTAAAGAACAAAACAATAATATATACTAGATTGAAGTTTCATAAAACACTGGCAATTCCTGCATTACTTTATGGGAGTGAAACTTGGGTAATGACCAAATAATTACGAACTAGAATACATAGTGTAGAAATCAACTTCCTTAGAAGAACAAAAGGATGCACAAGTTTGGCTCGGATAAAGAATGAATATACATGTATAAGAACAGAATTAAATATAGATATAAACTGAATGAAAAAATCAAAGAATATAGAGATAAATGGTTTAAGCATTTAACTACAAGCCAAAAGAATCAAGAAATGTAGTAAAGCCAGTGATGAGATGGACAGAATAACCGCCAGCTACAACAGGCAATTTGCCTAGCCGTGAAGTGAGGAAGAAGAAACTATCAATGAGATTTTTGATAATCTTATAATTATAGCCAAATAAAATTGTTTGGACACGTGAAGAGGATGAATGAAGATAAATTGCCAGTTTGGAGTGGATTCCAAATCGGAGGAAGTCAAAGGCAAAAAGGTGGACAACACAGACAGCGGCTGGTATTGCGACTATTGTTGCCTGTCAGCTACAGGAGAAGCTGACAAAGAGACAAAAAGAGAGTCCATATCCCCAAAAAATTGAATATGTGTTGCCGAGGCAAATACAATTTAATATGACTATTTAACTCATGCCCCAAATGGGAGTCAATGACCAATCACGTTTCAATGATTTCTGTTTTACAACCAATCAGAGTCGTGTTTCACCTAATATTTATCAGTGTTAAATTTACCATATTAAAGAAAGCTCCTCCTTTTTAATATTCTGAACAGGTCTGATCATTATTTTGCAGTGACTGAACCCACAAGAGATACGGCTACCAGATTGTACATATAGTGCATAGATGTCAACACATAGCGCTTGCAGGAGTTAATATAAAAACATTTGTAGCAATTTATTATACCACCAAAAAAAGAAACCACTGTTTGCACTTTCTTAAATGTATTTTTTCCCAGGTAAGAATCCAGAAAAATATAATTGTCATATTTACATCATACGACATCAGAAATGAATTAATATACAGTTTGATGTGTTTCATTTTTTCTCCACTAGAGAGCATTCTTACAATATTGCGTTCCTTTGGCAATAAATAGTATGATCTGGTTGCAGTGATAAACAAAAGAAACAGATGAAGCATAACTATCGTTTCTCATTTGTTTTCAAACATCGCCGTTTACATTAAATGTATAAATATTTTAAAATAACTATAGTTAAATAATTATTTGTGAGTAAACAACTTAATTTTATTCGTTAAATAGTCCTAACAAATGCCACTCTTGATTTCCAAATTCTCTAGATAAATTTACTCCTCACTTCGTGAGTCGTGAATTTATCGATAATTTGGAAATCACTCGTGGCATTAGTTATGATAAAACACTGATAGAATCATTGACCCCATGGCTGAAGACTGGTAGCCATATTATCTCAATTGTATTGGCTCCGTGTTAAAACATAAGGTATATGTTTATGTTTCCAAGGACCGGAGTGTTCATTTAAAAACATTTGATATTGATCATTATCAAAAGATGTGAAGAATGTAATTACCTGGGGATCAAAATTAACTCCAAATGTACCCAAGAAAATTACATAAAATATAGAATTCAAAAAGGCATATCGGTAATAACAATGTTTTGTGGGATAAGAACATAATAATATATACCAAATTACAAATTTATAAATCCATAATTCGAAGCATGCTAACATACGGTGCAAAAACTTGGCAGTTGAATAAAAATTTGAGTTTAAAGCTTATGTCTGTTGAAATGGATTGTTTTACACGCTCAACTAGACATTCTAAATTGGAAAAAAATACAAATACAATCATTAGACAACAAATGAAAGTCCAAAATTCAATATTAGATTTTGTAAGATACAGACAACTAGAATGGTATGATCATATGCGTAGGATGCCATAGAAAAGATTACCCAGACAAGCTTTGAAATGGATTCCACTTGGGAAAGGAAAGAGAGGTCGACCTAGATTTAAATGGAAGGATGATATAAGAAGAGGTATGAGGAGGCTAGGTCTGGAAGAATTTGAATGGAAAGATAGAGAAGAATGGAGAAAGAAGTTAACATTAAAAAAACTCAGGGCACAGGAAGATGTTTCATTACCTTTTTCTAAATATAAATATTGATTATTAATAAATAATCAAGTTTATATGTGAATGTTAAGTCACTTCTAGCATTGACATAGTGATGGAGGAAAGCACGAGGGAGACCTAAGAAGACATGGATAGAGGGAATTATGAATTTTGATGAAGGACGGGGGACTGCAGGATGGTGAATGGAAGGATAGAGATGAATGGAAGAAGAGAATCATAACTTAATATTGGGCACAGGAAGATCTTGAATGTTAAAAACCTGTTAAAATATGCTGTGGGATTGAGACGTATATGACCTTGAGTGGTAAAGTAAGACCAAATACCCTACAGGCTGCCAAACAGTTCACACACTAAATTTTAAGAGGATGATTTGGACGGTTTATTTGGCAAAGAAAAACATTTTCGAATGACACTGTGAATATTATTGAGAGACAAACTATTATGCTCCATCATTTGTCACGAGGGACCAAATTATTTTGAACCCAGATTTCAGTTTTATGAACGGTTTATCCAGTGGTATACTACATTGTTCAATTTGATACAGTGTGCAAAGGAAATTTTGAAGAAGTGGCTGAATTCAAATACCTAGGAACAATAATTACAAACATAAATTATATGTACAAAGAAATGAAACATAGGCTGAATTCTAGAAATATAAGCTATTATACATTATAGGGACACTTGTCTCAACATCTCTCAAAAAATATTAAACTGAAAAAAAAAGTTATTCTCCCAGTTATATTATATGTATGCGAAACATCGACTCTTACTTTAAGGGAGAAAAAAGATTGTGCGTATTCAAGAATAAAGTTCTGTGGAAAATGTTTGGACCAAAGAGAAATTAACAGACAGACGAATGGAGAAAACTGCATAATATTGAGCTGCATATGATATTACTTATGGAAAACCAGATGTAATAAGAATAGTTAAGACTGCGATGGGCGGGGCATGTGGAACAAATGGAGACTAAAAGATGGTTATGGAAAATTCTAGCAGGTAAACCACAGAAGGAAAACGTCCAGTAGTTAGATAGGCCAAGAATGAGGCGGGAGAATAATATTAACAACGATTTGAGGGAAGTAAATTATACAGAGAATGATTTGAAAACATTAGCTTAGGATTGGGATGCATAAAGAGCTTTATATCCGCGCGGACATGAACCTACGGCTTCAGTAGTGAGAGTGAGTAGTTAGTGCATTTACCCATCGTGGCAATGGCGATCAATTTTTTCAGAATTGTTTGAATTGTTATCAGTTTTATATATTTAAAATATCTTAAAACGTGTTATTGGAAATGTACATTAAACTCCCATTAACCAGGTATTTAATAAATCTACGTACTGTATGACCAAATAACTGTCCAATGAGGCCTGGGGGAATTCGTGTAATTGGTATCGATAATACTAGCTGTAAGAAATAACTACCCCGCAGTTTCCTATAATGGGATTAGTTATTTGATAAAATTTAATTGATTTTATCTTAAAATATAAGTAAACTGAATGTAAATAAAATATTTTAAGATAAGAAACCATTAAGGCAGCATTTTTATTTTAAGCCTATTTTATATTTACCTAAGTAAATTTTCCGCTCACAAAATCACCATTTTATTTTAATTAAAAAGTACAATTTAATCTCTCTATCTATCTTCGGGTTTTTACAGTTGCTGCCGTCTTCCCGTGCCAAACCTCCAAAGCCTACGGTCTTGGGCATCTTCGATGCTTAGCCCTCTAGCTTGCATTACTGTCTTCATGTTTTCCTTCCATGTTAACCTTGGTCTTCCTCTTTTCTTCTTTCTGTTAGGATGCCATTCATATAGTTGCTTCGGCCATCGCGAATCTTCCATTCTTAAAACATGTCCTAACCACTTTAATTCCTTTTCCTCAATTCTTTCTATTATGCTTTCTTCTGCTTCCATTATGTTTCTAATTTCCTTATTTGTGACACGTTCTAATTTAGACTTTCTGGCACTTCTTCGTAAATAATCCATTTCTAGAGCTATTAGTCTATTCTTGTAGTACTTATTGATTGTCCATACCTCACTTCCGTACATTGCAACAGATTCCACCAATGTTTTACCAATATATTTTTTTGTGTCTTTCCAAATATGCTTATCCCACCATATGGAATTTAATGATGATATTATTTTGCTACTCAGTTCAATTCTATGTTTTATGTTCTCTTTGCCTATACCTTCGATGTTATCCATAATCATTCCCAAATATTTAGTTTGTTTCACTTGCTTTATTTGGATTCCATCTTCCAATACTAAATTTTCTCTTTCATTGCTATTTATTGCCAGATATTCTGTTTTTTGTAAATTTACTGTGAGACCCCATGATTCATATGCGTTTTTCAACCTTTTTATCATGAATTCCATATCAAAATTGTCTTGCGCTAAAACCAGTTGATCATCGGCAAATTGTAATGTCAGCAAAAATCTATTGCCTATTGGGATCCCCATACCTTTGCAGCTTTGTTTCCATTTCGTTAATATAAATTCTACATAAATATTAAATAAAATTGGTGATAGACTGCACCCTTGTTTCAATCCCTTTGAGGTGTTTATAGGATTAGACATTATATTTCCCATTTTAACATAAGCGGAGTTATCTTTATAGATTTGTTTAATAATTTCTATTAGGTTTCTGTCAATATTGTATTTCTCCAATACTTCCCATAATTTGTTCCTCGGAATTGAGTCATAAGCTTTCTCTAAATCTATCATTGTCAAATGGGTTTCTTCTCCAACTGCAGTCCGTTTTTCAATTAACTGTTGTATTGCAAATATATTGTCAACACATGACCTTCCTGGTCTGAATCCATTTTGATCTTCTCCTAATTTGTCTTTAACAAGTACAATTTAATGCTTGTAAAAATTATTTTTAATCTAATATATAAAAATGAATGTTTGTTTGTTTGTTGTTTGTTTGTTTGTTCGTACTTTATGCGCAGCCATACCGTTGATCCGATTGTGATGGGGCTTTTTGAAAAATGCTCAGGAGGTACCCGAAGTGAACATAGGCTATAAGAGAGTTGTGATACTCAACTCCTACACCCTTAAAAATCGCCTTTTGTAGTGGAAAACGTGAAAAAGTAGCTCTTTGGACGCTTAAATGGCTTACGCTGCCTAAACCATAACAAATACACAAAATTAATGTACACAGAATTAAATATCTCAAAAATCTCTACAAAAAAGTCCGCGACAGCATATGTTTATCTCTTACGGATAACTCACAATAGCCATTTTTGTCTTTCAGTAGGCCTATATATAGCTTATGCCATTATGTAAGTGTATATGAATAAATAAATAAATGTAGATATAACCAAAAAAATATTATGTTTCAGGATCTTTGATAATATACCGTATAAGCCAGCAAGTTATAGGCTACTTCTCTTGTTTTGTTCAGTCCAGTGTTTATTGCAGTTCAAAGTATTAATTTTAGCGGATAATAAAATTATCGTTAATGATTACATAACATGTGGTAATGAAATTCTATACGAACATTTCCCTTGGCGATCGCAAGGAAATCTCATCAATTTATTACTTTATTTGTATTTTTTTTCGTGTATAGTAGATTCGAGCTGTTTTTCCTTTGTGTATTGGCCTATATTATTTTATTAGTTTTAATTTTAATTGTAATTAGCTTTATCGTGTTATTACATATTATATTTATTATTGTTCATTTTGGTCAAATAATCGTTTGTTATCTAATATTACTGAGATTTTTTATTTGAATGTAACATGTATCTCACACATTCAAGCCACTGAAATGAAATTTTTAAGATCTGTAAAAGGATGTAGTCTATACACATGGATAAATTACACAATGAATCAATAAGAAATTAACTGGAGATATTTTCAATAGTTGATAAACTAGAAGAGCACAAATACCAATGGAAAGAACATTTAGACAGAATGGACAATATAAGATTACCCAAAAAGATCAACGCCTACAAACCACATGAGAAAAGATCTTTGGGACGGCCAAGGAAACGATGGACTTGAGATTGGAACAGGTCACATTGACCTAACCCTGGAAAGGAAGAAGAAGAAGACTGTCACATATGTTTCTCCAGGTGAGTGGCTTTAACTCCACAGGCTAAATATATAAATATTGTAAAACTAGTAATACAAGTACTAGTATTATAGCCTCACTATGATGGTTGTCTAGCGGCTCGCTTTGTTCCCCCGCAGCTGTTATATGTATAATTAAATTACAAAGATGCCGACTACCGCCACTATAATAATTCCGCATGTTGATCATTGTCAAGCATTGTCAGGCGGCACCCGCTTTCATATAAACGGACAACCATCATAGTGAGGTGATAATAATACTCGAATAATAATAATAATAATAATAATAATAATAATAATAATAATAATAATAATAATAATAAGAGACAATAATCTGCAAGTGCTATTGTAATGAGAATATAACAAAACTGTGCCTTGATTATGTATTTTTCATAAATATTGCCACGAGTGATATCCAATTTATCTAGAGAATTTGGAAATCAAGAGTGGCATTAAGCTGTTTACTCACAAATCATTATTTAAATATCGTTATTTTAAAATACTTATATATTTACATATTTAACCACGGACCACTCAAAAATGACATCTATACGAAAACAAGTGTAACTAAATTAGTATGGTTCAAATTCTTCCCTGTAGGGGGAGAGCGCCTAAATCTCTGTAAAGGGAAAACATAGGCTTACAATACAATACAATATATTTAATGTAAACGGCGACGTTTGAAAACAAATGAGAAACGTTTGTTATGCTTCATTTGTTCATCGCTGTAACAAGATCATATTATTTATTGCCAAAGGATCGCAAAGAATTCACCCTAGTGGAGAAAAAATGAAACACATAAAACTGTTTAAGACCAACATTATAGGTTATTAATTAATTTCCGATGTCCTATGATATATATTATATTTTTCTGGAACGTACATTCCTGGGAAATAATACTTTTAAAAAAGTGCAAACAGTGGTTTCTTTTTATCGTGGTATAATCAATTACTACAAATGTTTTATATTATATCCCGCAAGCACTACCCGGTTACATTCGTGCACTATGTATTCAATCTGATAGCCACATGCATTCGGAAGCTTACATCTAAATATATAAATTGTTATATTCAGCGTATTTCTTAGAGAGTCAGTCATTTCAAAATAAAGGTCTGACCAATTCAGAATGTTAAAAAGAAGTGACTTGATTTTAAAGTGGTAAAATTAAATTGATTAAATCGAGTGAAAAACGACTGTGATTGATTGTAAATAAAAATTCATTGAAATGTGATTGGTCATTGACTTCCATTTGGGGCATGAGTTAAATAGTCATATTAAATTAAGCGTTGAAGTGATTGAAACCGGTATACGAGGAAGGTGAACCTATAAAAAGGAGTGTGGAGTATGTAAACTACCACATATCTCAACACTTGTTCGAATTAGGAGGAAGTGTAGAGATACTGCATTGATTTTCTGGCAGTTCTGGAAACTAGAGATGAAATATTTAAAACTCAGTCTACCTTACAACTCAGCACTGTTGACAGCGGACCTGGAACATTTCACCTGGAACATAAGGGGAGTACGTGTGTCTCCAATTCCGGGGTTTCAGGATCGATTATCTTCACTCGATAGTTACCTTGCATTGGTCTGGGGTTAGGTAATAGACATTGCACAATGGAGAGCTTTATTCAAGGACAGCAGGAATCCATCAGTTAATGTATAGCGTGCTTGTGTTATAAGTAACTCTCTGGCATTGTAGAACCCGTAGGTTTATAGGATTATAAGCTCTCCATACATCCCTATCTTCAGATAATGCTTTCAAATCTTGCGTTGTATTATCTACTTCTCTCAAATCATGGTTAATGTTATTTTCCGACCTTTTCCTTGGTCCAGCTGCTGGACGTTTTCCATCTGGTTTATCTGTAAGGAGATTTCATGCCTCTCTTTCGATCCCCATTCGTCCACATGTCCTGTTCTTCATTGTTACGACGCTTAACAGTTCTTGTTAGAACTGGTTTCCCATAAAAATCATGTAGCTCACCGTTAAGTAGTCTTTTGCATTCGCCTGACTGTTCATCTTTCTTTGGTCCAAAATTTTTCCTAAGAAACTTATTTTCAAATAATCATAATATTTTTTGTTCTCCCTTAAATTAAGAGTCCATGCTTCGGATCCATATAATACAACTGGGAGAATAACAGCTTAATATATTTTCAGTTAAATGTTTTTGCAGAGCTTTTTTTTATTACTTTGTGTTTTAAATTAAATTATTGAGTTATTCATGGGATAATACTATTTGTCTTATAGGTGAGAAAAAACCTCACCCAAGAGTCTGTCCTGACCGGGAATCGAACTGGGCTCGCTGCGTGTCAAGGCAGCACGCTACCTCGAGACCTCAGTGGTGGGCATAATAATAATAATAATAATAATAATAATAATAATAATAATAATAATCCCGAAAATCATCCGGCCATCATCATTATCCTTATCATTATCATAAGTAATGCCACGAGTGATTTCCAAATTATCGATAAATTCACGACTCACGAAGTGAGGAGTGAATTTATCTAGAGAATTTGGAAATCAAGAGTGGCATTTGTTAGGACTATTTAACGAATAAAATAAAGCTGTTTACTCACAAATCATTATTTAACTACAGTTATTTAAAAATATTTTTATATTTAAAGTAAACGGTGATGTTTGAAAACTAATGAGAAACGATAGGTAGCCTACGCTTCTACTGCTTCTTTTGTTTATCACTGCAACCAGATCATACTATTTATTGCCAAAGGAACGCAATATTGTAAGAATGCTCTCTAGTGGAGAAAAAATGAAACACATCAATCTGTATATTAATTCATTTTTGATGTCGTATACATTTAAGAAAGTGCAAACAGTGGTTTCTTTTTTTGGTGGTATAATCAATTGCTACAAATGTTGACATGTAAGCACTATTATATACAATCTGGTAGCCGTATTTGTTATAGGCTCAGTCACTGCAAAATAACGGTCAGACCTGTTCAGAATATTAAAAAGGAGGAGCTTTGCTTAATATATGATAATCCTAACGTTGATAATTATTTCGTGAAACACGTCTCTGATTGGTTGTAATACAGAAATCATTGAAACGTGATTGGTCATTGACTCCCATTTGGGGCATGAGTTAAATAGTCATCATAATCATTCACAGGTGTGGAAAGCAACGGGAAGCTACCACTCCTATAATTCCCTAGTAAAGCTGCAAAGCATAGCATGAAAATGCTATGATTGCAGTGAAAGATCTGCCCTCGGGCAGAATTAATATGGATATACATTATGGATCTTGCTTCACTATATTCCGTAAATCGTGGAATAAGATAGTCAACACTGCGAGTGGCGATTTTGTTTTAGAAAAGAGAAGTCTGGGATTCTGCGAATAGAAGTGAAGCACCATTGATTGGTAATAACAGATCATACATTCTTAATACTGATCGTGAATTATTATATGCTGTTGGGTTTCGGTTACATCAGAAGTACAAAAATTATTTCTATCCATTTTTTATTTATATAGCAGGTTTCACAATGTTGAATAATGGATATAAAATTATTTGGATATATTTTAAATAGTAATGGATATAAAATTGATATAAATGGATATAAAATAAACCGTGTTCACAAATATAGTATCATACTTTAAACTACTACTATGTCGCTTTGGATAATCGAATCTAAATGAAATTGGTGACAATCAAAAGAGAAACTCAAAACGTTTTTGCTACTCATAGACATTGAATGTGACCTCCACGAGTGACGCTGCAGACATCTAAATATCCAACAATGAACCCATGTTGACCACAAAAAACATGATTAAATTTATAAATTAAATATGGATTTTCATCAAGTAAACACCAACTCAATTTATTGATTAAATTTAGTTTAGTTTCTGTATTGTTGTCCATTATTCTCCATTGTTGGCATTGTTAACATGCACAAAACGTTTTGAGTTTCTCTTTTGATTGTCACCAATTTCATTTAGATATGATTATCCAAAGCGACATAGTAGTAGTTTAAAGTATGATACTATATTTGTGGACACGGTGTATAAAGATACAGAAATATATCTAGTAATGTAGGAATTTAATTCTGGTAAAAATTGGATAACAAATTGTTAGTTACTGTGAAACTTTCTGAAGAAAATGACATATTTTCTGTTGTGCAGTTATCTTTCAGAAGATATTTGGGCTTCACAGCATGACTAAAGATATATTCCCCCTAGGTCGGGAACCCACAGTTTCTCAATTGAGAAGAGTTCTCCTACCCACAACCGATAATCAAAGACGTCCATTTTCTGGAATTGAGAAGGGGATTAGTGCTGATTACCTGAAGCAGAGGGAGGAGGGGGTTACCACGCACAGTTAATTGGAAAACTGCGTCAGGAAATTAAATGAAGGAAGGGAAAGTAATGGGCCGAGCTGTGAAGAATAGCTCCCTCTGAATATGAGCACTGTACTTGTGCCAATCTGTTAAATTTAAGTGCATTAATAGCAGTCAATTGTAATACAGCTAAAGTTTTAATGTGGTTTCTGATAAATGAACTTATGTCATGTATATTTAGTTATTTATTTATTTTACCTGATGGAGTTAAAACCGTAACGTCTTCTCTTCCACTTCACCACGGTTATATTATGCGTACAATAAGAATTATGATAAATGATACATAATAGATAATTATAGACTACAATATAAAGTTGACAAGGGAAAGAAAGAAAGAAAATAATAATAATAATAATAATAATAATAATAATAATTATAATAATAATAATAATTATTATTATTATTATTATTATTATTATTATTATTATTATTATTATTATTATTATTAAAAAACTGTTATTCTACCAGTTATATTATATGGGTGCGAAACATGGACTCTTACTTTAAGAGAGGAAAGGAGATTACAAGTATTTGAGAATAAAGTACTTAGGAAAATTTTTGGACCAAAGATAGATGAACAGACAGGTGAATGGAGAAGACTTCATAACAATGAACTACATGATCTTTATAGGAAGCCAGATATAATAAGAACAGTTAAGTCTCGTAGACTGCGATGGGCAGGGCATGTTGCACGTATGGGGAATGAAAGACTTGCATGGAAGCTTCTTGTAGGAAAGCCAGAGGGAAAACGCCCAGTTGGTAGACCAAGAATGAGGTCGGAGAATAACATTAACTATGATTTGAGGGAAGTAGATTATACAGGGAATGATTGGAAAGCATTAGCTCAGGATAGGGATGTATGGAGAGCTTATGTCCGTGCGGCCATCAACCTACGGGTTCGATAGTGCCAGTGAGTAAGTATTATTATTATTGATCCCTATTAGGTTCGTCTTCCGGGCATATAGGCCGTGGTCCAGTCGTTCTTCTACTCGACGTTTCGTCTACTGCTGCGGTAGACATCTTCAGGAGATACTGCGTGCTCTCTGTGAACTCCTCAACAGTCGGCTGCAGACTGGCTGGTCGTTGGAAACTCCCTCCCTATTTATAGGCACGCCCCTGGTGGAGAGGCGGTTTTCTGCGCGGTCCGTGTTGCGTGCTGTTTTGTCCAGGCTGTCGCTAGCAGAAGTCATAGGCTTCGTTGTCGTATTGTGCAGTGCCGGGATCCAGATTTTGTTTATCTTCATGGTTTCTTCTTTTTTGTTAAAGGAATTTTTGTGTTTATATATTTCAATGGCTTCTCTGTACAGTCTGGTGTAATAAGTGATGTTTGGGACAGTACCTGTGTTTCTTCGAATCTTATTACATGTTCTTGGTTGTTCATCCAGTGTTCCGCTACGGCTGATTTTCTTTTTGTTTTAGTCTGCAATGCCTCTTGTGTTCTTGCAATCTTGTGGTAACCATTCTTTTTGTTGTGCCGATATAAACCTGTCCACAACTGCAAGGGATGCGATATATACCGGCAGTACTTAACGGATCTCTTGTATCTTTGGCTGGGCGCAGTATATTGCTGATTTTTTGTGTTGGCTTGTAGGTTGTAGATATGTTATATTTATTTAATATTCGACCAATTCTCTCCGTTATTGTCTTGATATATGGTAGGTACACCTTACCCTTTGCCTCCTCCTTGTTCCCGTTTTCGGATTTGTATTTATTGGGATTTATGGCTCGGCGAAAATCTGTTTTGCTGTATCCATTGGATTGAAACGCTGCTTGGAGATGATTAATTTCTTCTTGTAGATACTGTGGTTCCGAAATCCTTTTGGCTCGTTCCACCAGGGTTTTAATAGTTCCGCGTTTTTGTCTGGGATGATGGTTGGACCGCTTATGTAGGTATCTGTCTGTGTGAGTCTTTTTCCTGTATACCTTGTGTCCAAGTGTCATGTCTTGGTTTCGAATTACTAAAACATCCAAAAACGGTAGACTGTTGTTCTCTTCTCTTTCCAGGGTGAATTGGATGCTGGGACAAATACCATTTAAATGTTGCCTGAAGTTATCAAGTTCTTCTTCACCATGCTCCCAAATGACGAATGTGTCGTCCACATATCTCAGCCAAACTGAAGGTCTTAATGTAGCATTCTCCAAGGCCTGTTTTTCAAATTGTTCCATGTAAAAATTGGCTATTACGGGGCTTAATGGACTTCCCATGGCCACGCCATCTATTTGCTCGTAGAATATTCCTCCCCATTGGAAATACGTGTACAAATCAGAAGCACTGCCACCAAGATTGTATGGATTACCAAAGATACACAAGGAAGGAACACCACTCAGACCTATTGTTTCGGCCATTGGATCACCTACATATGAACTCGCCAAGTTTCTCGCCTCACTATTGAAACCGTATATTGGAAAAACTGACACGTTTGTAAAAGACTCCACGCACTTCATAGAAAAAATAGACGCTCTGAAACTCAAGCCAAACGATAAAATAATAAGCTTCGATGTGGTTCTTTATTTACTAAGATACCTATCCCAGACACTATGACATACTTGCAAGAACTCTTTCCCCCAGACATAGTAGCGCTGTATAACATATGCCTCACAGAAACGTATTTCCAATGGGGAGGAATATTCTACGAGCAAATAGATGGCGTGGCCATGGGAAGTCCATTAAGCCCCGTAATAGCCAATTTTTACATGGAACAATTTGAAAAACAGGCCTTGGAGAATGCTACATTAAGACCTTCAGTTTGGCTGAGATATGTGGACGACACATTCGTCATTTGGGAGCATGGTGAAGAAGAACTTGATAACTTCAGGCAACATTTAAATGGTATTTGTCCCAGCATCCAATTCACCCTGGAAAGAGAAGAGAACAACAGTCTACCGTTTTTGGATGTTTTAGTAATTCGAAACCAAGACATGACACTTGGACACAAGGTATACAGGAAAAAGACTCACACAGACAGATACCTACATAAGCGGTCCAACCATCATCCCAGACAAAACGCGGAACTATTAAAACCCTGGTGGAACGAGCCAAAAGGATTTCGGAACCACAGTATCTACAAGAAGAAATTAATCATCTCCAAGCAGCGTTTCAATCCAATGGATACAGCAAAACAGATTTTCGCCGAGCCATAAATCCCAATAAATACAAATCCGAAAACGGGAACAAGGAGGAGGCAAAGGGTAAGGTGTACCTACCATATATCAAGACAATAACGGAGAGAATTGGTCGAATATTAAATAAATATAACATATCTACAACCTACAAGCCAACACAAAAAAATCAGCAATATACTGCGCCCAGCCAAAGATACAAGAGATCCGTTAAGTACTGCCGGTATATATCGCATCCCTTGCAGTTGTGGACAGGTTTATATCGGCACAACAAAAAAGAATGGTTACCACAAGATTGCAAGAACACAAGAGGCATTGCAGACTAAAACAAAAAGAAAAATCAGCCGTAGCGGAACACTGGATGAACAACCAAGAACATGTAATAAGATTCGAAGAAACACAGGTACTGTCCCAAACATCACATTATTACACCAGACTGTACAGAGAAGCCATTGAAATATATAAACACAAAAATTCCTTTAACAACAAAAAGAAGAAACCATGAAGATAAACAAAATCTGGATCCCGGCACTGCACAATACGACAACGAAGCCTATGACTTCTGCTAGCGACAGCCTGGACAAAACAGGCACGCAACACGGACCGCGCAGAAAACCGCCTCTCCACCAGGGGCGTGCCTATAAATAGGGAGGGAGTTTCCAACGACCAGCCAGTCTGCAGCCGACTGTTGAGGAGTTCACAGAGAGCACGCAGTATCTCCTGAAGATGTCTACCGCAGCAGTAGACGAAACGTCGAGTAGAAGAACGACTGGACCACGGCCTATATGCCCGGAAGACGAACCTAATAGGGATCAAGACGCCGGCCGTGAAAGCCTACAGTTATACATTATTATTATTATTATTATTATTATTATTATTATAACAATAATAATAACCTATAGTTAGATTAGATAAATAGCTTAGTGAAGAAAGTTTAAAATATAGAGGAATAATAAAAGTATACATGCAAATTACTTACTTACTCACTGGCACTATCGGACCCGTAGGTTCATGCCCGCACGGACATAAGCTCTCCATACATCTTTATCCTGAGCTAATGTTTTCCAATCATTCCCTGTATAATCTACTTCCCTCAAATCATATTTTATATTATTCTCCCTCCTCATTCTTGGTCTACCAAATGGGCGTCTTCCCTCTGGCTTTCCCACAAGAAGCTTTCATGCAAGTCTTTCATTCCCCATACGTGCCACATGTCCTGCCCATCGCAGTCTATGAGACTTAACTGTTCTTATTATATCTGACTTCCTATAAAGACCGTGTCGTTCATTGTTATGTAGTCTTCTCAATTCACCTGTCTGTTCATCTCTCTTTGGTGCAAAACAATTCTTAAGTACTTTATTCTTAAATAGTATACATGCAACACGGTTATATATTATATTGTCTAAGGAAATATGAAGTGAGTTTCTTTATAAACTGTTTTTGAGTCGGGCAATCCTTAACATATGAGGAGAGGGAATTCCAAGAGTCCGTGGCTGAAACAAGGAAGGATGAGGAATAATGAGATGTTGGATATAGAGGAACAGCTAGAGTTAAATTTTCTCTCGATCGTGTGTTCAAGTTGTGGTGAGAAGGTAGCGAATGAAGCGAGTAGAAATATAAAGGGGTGATGAGGTGGACAAAGTGTTGAATAAGAATCAGAGGCAATATATATTTCACCTGTTTTCCAATCGGAGCCAAGACAACATTTCAAATACTGGAGTTATGTGGTCTGATTTACGTAGATTGCTATAACGTGCACAAGCATTATGAACTCGTTGCAGTCTTTGTCCGAATGTGATACTCATGTCAGTTAAGAGTGAGTCACAATAATCGAAATTCGGCATAATCAAAGTTGAGACAAGTACTTTTTTCAATGAAGAATGAAGGAAATTTTTCAAACGTTTTAGGAAATGGAAGACTGAATACATTTTTTTACAAGTTTCTCTTAAATGAACTTGCCAACTAAGATTTTGGTCGAAATACACACCAAGATTTTTCTCGGACTTCCCGTGTTGAAATATCCATTGTCTAAAGTGGATTTCAAATTTCAATTTAATATATATTTTTTTTTTGAGAAATTGGGACGACGAGAGTCCTTGTAATAAATAATAGCACGTATTTCAAGAATTCAACCTGTGTTTAGTTTCTTTGTGCATCTCATTCCTATTTGCAATTATTGTTAATAAGTATTTAAATTCCGCCACTTTTTTAAAAATTTCCATTTGTCATTAAGTGTGAATTTGCATTATATATTGTACTAGCCAACATTCGGTATGCATTGCAATGCCTAAAAAAAGTGTGTGTTTTTATTTATTTTCGTTTCAGGAGAACTCCTAGTGATTCTAGAGAAATATAGATAACGGCTAACCAATTGCCGTATCTGCAAAATTGGATATACAAAGGTATACAATGCAACGAATCAAACATGGAGGTTGCTAGTCAGTTTTCATCTACAGATTTCTCATAAATCTCCACTTCTAATTATCGGATTTTTTAAAAATAAATACCTCGGTTTATTTTAATAGCATATGCTGGTTCTCGTTGCGAAATATCGAAAACTGTGACTGCTAGAGCAATATATAAATTTTCGTTTCAAGTGAACTCCTAGCTAATGGTTATAGAAGATAATACCAGATAAACACCCAACATACCTGAAAACTTGTATGTACAAATTTTGATGAAGATCGGTTGAACAGTTTAGAAGTGTATTTATTTCAGATATATCAACATATATATATATACAAGGAAACTCAATTAAAATTTTACAAAACAGTAGCCGTTCCAACGTTAACATACGGGTCTGAGACTTGGCCTTTAACGATCTCTGATAAAATAAAATTGAGACAATTCAAATGAGATTTCTCAGATCAGTTGCAGGAGTATCTCTAAGAGATCAAAAGAGAAGTCAAGATACTTACTTACTTACTCACTGGCACTATCGAACCCGAAGGTTCATGGCCGCGCGGACATAAGCTCTCCATACATCCCTATCCTGAGCTAATGCTTTCCAATCATTCCCTGTATAATCTACTTCCCTCAAATCATAGTTAATGTTGTTCTCCCACCTCATTCTTGGCCTACCAACTGGGCGCTTTCCCTCTGGCTTTCCTACAAGAAGCTTCCATGCACGTCTTTCATTCCCCATACGTGCAACATGTCCTGCCCATCGCAGTCTACGAGACTTAACTGTTCTTATTATATCTGGCTTCCTATAAAGACCATGTAGTTCATTGTTATGTAGTCTTCTCCATTCGCCTGTCTGTTCATCTCTCTTTGGTCCAAAAATTTTCCTAAGAACTTTATTCTCAAATACTCGTAATCTCCTTTCCTCCCTTAAAGTAAGAGTCCATGTTTCGCACCCATATAATAAACTGGTAGAATAATAGTTTTATATATTTCAGCTTAACGTTTTTTGAAAGGAGTTGGGACATCAAAAGTCTCTGCAATGCATAATAGCAAGCATTTCCAGAATTGAGCCTATGTTTAATTTCTTTGTGCATCTCATTCCTATTTGTGATTATTGTTCCTAGGTATTTGAATTCAGCCACTTCCTCAAAATTTCCCTCATTTGTCATCAGCTGTCCATTTCCATTATATACTGAATTTCTACGTGTGACCATATATTTAGTTTTACTGATATTTACTTCCAGTCCTAATTTCTTAGTGTTACTCAATAGTGTGTGCGTGTTGGCCTTTAGTATCTCCTCGCTATCGGCCAGTAGTACTACATCATCAGCATAAACTAACAGCTTATTAATACCATTGAGTTGTAAGCCTTCCTCATTCTCTAAAGATTTAATGGCATGCTCTAGTACAAAATTAAATAGTAGAGGAGATAGTGCATCTCCTTGCTTCAACCCATTCTGGATTTCAAAAGTGTCTGAAAACTGTTTGCCTACACGCACCCTACTCTTTGAGCCATTTAGACACATTCGTATAAGTCTAACCAACTTTTTAGGAATTCCGAACTCCAGGAGGATACTATATAACTTCTCCCTCTTAATTGAATCATATGCTTTTTTGAAGTCTACATATAGTTGATGTACAGTACCATTATATTCCCATTTCTTCTCAGAGATGAATTACAAATATATAATATAAACGAGAGAATACACAGAAATAAACGCAATTGGTTTGAACATATACAAAGAATTCCAAATAATCGTTTATCAAAACCGCTGCTTCATTATAGGCCTCTAGGCCAAAGAAATGTAGGAAGGCCAAAAACGTCGTTGGAAAAACGATCTGCACCTGCAGCATATAGTGCCCATACCTTGAAGAAGAAGATGATGATGATATATACAGGGTGTAACAACTTCGCCGACAAAATGATATGGATGATAGGCCATGCAGAGAGGATCATTTTTTTTGTGAAAGAACATATAGTCGCAAACACGTTTATGAGTTATGTGCAGATAAAGGTGTTCACCCGTAAGGGTCGAAATTGAATACAAACAATTGTACACGTATCATTTTACTAAAAAAATGTTTTTTACAATAAGTGTTCAAATAGTCGACCCTGTGCCTCATTGCATGGCCGATCATGGCAGGATTATTTTTGACGTCGTTAAAACACTTATTGTATGAATACTTATTGTAAAAACATGTATTCTTCAATATAATTATATGTGTTCAATTGTTTGTATTCAATTCCGACCCTTATGGGAGAACACCTTCATCTGCGCATAACTCATAAACGACGTGTTTGCGTCAATATGTACCTTCACAAAAATGACCCTCTCTGCATGGCCTATCATCCCTATCATTTTGTCGGTGAGGTCCTGTTACACCTATATATATATATATATATATATATATATATATATATATATATATATATATATATAACTGAAACGGATTTAATGCGAATGGCAGCAAGAATTTCAAGAAGAGAAAAAAAATAGAAACTCAGTTATAAGGGAGAAAATGAAGATTGAAGACACTATTTTGGGTTATATTATCATCATGATCATCAACAATCACGGATTAAGCCTATGTGGCTTAATTCTCATTCACAAAGTTGAATCCATCTCTTTTTCGGTCTCCCAACATTCCTGCCTCCTTTTGGTTTATAACTACGTAGGCCTGTAATTTTTAGTATGCGTTCATCTTTCATTCTTTGAACATGCTATTTTCAGTTTTTTCTAGATTATTTTATTTTATCTAAAAGTTTAAAAATATTTAGCTCATTTCTAATATCTTCACTTCTTCTTTTATCTAGAAGTTTGCATCCAGCCACACTTCTCAAAAATCTTATTCCAGCTGCTTCTATAATTTTCTCTTTTTGTTAAAACCCACAATTCACTACCATACAACAGTAAGGGGACTGCCACAGCTTTATAAAATTGTAGTTTTGATTCCTTTCTTGTATTATTTAAATATTCTCTTAATTGTGCCACATATGTAATTAAATTAATTAAGTTTGTTAAAAAGATTTCCATTTTTAAAATAGGAGATTTCATAACCCAGGTATTTAAAATGGTTCACTTGTTCAACGGGTTATATTAAAACTCAGCAATTAAGATGGTACGGACATGTCCAGCGAATGGAAGAGGATCGGCTACCAAAATGTGTTTTGGAATGGAAACCTGAGGAAAACGAGGCATAGAAAGACCTAAAACTTCGTGGAGTCAGGAAATATACGTATTTACACATGAAGGAGAAATATCTACAACCAGGAGATTGGATGGACCGACAAAATGGCATTAGGAATAGGACGATGCCAAAGACATTAAACAACCGATGATTATATATATATATATATATATATCCATCCATCCATCCATAATAATTCTGCTCGAGGGCAGGTCCTTCACTGCAATTTTAGCACTTTCATGCTATGCTTGCAGCTTTACTAGGGAATTGTAGGTGTGGTAGCTTACCGTTGCGTTCTACACCGGTGAAGGATGATGATGATGATAATGATAGGAATGATGATGATGACCATACGATTTCGGGGACCATTTTGGACCTTAAAGTTTTCCTTACATTTGACTTACAGGTGAGGAAAAGCCCCGATAAATACCTCACCCAGAAAAACTGCCCCGACCGGGGAACGAACCCGGGCCCGCTGCGTGACAAGGCAGCACGCTACCTCGAGACCACAGCGGTGGACACACACACACACACACACATATATATATATATATATATATATATATATATATAGGTTTGTATGTGTGACCATAAGTTTAGTTTTTATTTCCAGAAACATCAAACATAATTCATTAAAATTATGAAATATAAAGAGGTCTGCCGAAGTGGTGAGTAAATAGAAAATAGGTGAAATTGATATCATCTATGCGCCTAGTACGAATCCCAAAATAGGAAAATAGCATTGGAAAACTTAGACACACACATTAAAACTGGAAATTGTGAATAATAATTTTTGTTGTGATTTCTTCTGTTAACATCGATTATGTCTGCGTAAACAAATATAAAAGAAGATCAATTTACCTATACTAATCCCTAATACTAACTCTATCCTAGTGTATTGAACTTCGTGAACCCTACAAATGTACAAATTTGTAGGGAGAAGAAATATGAATGTGCATGGATGAATGGATGACTGCGCTCATGAATGCCAAATATAGTATCACTCACTGTGTCTTGTTAAACAACTGTTCTATTTTATATCTGCTTCACCAAGCAAGTCCTAACGCGGATTTTCTATATAAATATTCTTAAATCCACGCGAAATGTAACATTTGTTTCATTGTTCGAATTCGTTTCAGAAATTTTATTACTACTCCTTCAATGGGACGAGTCCAAACATTCATTTTTTTGTCATCGATGCAAAAATATGGAGTTGACTTAAAAGCTTAAATAGCGATTTTTAATGTGAACTGCAAGTTTAGTGAAACTTACTGCTAAGAGAGTCGTATTAAAATGGAGATGCTGACATCGCCTTTTACTAAGTGGCTTATGGAATATTAAGTCTAAGAAATACTGTATGCCATGATGGGTATTGTATAATACATACGGCGTACAGAACCGAGGAAAACTTGCAACTTAAACAGAAAACTAAAGATGTAAGTTGTATGTTTTCTTCCCTATCTTTATGAATAAGATGGCAGACAGCTTTGTTCTTTGTGAGTATAATACCATCTTAGTTGCGGTGGATTACGGGAACTCACCCCCTTCCACCTCCTACCCTATTTTCGTTGTCCTTACTAGGGGATTCCCACGGTGGTTTTGCCTCCCACCGAGTTACTTGCAAAAGCTTGATGCGACCATTGTTTTATTTTGAATGACGTCATCAGTGTTGGTGGTTCAGAGACGCCTTTCAGTACATGTTTAATGAAAGCCTTTTCTGGGGTTTAAGCGATGTGCATATGTTTGTTTATTATGTTTCATTACGTATGAAAATTAAAAAAAAAAGCATCATCTAGTTTTAAAGATTGTACAGATTAGAACTTGAAAATAAATATTTTAACTCAGGAAAATACATAAAAAACTGAAAAGACAGAAATTGGAATTTTATGTAACATTACTTTAATAATAATAATAATAATAATAATAATAATAATAATAAATATAATAAAAACTCCAAGCACGACAGGCTTAGAAGGCCCTTGGCCTACCAGCCGGTTGCAGGTCTCACGTCCACGTGTGTTAATCAGAGGTAGACGATCAGAAGCCAGTATATGGGTGACATGTGGTCAGCATGTCGGGTCCCAGCCGTTATAGCTGGTCTTCTCAACCTGGAGCCGCTACTTATTTTAGCTACCCAAATGCCTCACGCTGCTGGATGGGCACCGGTCCCATACTTGCCGAAATCCCATGAGGAAAATTTCTTCCCCCATGGAGACTCGAAATAATAATAATAATAATAATAATAATAATAATAATAATAATAATAATTAGTTTTGAAATCCAGAATGGGCTGAAGCAAGGAGATGCACTTTCTCCTCTACCATTTAATTTTGTACTAGAGCATGCCATCAAATATTTAGAGGATGAGGAAGGCCTACAACTCAATGGTATTAATAAGCTGTTAGTTTATGCTGATGATGTAGTACTATTGGCCGATAGCGAGGAGATACTAAAGGACAACATGCACACACTATTGAGTAACACTAAGATATTAGGACTGGAAGTAAATATCAATAAAACTAAATATATGGTCACACGTAGAAATACATTATATAATGGAAATGGACAGCTAATAACAAATGAGGGAAATTTTGAGGAAGTGGCTGAATTCAAATACCTAGGAACAATAATCACAAATAGGAATAAGATGCACAAAGAAATTAAACAATTCTGGAAGCGAGTGGGTATTATGCATTGCAGAGACTTTTGATGTCCCAACTCCTTTCAAAAAACGTTAAACTGAAAATGTATAAAACTATTATTCTACCAGTTATATTATATGGGTGCGAAACAGGGACTCTTACTTTAAGGAGGAGGAAATGAGATTACGAGTTTTTGAAAATAAAGTTCTTAGGAAAATTTTTGGACCAAAGAGAGATGAACAGACAGGTGAATGGAGAAGACTAAATAACAATGAACTACATGGTCTTTATAGGAAGCCAGATAGCCTATAATAAAAACAGTTAAGTCTCATAGACTGCAATGGGCAGGACATGTTGCGCGTATGGGGAATGAAAGACGTGTATGGAAGCTTCTTGTAGGAAAGCCAGAGGGAAGACGCCCAGTTGGTAGACCAAGAATGAGATGGAAGAACAACATTAACTATGATTTGAGGGAAGTAGATTATACAGGGAATGATTGGAAAACATGGCTCAGGATAGGGATGTATGGTGAGCTTATGTCCGCACGATCATGAACCTATGGGTTCGATAGTGCCAGTGAGTAAGTAAGTAAGTAAGTAAGTAATGTATCTTTAACTGTGTATAATTAGTATAGTGTATATCTATAGGCCGCCTATTTGTCAAATATTTATTTGTATTTGTGCTGGTTGAGTGGAAGAGAAGGCCTTATGGCCTTAACTCTGCCAGAATAAATAAAACATTATTATTATTATTATTATTATTATTATTATTAGTAGTAGTAGTAGTAGTAGTAGTAGTAGTAGTAGTAGTAGTAGTAGTAGTAGTATTCTCAAATATTCGCAATCTCCTTTCCTCCCTTAAAGTAAGAGTCCATGTTTCGCATCCATATAATATATCTGGTAGAATAACAGTTTTATATATTTTCAGTTTAACGTTTTTTGAAAGGAGTTGGGTCGTCAAGAGTCTCTGTAATGCATAATAGCACGCATTTCCAGAATTGAGCTTATGTTTGATTTCTCTGTGCATCTCATTCGTATTTGTAAGTATTGTTCCTAGGTATTCGGATATAACCCAAAGCCAAATTATTGGACAAGATATAGACTACAACAAACCTGTCTATTTGAGAAATGCTGATTTCATACCATAATGGTAGGTTATAAACACAGAAAGGAAAATGTATCAACTCTGAACTCCACGGGATTCTTTCATGTAAAAGCACTATAAAAAATGCAACGTTTCAACTACTAGCAAATCATTTCCGTTACTCTTTTCCTTTTCCTCTTCCTTTAACTCCCACTCTTTCACTTCTTACTATCTGATACACTCATATCTTGTCTTCATATACGCTTAAAACCATTTCTCTACACGTTAAAAGAACATCCATTATACAGCTTTAGTTACTTCATGAAATATCAACAACAATCTATTTTCAGTGACATCGCCTTCACATACGAATATACGTTCAAAGTACGAGTATAAAATACATGATTAAAATATAAAATTATGGAATATTCACTTGAAAGGTCCATCTCCTCAACTTAATTAATTATTTAACTGTAGCGCTTTCGGGACTTATCCCATCATCGGCAGGATTCAAAACGGGTGTTTCATTGAAGATCTGGTAGAAGGGGTTACATGTATTGGGTTCGTTTTCGTTTATCAGATTGTCGTTGTGAGCTGCTTTCATGATTTCCATCTCTTCGAGTACGTTTATCTTCGCTGGATTATTTTCTCTGTGCATTATTGTTAGGGTGTTTTCAATATTTAACATGCGATGTCCTTCATGGATGACGTGTTTTGCATAGCTTGATGTTCCTTCTGTGTGATAAACGAAAACGAACCCAATACATGTAACCCCCTCTACCAAATCTTCAGTGAACACCAGTTTTGAATCCTGCCGATGATGGGACAAGTCTCGAAAGCGCTGCAGTTGTATAATTAATTAAGTTGAGGAGACGGACCTTTCAGATGAATATTCCATAATTTTATATTTTAACTTTGAATAATACCTCAACGGAACACATCATGAATCTTATAAAAGTTGATAAAATACATGGACAGAAGGAGTTCCTCAAGACCTTCAATGTATAAATAATTAATTAAACAGAAGTCGTCTCGATGTAGCAAGTGCGTTCGGCCCCCCGACAGGTATATCAGGTTCGAATCCTAGCGGTTTCCAACGGGCCATAACGTGATTATTCGGGGTTTTTCCTGGGATTCTCCTGTTTCGCGAATTTAATTCTACCAACAATCTCCATTCTCCTTTCTATCTCTATCTATCTTCGGGTTTTTACAGCTGCTGCCGTCTTCCCGTGCCAAACCTTCAAAGCCTACGGTCTTGGGCATCTTCGATGCTTAGCCCTCTAGCTTGCATTACTGTCTTCATGTTTTCCTTCCATGTTAACCTTGGTCTTCCTCTTTTCTTCTTTCTGTTAGGATGCCATTCATATAGTTGCTTCGGCCATCGCTCATCTTCCATTCTTAAAACATTCTCCTTTCATATAATTTATTTTCATAAAAATTAAAATTATAATATTCCATTCCATAGTGTTCTGCACGAAGGCAGGTCTTTCACTGCAATCATAGCATTTTCATGCTATGCTTTACAGCTTTACTAGGGAATTGTAGGTGTTATAGCTTCCCGTTGCTTTCCACACCGGTGAATGATGATGATGATGATGATAAGGATGATGATGGCCGGATAATTTTCGGGGACCGTTGGGCCCTAAGCTTCCTGACATTTGTCTTACAGGTGAGGAAAAAACCGAAAAAAACCTCACCCAGTACCCTGTACCGACCTGGAATAGAACCCGGGCCCGCTCCGTTACAAGGCAGCATGCTACCTCGAGACCAGAGCGATGGACTAATTATAATATAAAATTATAAAATTGTTACCTAATAGGTCCGTCTCCTCAACTTCGTAAACGATTGTCTATAGCGCTTTCGAGACTAGTTCCATCCTCAGCAAAAGAAGCGGGTGGTAAGTCATTGTCTATTGTCCCTGAATGCAATACTGGTACACTATTGTTGATCTGGTACAAGGGATTGAACGTGCTTGGTGTGTTCTCATTTAACAGATGGTTGCTGTTGGTTTCTTTCAAAATTATCTTCAAATATGTTTATTTTGTCCACCGCTGTGGTCTCGAGGTAGCGTACTGCCTTGTCACGCAACGGGCCTGGGTTCGATTCCTGGTCGGGACAAGTTCCTGGGTGAGATATTTTTCGTACTTTTTCCTTACCTGTAAGACAAATGTCAGGAAAGCATAGGACTCAAAGGTCCAGGAAAATCATCCGGCCATCATCATCATCATCATCATCATCCTTCACCGGTGTGGAAAGCACACCTATAATCTCCTAGTAAAGCTGCATTTCTTAATATCATGGCTTTTGCGGGAAAAGCAGTGAGATCCAAAATGATTTTAGAAAAATCAAAGAGTAGAACAGGTGTATAGTCTCAAATATTTGGGCTGCGATATTAGTTTCAATATGGAAAGAGATATTCATTTCAAAATAAACAAATTTCAGACGCTACGTGGAACAATACAGAGAACGTCAAAAAAAATATATATAAAAAAAACAAAAATAAAAATGTATAAAGTTATGGCAATTCCCACAATATTGTATGGATGTGAAACTGGGCTCCAACGAAAAAGCAGAAATGACAGAATACAGACGGCGGAGATGAGGATCCTCAGACAAGTCAAAGGATGTACAAAACGTGATAGAATTAGAAATACGGATATAAGAGAAGATTACAAGTGCAGCCTTTATTTAATAAAGTCACGAATTATAGACAAGAGTGGATTGATTACGTGAATGGAATGAGTAAGGAAAGATATCCACTCTTAACAAGAAATAATCTAGCAAGAGGAAGATGTGATGTGGAAGACATAGGAAACGTTGGGCTGATGAATTATGAAGCCGGAACGGGCAATTGCCTAATCATTGGAGTGACGATGATGATGATGATGATAACAATTTAGTATCACACTTCACCTAATCTCATGCTAGAAAAATAGTTTGGTTGGCATCCAGAGGTGTTGAAAATATGTGGTAACGGGGATCCAGTGGAGACCCACCAGGATCCAGGGGAGGGCCACCGAGTCTGAGCATTAACAAAAAGGACTGAAAGGGCTAATGGGAGGGTTGTAATTCCCTCTTGCGGCCACGGGCTCAAAACAAAAATGGTCGTATGGGTCATGGGAGTCGAACCTGGTATGTCGGACTTGAAAGACAACCTACAACTTACACACAACACCAAAGAGTATCTACTCCAGAATACGGGGGTAGCGCAATATATCTTTCAGATCGCGGTGGTCACGGCAGTCTGCTTTCTCAGTCCGAATAAAGAACTAAAGAATTAAACGGAAAAGTCAGTTCTAAACAGAAACAGTATTTGTTAATTCGGTTTAATAAGTGGCTATTTATCAGAACGGAGTAAAACAACTCACTGACGCAATGAAAGTATTAAAAATCTAGAGAAATTATTTGTTCTTAAGAAATGTTAATTTTTTATAGGGTATTAATAGGCTACTCTTTGGAAAATAGACTTATTAGTGATTATTAACTTTAAACATTGGAAGGTTATACAGAGTGGAAGTAATACAAGTGCGCAGATTTAAAAAAATATGTATTCTATAGATGAAATACATAAAAAAAGAAAAAAGTTTCAGTAATATTTTGGTATAAAATAAATACTTCTCTTTAACAACAATGTTTTCCTAAACTTTAAATATCATCTAAATCGATAAATATTTGCCTTACAGGTAGGCCTATAATATTTACTTAGATAAGCGAATGGTCCACCGCTGTGATCTAGAGGTAGCGTGCTGCCTTGTCACGCAGCGGGCCCGGGTTCGATTCCCAGTCGGGACAGTTTTTCTAGGTGAGGTTTTTATCGGGGTTTTTCCTCACCTGTAAGACAAATGTCAGGAAAACTCTAAGGCCCAAACGGTCCCCGAAATCATATGGCCATCATCATCATCCTTATCATTATCATCATCCTTCACCGATGTGGAAAGCAACGGGAAGCTACCACACCTACAATTCCCTAGTAAAGCTGCAAAGCATAGCATGAAAATGCTATGATTGCAGTGAAAGACCTGCCCTCGGGCAGAATTACTATGGATGGATGGATAAGCGAATGGAGAAGACTTCATACTAGTGAACGACACGATCTTTACAGGAAAGCAAATACAATAAGAACAGCTAAGTCCGTAGATAGCGATGGACAGAAACATATGGCACGAATAAGGAAAGAAAGATGGACATATAAACTTCTTGTATGAAAAACAGAGGGAAAACGCCCAATTGATTGACCAGGAATGAAGCGGAGTGTATAATATTAACCTTGATTTGAGGGAAGTAGTTTACACAGGGAATGATTGGGTAATATTAGCTCAGATTAGGAATGTATGGAGAGCTCATGTCCGCGCGCCAATGAACCTAAGGGTTCGATAGTGCCAGCGAGTTAGTTAGTTAGTTACATATGTGTGATAAACTAACTTAGAATATGATATTAATTTATGCAGATGTGAAATAAAATTATTTGCACTATGTAACTAATATTGTATACTTACTGTTATTGTTGATGTGCATCGTAATTTAACATTCCCGCATACAATCTTGGTTGCTCAATACTTTAAACATGGCCAAAAGCACTAGAGCGGTAAGTAAATTTATTTTGAAATATTGAGTGCGATACTGCAATAAAAAAATAAGACACAAGTTGTCTTATTTCGGAGAACCTACAGATGTACTCCCATCCGGCTCACTCTGGGAACTCCAATTCGACCAGAGACTTCAGTTAAGTATCTTGGAGTCCATTTGGACTCCAGGCTTACGTTCAAAATTCACATTCAGAAACTAAAACATCAAGCTAATGCTGCAATTGCAATTTTATATCCATTTATCAAGTCGAATAATCTGTTTACTCGGATCAAGCTCACATTATATAAAGCTGTGATCCGCAGCATGTTGCTGTATGGAAGTGAAGCCTGGAGCATTCTAGCCGCATGTCACAAAAGAAAATTACAATACATAAAAAATAAATGTTTAAAAATTATCTTGTCGGCTCCTCCACGTACAAGAATCAGTAGGCTTCACGACCTAACGCGAATGCCCTATATTGCGACTACAATTGAAGAAAAAGTCAAAGACATGTATCGTGTCATAAAGAATCATGACAATCCAATTGTTCGCAATATAGGACAAGCGTTACAGCAACGTGCTGTTCACCGAAACATATTCCCTCAAGATGCACCAGACCTCTGAGATGAGTGTTGTGAAACTGCCCGGGTAGTGTGGCTCACTATCATGTCGCTGGCTTTCGGACTCTCTGCTTGTCCAGCGGCATGATTTTATGATGCCCTACCTGGGACTGTGAATCACCTCATCTCTAAACTAACAAATTAATTAACATCAAAGATTAATTTTAAAAAATGCTAAAGCTATAAATGGGATTGAACTAGCGAGTAAACCCTAAAATGATAACCACTAGGGAATTTGGCTGTCAAGGGACTAAATTAGCCCCAGAACAGCACCCTGGGCGATGCAAGTCATTGCCATCACTCAGATCAGATCAGACACTGCAATTTGTATTAATTTCGGTATTAATTCATCATATCCAGCTTTCCATACTTCTTCTATTTGATCATCACTGCACACATCGTCTAAAACTTTTTCCATAATCAGAAATAGATCCCAAATCAAATTGGTTTTACAGTTTAATAAATATAATATGGCGACATGGCCAACAATACTTATTATTTCTCCTTAGCAACACATATAGCTGATTCACCTTCTGAAATCTAACATTTATCTTCAATTATATTTATTAACATGTTAGTTAATATCTTAACTCCTGAAATAAATATACATAGTTCAAGAAAACAGCATGCAATACACGTGTGGTAAACCCATAACGGAATATCGAAAAAAAAAATCGGAGCAAGTGCTTCGTTTTTTTTTTATCTTTTCCTTGATCCGTATCAAAAGTTTATCACACTCGTATCCCAATATGCTATAAACTTATGAAATCTCTAAGAAGACCACATTATAGATTATTAAAATTACTTAGGGGAGGATTTCTATGACCTAAAAAATGGAATATATGCATACATTTATGACCTAAAAAAATGTTTAAATATGACCTAAAAAAGATAAAAATATGATCTTATAATTGAATGAATTTTTTACTCATACTATAATAATTGTTCATTCATAAATATTTTCAATTGTATCATAACAAAGAGGGAAATCTTCTATTGTCCAACGCAAACGTTTGCTACCTGTTAACAGAAACCTTCGAAACAAGTGAACTGTGAAACTGGCGATTTTTATACAGATACAATGTTGGTTATTTCCAATAGCCTGATGACTAGGCTATTAAAAAAACCCAAAATATGACCAAAATATGACTTTATCATAGAAATACGAAGAAGTATGACCAAAGATCTGAAAAAGTGAGAAATATGACTTCTAAGACCCAATAAAAACCACTTAATCTTAATAATAAGACATATATAAATGTTTTTTACTTACTTGAAGCTTAGAATATAGGCTTTGATAAAAATATGACATGTCATAGGAATCCGCCCCTTAATAATAACATTCCCTTCGCTAGAATTTATAAATCCAATAACGGTTTTAATTCGAACACAAAATCCAATAACTCAACATGATCAAAAACTTTATCATCATAATATAATATCTCTATTCAATACCATTAATACCGGGAATTTTATTAATGCAAATACCTGAAATTAAATTTAATAATATGTGCATACCTATTAATAACATGTGAGGTAGAACTGCACATTGCTGGGATGGGCTGCAAATTCCAGACTATAGTGAGCGAAATAATAAGGCCATCACATCCGAATGTGGAACTAACATTCTCTCCCCCTCGTTATGCATTCCCCACATGCTACCTGCTTTCCAGGTATCTCAGATGGGTAGGCGGAGGAGTCTCAATATTTATGATGTGATGACGTATATATCCACAGAGATTTACGGCCTTACCACATGCTTAGTGCGTGTAGGGAAGCACTCTCAACAGAACAACTACATGATTTCAAAATTAATGATAATTATATGTCTACGATGTTATATATTTCATATCGATTAGAATAACCCAGGAAAATGTACACGTTTATCTCTTCATTTTCTAAAAGTTTTGATTTACACCGGCATTTATTTCCTGGATCTGAATCTTGGGTACTTACAAAAAAAGATATCTCACACATTCAAGCCACTGAAATGAAATTTTTAAGATCCGTAAAAGGATGTACACGCATGGATAGATTACACAATGAATCAATAAAAAATGAACTGGATATATTTTCAATAGTCGATAAACTGGAAGAGCACAAATACCAACGGAAAGAACATTTAGACAGAATGAACAATACAAGATTACCCAAAAAGTTCAACGCCTACAAACCACATGGAAAAATATTTTTGGGACGGTCAAGGAAACGATGGACTTGAGACCGGAACACGTCGCATTGACCTAATCCTAGAAAGGAAGAAGAAGAATTTAGTTCCTATCCTATCTTCGGGTTTTTACAGCTGCTGCCATCTTCCCGTGCCAAACCTCCAAAGCCTACGATCTTGGGCATCTCCAATGTTTAGCCCTCTTGCTTGCATTATTGTCTTCATGTTTTCCTTCCATGTTAACTTTGGTCTCCCTCTTTTCTTCTTTCTGCTCGGTTGCCAATGATATAGTTGCTTCGGCCATCTCTCATCTTCCGTTCTTAAAATATACCCTAACCACTATAATTCTTTCTCCTCAATTCTTTCAATTACGCTTTCTTCGCTTTCCTTATTTGTTTCTAATTTCCGGCATTTATTTAATTCTTATAATTTATATAATGGAAATGGACAGTTAATGACAAATATGGGAAATTCTGATGAAGTAGAAGAATTCGAATACCTAGGAAAATAATTACAAATAAGAATGAGGTGCACGAAGAGATTAAACAAAGGCTCAATTCTGGAAATGCGTGTTTGTAATACAGGGACTCTTGTTCCAACGTCTCTCAAAAACATTAAACTGAAAATCTAAAAAACTGGTATTCACCCAGATATATTGTATTGTTGCGAAACATGGACCTTTACTTTAAGAGAGGGGAAACGATTACGATTATTTGAGATTAATGTATTTAGGAAAATCTTTAAATCATAGAGAGATGAACAGACAGAAGAATGGAGAAGAATATTTTACAGTGAACTAAATTATCTTTATGGGAAACCAGGCATGATAAAGAGTATGGTAGATTGCGATAGACATGCAAGACGTGGCACGAATGGGGAATGAAAGAGAAGCACGGAAACTACTTGTAGAAAAACAGAGGGAAAGCGGCCAGTAAGTAGGCCAACGATTGGAGAACAAGAGGCTGCTAGCGTTATTTTGGCCAATGTCATAACACACATTACCTCTAGAGCCAACATGTTTACTCACATATCAGGGGATTCTATCCCAGGAGTCGACCTACATTAGTGAGCAACTTAGCGTGAGAAATTGGGCAAGTTAGTGTTAGTATGGGCAAGTTAGAATGAGAAAATGGTCCAATTAGTGTACACTACATTAGTTTGGCGTTCACTTATAAGTTAACTCTTAAATTAAAAATGTATCCTTTTGGATACATTGATTTCATTTATTTAATATTGTTCTTAGATCAACAGAAAAACACGCGAGTAGAAAGTACTTAAATTTACGCCAAATTACGCAATAATGTATAATAATAACACAGTTTAATATGAATTTATTTTCCTTGCGGTCCGGAACATTTAAATAACTGGCACGAGAAAATATTGTATTGACAATTTAAGGGTTAACGGGTTTTTGTGACAAGCTGACTGCACTGTCTGAGCACACTGAGCAATGACTAATACATATTTTACATTGGAAGTATTGTGATTTTAGGTTGATTTCAGTTCAAATTTTCACTTGATTTTAACGGACTTATCACATTATTTTTGAAAAAAAATATATATATATATATATATATATATATATATATATATATATATATATTTCTCTCAGGCTATTTAACTCAAGCCCCAAATGGGAGTCAATGACCAATCACATTTCAATGAATTTTGATTTACAACAAATCACAGTCGTTTTTCACCTCGATTTTTTCAATTTAATTTTATCACTTTAAAATCAAGCTCCTCCTTTTAACATCCTGAATAGGTCATATCATTATTTTGCAGTGACTGACTCTCTACGAAATACGTTGAATATAACAATTTATATATTTAGATGTAAGATATCTAGAATGCATGTGGCTACCAGATTGTATATATAGTGTACGAATGTAACCAGATAGTGCTTGCGGGATATAATATAAAACATTTGTAACAATTAATTTTACCAAACTAAAAATAAACCACTGTTCGCACTTTCCTTAGCATATTATTTCCCAGGAATTTACGTTCCAGATAAATATAATTGACATATTTACATCATAGGACATCAGAATTTAATTAGTAACCCATAATGTTAGTTATAAACAGTTTTATGTGTTTCATTTTTTCTCCACTAGGGTGCATTCTTACAATATTGCGATCCTTTGGCAATAAATAATACGATCTGGTTGCAGTGATGAACAAATTAAGTATAACAAACGTTTCTCATTCATTTTCAAACATCGTTGTTTATGTTAAATATATAAATATTTTTAAAATAACTATATTTAAATAATAATTTGTGAGTAAACGGCTTAATTTTATTCGTTAAATAGTCCTAATAAATGTCACTCTTGATTTCCAAATTATCGATAAATATTCACATACTACAAATAATAAATTGTGTGTTTTTCCGTTTTCATTTGAAATTATGTACGTGGTGCGGTGACATAGAGTCCCCGTTATTTTATAGCATTAAAATTTCAGAATAAATAATATTTCTTAGATTATTAACTCTTTGTTTTTCATTATAATGTTTTTAGTTGTCTCCTTTCGAAACTTATATTTTCCCCCTTCAGTGTTTGCAGCGTCCGAAGCAACAATATTACCCTCAGACCACATAGGTGGACTCTATTAGGAACTGCTACATTTATTGGTACAATGTGGGTATCTGTATCACATATATTGAGGCAAGGTGACCGCTACATGTTTCATCAAGTGCAGGTGCATTCAAGACAGTGTGATTAGCACCGGTGAATGGAGAGCTCTGTGCAGCCGAGTTCATCTGGAAACATCCTAATACCAGGTCACTGGTCACAAACATAATCAATCACATATCTCTAAGATACAGCTGTATCTTATTCCCTTTAGCTTTGGCATTTATATGTTTTGCTGAGGAAAATATTATACATTTTTGGGGAATCTAAGCTATGAGTCCACTTACATTAGTCACTGTTCAAACAGAATAGCCAACTTCTTCTTATGGTGCGCCAGATCATCCAGTAAACTGTAAACTATAATCAATTGATCTGGCGTTTACTTGATGAAAATCCATATTCTTCATTTATTAAATAAACTATCCAATTGGATTAAATTAATCATCTCCTTTATATATATATATATATATATATATATTCCAATTCAAATTCTTCTTCTTCGTCAGGTTTAGCCTTTTCGATAGCCTGTTCCGGCCCCAAATTGCTGCTCTATCCATATTTTCTTTGGTCTTCCCAAACTCCTTCTTCCTCTTGGTGAATAGTTATATGCTGCATTTCGTATTCTGTTCTCGGTCATCCTTGCTAAGTGTTCTTTCCAGTTTGTTCTGTATTTCATTATTGCGTTTAATTCCTCTACTTTTAGTTGCTGTATTATTTCTGTATTGTATTTTTTCTGTCTGTTATTTGATATCCTGCCATTGGTCTGAGGAATTTCATTTCAGCAACTTGGATTCTGGTAGATAATTCAAATTCTACCCCCTAAAAATAAAACTTCATAAATTCAATGAGAGTCTATGGATCCATAATATATTTTATAAACTTACCTACTATAACAAAGGAACATTTATAAATATACCCTCCCTATATATAAACAAGAACAATGTATAATATATATATATATATATATATATATATATATGATACATTGTTCTTGTTCATTTTTTAAAGTGTTTCCTAGTTACATATATAAATAAGAACATTTATTTGTATTTGTAGCATTATCGTAAGAAGGTACAGTGTATCGAAACAGCTGTTATGAATATTGATTAAAATAAATATTTAATATATATATTTAATTCAGTCCACCGCTATGGTCTTGAGGTAGCGTGCTGCCTTGTCATGCAGCAGGCCCGGGTCGGGAGGGGCTCCGGGTGAGGTTTCTTTCGGGGTTTTTCCTCGACTGTAAGACAAATGTCAGGAAGCTTAGAGCCCAACGGTCCCCGAAAATCATCCGGCCATCATAATCATCCTTATCATCATCTCCCATCGGAGTGGAAAGCAACGGGAAGCTACCACACCTATAATTCCTAGTAAAGCTGCAAAGCATGCTATGATTGCAGTGAAAGACCTGCTCTCGGGCAGAATTACTAAGGAAGGATATTTAATTCATGTTAATTTCTAAGATTGGTTGGAGAAAACCATAATCTCAAAATGATGATGATAATAAATATTTATGACTATTTAACTCATGCCCCAAATGGGAGTCAATGACAATCACGTTTCAATGATTTCTGTTTTACAACCAATCAGAGTCGTATTTTCACCAAATATTTATCAGTGTTATAATTACCATATTAAAGAAAGCTCCTCCTTACAATACTGCGTTCCTTTGGCAATAAATAGTATGATCTGGTTGCAGTGATAAACAAAAGAAGCAGTAGAAGCGTACCTATCGTTTCTCATTTGTTTTCAAACATCGCCGTTTACATTAAATATATAAATATTTTAAAATAACTATAGTTAAATAATGATTTGTGAGTAAACAGCTTAATTTTATTCGTTAAATAGTCCTAACAAATGCCACTCTTGATTTCCAAATTCTCTAATAAATTCACTCCTCAATTCACTCCTCACTTCGTGAGTCGTGAATTTATCGATAATTTGGAAATCACTCGTGACATTACTTATGAAAATCAATGAAACTTTGATAGTTTTATTATTTGTTTAAATTAGGAATATTCCACAATACAGTGTTTCTCCTTCAAGTTTTATTTAATAAATATAAACTATAAACTGGTGTACACTAATTTATCTATTTTCTCACTTTATCTTCCCCATTTTCTCATCAGGTGAAATAAAATGACTATAGGTGTACTCCTGGAATAGAATAGGTACATTTTCTATTAATTTTATTTAATTACTAGCTAATACTCGGCCTGCGCTGCTACGGCCAAATACACTTGTGTCCAAAAGTTAAGGATAATTAGTTCATTTGCCGACTTATTATAAAGCATTTGTCAGAATAATACAAAATTTGGTAAGGGTATGTCACAGATAATTAGAAACATGGCACGAAAGAAACAATGGCATGAATACGGTCATTCACTTGTCATTTTCACAACAAACGAAAACTGCATTTCAGAATTCGAACATAAAAGTTTGAACAACAATGGTTCAAATGATTAGTATGGGGTGTGATTACCCCTGACAGCTACACAAGACTCACATCGACGTGGCATGCTAGTGATGAGGTTGTTCAGGAGTTCGATGCTCAGCAAATTCCACTCCTCATGAAGAGCAATGTGAAGGTCTTGAAGTGTCCTCGGAGGAGGCTGACGAGATGCAATTTGTCTCCCTAAGGCATCCCATGCATGCTCTATTAGGATTCATATCCGGAGACCTCGCTGGCCACTCATACGCTGGATATCTTCCTCCTGAAGAAACTCATCCACCAGTTGTGACCTGTGAGGTCGGGCATTGTCATCCATGAATATGAATTCTGGACCCACAGCTCCCCTGAAAAGTCTTACATGAGGTTCCAGGATCTCTTCTCTATACCGCTGAGCATTAACAGTGCCACCTGCGAAGATGTGAAGCTCTGTGCGTGCATTCATCATTATACCTCCCCATACCAGGAGACCACCACCACCAAATGGATGTCTTTCCATGATGTTCATGGGGTTGTAACGAGTTCCTTGCTCCCTCCAGATAGTCACGCGATGCGAATCACAGTTCAAGCTGAATCTGGACTCGTCTGTAAATAGCACGCTGCTCCACTGATTTAGAGTCCAGTCGCGATGTTCCTGACTCCACCGTAAACGTGCTCTCTTGTTAGCAAGGGTGAGTGGGACGCACACTACAGGCCGTCTAGCATTACAGACCAGCAGCTCTGAGTCTTCTATAGACAGTTTGTCTGGATACTCTGATACCTGAGGCGGCCGCCAAGTTCTGAACTCAGTTGTCTGGCAGACATTGTTCGGTTTCTTCTTGCAGTTAACGCAAGATATCGATCCTGCTGAGGATTTGTAACTCTTGGACGACCTCCCACTGGTCTTCGCCTAACGTCTCCGGTCTCTTGGAACCGTCGCCATAACCTAGATATAACATTTTGTGGCACATTAAGTGCTATGGAGACTTCAGTTTGTGTCTGTCCTGTTTCTAGCCGCCCAATAATTCTACCCCGAAGCAGAGGGTCCAGATGTTGTCTTTGTGCCATTTTACTGCAATCTGTTCTTACACTACATCTGATTATATCATAACTCTCTTTAAAAATGAAGATTTATGGAACAGGGCTTAACTGCAACAATGCAATTTTCATTTATAATTGCTATTAATTTTTTCATTGTTGAAGAGAGATTATAATTTAGTATGTAAACTAAACTAAATGTACTGAGAAACGTTTTGATAAATAATTTTTACTCCTTGCTCCTCTTTAAGCATTTTGATTTTCCGTTTTACAAATTATCCTAAACTTTTGGACACCAGTGTACATTAAATATTTTTTCTTAGTTGAATAAGTGAAAAGAATATTTGAGGTTAATTAAATTGTACGGTATACACTGTGACGAAATAAATATCACGGTTGGTAGAATCAATATTTAATTTCGGATTTAGGTAAATTCTCACTTCTAATGGTCGGATGTCTCTGAGTTTTGAAGAATACCTACCTCGGTATATTTTAAAAATATATACTGAGTTTAATTGTATATCACAGAAATTTGAGACCACTAGAGTGATTTTTAATTTTTCGTTTCAGGTGAACTCCTACGCCTTACAGTTTTAGAGAGCATAGCCAATAGCGGCTAAACACTCCCTGCAAATGAAAACCTGTATGTACACATTTTTGATGAAGATCTGTTGAACGGTTTGGAAGTCTATACATTACGAACATACGCAGGCTCAATATTTATAAATAAACATTTGCATAGGATTTTGTGTTGAAATTTTTTAAAATGCATTTTGCCAATAGTACAATAGCCAAGCATTCGGCTTTTAAAACTGATACCATGTTTAAGAAGCAAAATAGAATTTGGATACTTTCCCCCTAGATATTTTTCACTTTCAGATACATCATCATCATCATCATCATCATCCAGGGATTAAGCCTGTTGGCTCGTTCCGGTTTCGTGAAAGCTATAATTGTTAAAATTGTTCAGAGCATCTTCTGTGTGGGTGTCCAACATTTCTCCTTCCGTGCGGTTTATAATTCAGCAATAATTTTGGAAATCTTCCTTCTGGCATTCTAATAACATGTTCTTTCCAGTCCTTCCTATATTTAATATTTAGTTCCTTTCTTATATCTTCATTTCTTTTCTTATCCAGCAGAGTATATCCTGCTATATTTCTTAAAAATCGCATCTCAGCTGCTTCCAATCTTTGTTGTTGTCTTTCAGTGATCGTCCAACATTCTGATCCATACATCAATACAGAAACAGCCATTACTTTATAAAAATTAAATTTTTGTTTCTTTTCTTGCGTTTTAAGGGTTCTTTTAATAGTGCCACACATTAGATTAAATTTATTTTTTTGTCATTAATATCTTCAATTTTAACATATGATAAATTGAAACCTAGATATTTAAAACTGTTCACCTGTTCTAAAATTTTATTATCAATTACTATATTTGCTCTTAAGGTATCATGTCCTTTAAATGCTAAACTTTTAGTTTTAATCTTTGAAATTTTTAAATTGTAATTGACACTTATTTTTTTCCAAATTAAAAAATTCAGATACATTTTTTTTTATTTTCCCTTAAAACATTATATTACTCTAGGCTCATACAGCAAAATTAATTAAAACTGCTTTTAAATAATAACAGACTTTTGACAATATTAATATTGTAAGGGCTTCTGTAATAAATGTAATTAAAAATACAAAGTATCACTTTATGAGGGCTATAGACAAGTATAGAACGCAAACAAGGTTAGGTAAATATTTTTTAAACTAATTAAACGCCCTCGTGAACTTTGACGTCACAAGAGTAACAGGTGTATTTGTCAACTTTTATTTATTTATTTCATGCCTACATCATGCCTATTATCGGTAGTTAATTCCCTGTTTAATTCATAACTGATTAAATATCATTGATCTAATTCACACGTGGAAATGCATTATATAATGGAAATGTACAGGGTGTTCCATTCAAACCTCCCACATTTTAATTCATAATAACTAACGGCTTTCCTAGATGTCAGTATGAGGCGGAACGCTGACCACGGACCACTCAAAAATGGCATCTATACGAAAACAAGTGTAACTAAATTAGTATGGTTCAAATTCTTCCCTAAATCTCTGTTAAGGTAAATATGGGCTTACAAGATACAAGAAGATAACTAACGAAATATGCGGAATTATAAAATGAGACCGGTGTTAAACGAAACAGAAACTCGAAAGATTTTCATTGCCACGCACTTAAACACCTCTATATGTGCACCATTAGTAGCACGAACAATATGAAGTCTGTATTCGATTTCGTGCCACGTTCTGTCCAACATGTCCATTGAACAGCCGGGAAGCTTGGCGAATTGATTTTTGTGGTCTTCTCTGAAATCCTGCTCTAATGTCTTCAATATTTTGTTATCAAACACGTGTACGAGCACCTCCTGATAATTTTTAACGCTTCCAGTCACCAGAAACTTCTCAAGCCATGCCTCAATGGTCTTACTATCAGGTGCATTTCCTCCATATTCTCTCCGGTAATTTCTCTGCACTGTAATTATTGACTTCGTCTCTGCATACCAGAAAACAGTTTGTGCTCGTTGGTGAGGAGTCGTCATTTTGTTTTATGTCGTTATTGTCCAACATGCGACAGATGAATTAACTGCAACTATGAAAACAAAAATTCTTTGAGTTTCTCTTTATTTTAATACCAACCTCGTTTTATAATTCCGCATACTTTGAGAGTTATGATTAATTAAAATGTGGGAGGTTTGAATGGGACACGGTGTACAGTAAATGACAAATGAGGGAAATTTGAAAAATGTGGCTGAATTCAAATACCTAGGAACAATAATTACAAATAGGAATTAGAAGCATAAAGAAATTAAAGATAGGCTCAATTCTTCAAATGCATGCTATTATGCATTACAGAGATTCTTGTCGACCCAACTTCTCTCAAAAACCATTAAACTAAAAATATATAAAACTGTTATTCTCCTACTTATATTATATGGATGCCAAACATGGACTCTTACTTTAAGGGAGGTGAATATTTGAAAATAAAGTTTTTAGGAAACTTTTTGGAACAAAGAAGGATGAACATACAAGCGAATGGAGAAGACTACATAACAATGAGCTAGGTGATTTTTATAGGAAACCAGATACAGTAAGTAAAGTTGTCTCGTAGACTGCGATGGGCAGGACATGTGTCACGAATGGGGGATGGAAGAGGGGCATGGTGACTCCTTGTATTAAAACCAATAAACGTGGCAGACCAAGATGGAAATGGAAAACCTACGTCAGAACTATAATGGATGATAGGAATTTGGAAGAGGGAGATTGGAATGATAGAGATAAATTGAAACTGAAGACGGCAAACCTATAAGTGGGGGAAAGCCGAAGAAGGAGAGGTATATATTTATCAAATAAAGTTCAGTTAATTAAAAATGCAATGATTTGTTTCGTACAGTACATACATCTGCTTTCGTACAATGTACATTAACATCTGCCTTTTGGATACAATTTTGTATATACATTGTACATAGTATACATGTCCAACGCTGTGGTCTCGAGGTAGCGTGCTACCTTGTCACGCAGCGGGCCCGGGTTGGATCCCCGGTCGGGGCAGTTTTTCTGGGTGAGGTTTTTATCTGGATTTTTCCTCACCAGTAAGAATAATGAAGGAAAACTTTAAGGCCAAACGGTCCCCGAAATCATATGGCATCATCATCATCTTCATCCTTATCCTTATCATCATCATCATCCTTCACCGGTGTGGAAAGCAACGGGAAGCTACCACATCTACAATTCCCTAGTAAAGCTGCAAGCATAGCATGAAAATGCTATGATTGCTGTGAAGGACCTGCCTTCGGGTAGAATTACTAATATGTAATATTACAGTATAGTTATTTAGGATGGCAACCCTCAAATGTAGTTAGTTAAACTTTTAATAATTGTCGCTATTGCTGTAAGTACTACAAAACGCACTATCGCGCAAAAAAAGTATATTAAGAGAATCAAAATACACCAAATGAGCTATATTTATTTTCTTAATAGAGACAAAGGTAATAGGGAAAAGCATTCTAGGCCTATTGAACAATTTGTCATCGTTTGTAGAATGACGTCTACGATCTTTTTCCATGCTTAGAGTCAATTTGTTTAAAAAAACGTGCGGTACAGTCTATCTCCGATGAGGTATTCAATAAATTGTAAGAAAACTTTATTTCTTCATATATAAGTCAGAGGAAAATTGGGGTTATTGCATAAATTAAATATAAATATTTTGTTTGAGAAACATCCGTAATATGAAAGGATGATGGTTGTACAGAATGTCTCAAACAAAGGCAGTACGAGAGTCCAAACTGAGTATTTTGAGACAATATAAAACTAATGGATGGTATTTGAAACTTTAAGATAAATGAGATATTTCTTCTTCTTCTTTTCTTCTTCATGGGCTAGGCAAATTACCTGTTCCGCCTCACAGTTGTACTGTCCATATTTTCACTGGCCTTCCTACATTCTTTGAACCTCTTGGCTTGTAGTTGAATGCTGCTCTTGGTAATCTTGATACATTCATTATTTCCACATGTGTAAACCATTTGACTCTATATTCTCTGATTTTCTCATCCAATTGATATATATTTAACTCTGTTCTTATATCGTCATTCTTTATCCGATCCAATCTTGTGCAGCCTTTTGTTCTTCTAAGGAAGTTCATTTCTACGCTTTGTATTATACTTAATTGCCCAAGTTTCACTCCCATAAAGTAATGCAGGAACTGCCAATGTTTTATAAAACTTCAATCTAGTATTTCAGCTAGTTTTGTTCTTTAGTGTTTTATGTATAGTTCCGCATACAATTTGAAATCTCGACAGTTTCATATTTATGTCTCTTTCAGTTTTGTACTTATAATGAAACTTGAAACACTGAATAATTTTATTTATAAACAGGTTTACAATGTACGTAATAAAGCATCTTCCTGTGCCCAAAGCTTTTTTTTAATTTTTATCTTCTTTCTCCATTCTTTTCCATCTTTCTGTTCCATTTCTTCCAGAACTGACTCCCTTATACCTCTTCTTATATCATCCACCCATTTAAATCTAGGTCACCTCTCTTTCCTTTCCCAGGTGGAATCTATTCCAAAGTTTGCCTGGGTAACCTTTTCTCTGGCATCATACATATCTGACCATACCATTCTAGTTGTCTGTAGATACTGAATAATGACGGTAATAATAATGATAATAATAATAATCATCATCAACAACAACAAGGATTAAGCCCAATGGCCTGTTCCTTTCTCATTATAGGTCGAATTGGTCCTTCCACCTCTTCAATGGTCTTCCTAACATTCTTCTCCCTTTTGGATTATAATTATGCATTCTTCTTGGTACGCGCTGTTCATTCATTCGTAATACGTGCTGAAGATAATCCCCCGTGGACTATCACCTCGACGTGGTGGGGGCACCTAGTACTCAATGAACCAGACGACCAAATCGGGGAAGTTTAGCTTTGCTAACTTGCCGATTGGTCAGAGGTGAGAATAAACTAAGAATAGTCCGCAATGTGGGAGACGTCTGCCAGAAGGTTGACATCGACCAAGAAGTCTGCAAAGGTCTACGAGATGACGTAATACCAGCGGCTCAAGGGGCGGAAGCAACAACCCTCTCTAAAGGGGTTAATACTTAGAGGAGCATGGATAGATGCTCTGAGACAGCAGCCCTGTCATTATCCTTACCCTGCACAACGCTCGTAATGCGGTCAGGGGACATTTATTATTACTGATTCATCTCAAAGCAAAGGCCGGATTGGATTTCAGGTTACGACCACAGCAAGAAATAAGGATAATAATAATAATAATAATAATAATAATAATAATAATAATAATAATAATAATAATAATAATAATAACTGGCATTATAGAACTAATAGGTCAATGGCCGTGCGAACATAAGTTCTCCATATAGGTACCTCCTAGCCTGAGTTTTTTTATCCAACGTGTAATACACTCTACTTAAATCATAGTTAACGTTATTCTCCCACTACATTACTTGCCTACTTCCTGAGCGCTTTCCCTCTGGTTTTCCTATAAGAGCTTCCATCCCCCCCTTTCATTTTCCTTAGTGTCACGTGCCTGCTTATTGTAGGTATAAATGTTCTTATTACATCTGGTTTCCCATAAAGATCATTTAGCTAACTGTCGTCTAATCTTCTCCAGCTCCGAAAATGTTACCCCAGTGGAATCCATGTCCGCGTTTCTTGGCGCTTGTATTTTTTCGGTGGAAGTTCGTCATTCTTCCGAGCAAAGTCCTTTTTTTCGTTGGCTTATCGCCTTCGACCTATCCGGCATGGATAACACTTTCGGCAACAACGCTACCGCCAGCATAGCTCTCGGGATCATTTAAGCACGCAAGCCACTTATTCTACCAATTATATTATATGGATGCGAAACATGGACGCTTACTTTAAGGGAGGAAAGGAGATTACAAGTATTCGAGAATAAAGTACTTGGGAATATTTTTGGACCAAAGAGAGATGAACAAACAGGTGAATGGAGAAGACTCCATAACAATGAACTACGTGGTCTTTATAGGAAGCCAGATATAATAAGGACAGTTAAGTCTCGTAGACTGCGATGAGCAGGACATGTTGCGCGTATGGGGAGTGAAAGACTGGCATGGAAGCTTCTTCTAGGAAAGTCAGAGGGAAAACGCCCAGTTGGTAGACCAAGAATGAGGTGGGAGAAGAACATTATGTATGATTTGAGGGAAGTAGATTATACAGGGAATGATTGGAAAGCATTAGCTCAGAATAGGGATATATGGAGAGCTTATGTCCGCGCGGCCATGAACCTACGGGTTCGATAGTGCCAGTGAGTAAGTAAGTAAGCCACTCCAGCACGACAAGACAAAAATACCATGTAGGGTTTTTAGGCCTACTAAAATAACACTAAATATATATTTACTTTTCCTTTGTGTTTATTTACCTTTCCACGTTCTCTAAATACATTATATCATTTATATTACTTATTTTTAGCTGTTATTATCTCTATCGTCAATTTTGTACCTTTATCGTGCTCTGAATTTTAATTTGAAAAATTGTGTGATCTCAGCATTCGAATCTATCGCTAACCTTTTTAAACTTGAACTTTATACTTGTTTTATTTATGTTATCTACTTCCAAAACATCAAATCCTATTCTTTATCTTGTATATCATTCTTTCAGAATATTCCTGGCACATACTTTCGATATTTCATCTCTTTATCTATTTCTGCTGTAGCATTGCACTGGTTTCTAAGAGACTGAATCGCAAACACTGGACATGTAACCTGTCACTGCACAGAACTCCATTCTGTCAGTAAAGTTTTCTGATATATGACACGGCGGCCTTCTAAATTAAATTATATCGAGAAGATTTTGTTCCAATACTGACCGAGGTTGCGATGCATAACTAGATTTTTCCGATATGGTTCTTTAAATCATTTTTTTGAGAAATATTAAAATAATTCCATTTTTAAAAATTTACCAGGGGAGCAAATGGTTGGTACGGCCTCGAGAAGGGTACAGATGCCGACTATGTATACCTTAATAAATCTCGAGTAATGCCATTGCGACTTTTTTTAGCAGCTCTGCCAGCAAGTCCTAATCCTACGTTCTCGTCGTGCTCCCTGAATGCAGTCGTAATAGACTGCAGCTAACAGGATGGGACGAAAAGCGAGTTCTCAGCGCCTTAAAACTGAGACCTGTCGGCTAAAGGAGCAAATCCTAAAACAAAAACCCAGGTCCTCCGTGTCTGGGGGTTAGGCGTCAGGCTGGCAACTTTACCCTGGGAAAAAGTATATCGCTACGTACTTCAGTAAAATATGTCAGCCGGATGGATTTAAATATGACAGACTTAAGCTACGAAACAGACCTTTGCTATTGGCACATGGAACGTTCAAGGCTTGAATACTAAAGAACAAGAAGTAATAGATGACCAGGCTCTAACTTGTGGTATAAAAAATGTTCTCAAATGGGTATTCCTATAGGAGGAAGAAATGGAAAACCTACGTCAGAACTATAATGGATGATAGGAATTTGGAAGAGGGAGATTGTAATGATAGAGATAAATGGAAACTGAAGACAGCAAATCTATAAGTGGGGGAAAGCCGAAGAAGAAGAACAATTTACCAACTTATTTATAAATTATTTTTAAATTCTGGATTCGCAGTTTCAGTCAGGTGGAGAAAATACACGCTCTTAGGAAAATTCGGAGAAACCGCAGTTTAACTTTTCTCAAAATATTTTCTTATATTTTCGAAGTCCTATCGAACAACAGTGCGCATGCACCAGAGTTTATAGAGACAGCGATAACCCACCATCGAACCACATATCGATTATTATTCTTGCCTAGTGTGTTAAATTGAAGATGTATAAAGCATCAGATTCAGAGCAGATCCCAGCAGAACTGATACATTCAGGGGGAGAAAATTGATGGACAAGATACGCCGGTTGCTTAGTATGGTTTGGGAAAAGGAAACTTTTTCAGATAAATGGAAAGAATCGATTATCGTACTAGTTTAGAAGAAAGCAGATAAAACTGATTGCAGCAACTATAGGGGCATCTCATTACTTTTAAAATGCGTACAAGATTCTAACAAATATATTAGTAAGCAGACTTACTCCGTATATTGATGACATTCTAGAAGATCATCAATGTGCATTTAGAAGAAACAGGTCTACAACAGATCAGATTTTTAGTATAAGGCAGGTTTTAGAAAATAAATGGGAATATAATGGTACTGTACATCAACTATACGTAGACTTCAAAAAGGCATACGATTCAATTAAGAGGGAGAAATTATATAGTATCCTGCTGGATTTCGGAATTCCTAAAAAGTTAGTAAGACTTATACGAATGTGTCTAAATGGCACAAAGAGTAGGGTGCGTGTAGGAAAACAGTTTTCAGATACTATTGAAATTCACAATGAATATAAGCAAGAAGTTGCACTATCTCCTCTACTATTCAATTTTGTATTAGAGCATGCCATCAAATCTTTAGAGGGTGAAGAAAATCTACAACTCGATGGTGTTAATAAGCTGTTAGTTTATGCTGATGATGTATTACTCTTGGGCAATAGTGAAGAGATACCAAAGGCCAGCAAGTACACACTATTGAGTAACACTAAGAAATTTGGACTGGAAGTAAATATCAATAAAAGTAAATATATGGCCACGCATAGAAATACATTATATAATGGAAATGGACAACTAATGACAAATGAGGGAAATTTTGAGAAAGTGGCTGAATTCAAATTCCTAGGAATAATAATTACAAATAGGACTGAGATGCACAAAGAAATTAAACATAGGCTCAATTCTGGAAATGCGTGCTATTATGCATTACAGAGACTCTTGACTTCCTAACTCCTTTCAAAAGACGTAAAAATGAAAATATATAAAACTATTATTTTACCAGTGTCCGTGCGGCCATGAACCTCCGGGTTCGATAGTGCCAGTGAGTTAGTTAGTTAGTCTAGTGGGTTATCGCTGCTTGCCACATATAGATTATTATCGATATCGTATTAAAGTTTAAACAGCTTACGCTAGATGACAGAACGTCGCTATGAAATTTAAATGCCTTATCTTTGCAATAAATCCCCAAATCTATTTTAAAGAATAATCATCACCACCATCCAGGGATTAAGCCTGTTGGCTCGTTCCGGTTTCATGAAAGCTAGAATTGTTAAAATTGTTCAGACCATCTTCTGTGTGGGTGTCCAACATTTTTCCTTCCGTGCAGTTTTTTAATTTAGCAATAATTTTGGAAATATTTCTTCTGGCATTCTATCAATATGTTCTTTCCAGTTGTTCCTATATTTAATTATTCGGTCTGTAAGTTTGAAAATATCTAGTTCCTTTCTTACATCTTCATTCCTTTTCTTATCCAGCAGAGTATACCCTGCTATATTTCTTAAAAATCTTATCTCAGCTGCTTCCAATCTTTATTCTTGTCTTTTAGTGATCGTCCAACATTCTGATCCATACACCAATACAGGAACAGCCATTACTTTATAAAATTTCATTTTTGTTTCTTTCTTGTGTTTTTAAGGGTTATTTTAATAGTGCCCACATTAGATTAAATTTATTTATTTTGTCATTAATATCTTCAGTTTTAACATATGATACATTGAAACCTAGATATTTAAACTGTTCACTTGCTCTAAAATGTTATTATCAATTACTATTTTTGCTCTTAAAGTATCATGTCCTTTAAATGCTAAAATTCTAGTTTTATTCTTTGAATTTTTTAAATTGTAATTGGCACTTACTCTTTCCAAATTAAAAATAGCTCTTTGTATATCATCTTCTGAACTGAAAATCACTACTTGATCATCGGCAAATAATATTGTATCCAACAGTTAATTATTTATTTTAAAATGTTTATTTAAATTAATCTGCCATTTTAACATAACCTAGTCTATATATAAATTAAAAAGAGAAGGTGAAAAGGACACTCTTGTCTGACACCACGATTTATTATAACCATTTTTTGTTGTTTAGATTTAAAACCCATGTTTATTTCAATTTTATTATTTATATATAAACTTTGTATAAACATAATCAAATGTTGTGGAATATCTGTATTTGTCATTATATCCGATAATTTATTTATATTTACCATATCATAGTCTCCAAATCCTATATATGTTGGGATGTTAAATTCTTTATGTTTTTTTTTTAATAATTGAGTCATTATAAATATACAGTCGGAACAGGATCTTCCCTTCCTGAATCCATTTTGAACATCCAATATGATATTTTCTATAATTATGTTTAAGCTGTTTTTTAAATATTGGCATACATTTTATGGGACGTATTCAATATACTTATTCCTCTATAATCAGAACAATCTTGTCTGTTTCCTTTTTCATATATAGGGTGCATTTTGGCGATTTTCCATTCTTCGGGTATATATCCAAATTTTCAACATATATTTATAAAATCAGGTAGACGAATCTTTTAGAGAAAATTATGCATATTTAATTAATTGTATGTTCATATTATCAGGGAAAGTTAGTGTTAGGTTGGGCAAGTTAGGGTGAGAAAATGGGCAAGTTAGGACACTTACATTAGTTTAGCATTCACTTGTTAGGGCTTTTATGATAAGTTGGCTACACACTCTGAGAAAGACATTGCAAATATGGTGATTTTAGGTTACTTGTGCTCAATTTCTCATTCAATTTTAAGATATCTCTCACATTTTTTGCGGGAAAGAAACAACATATATATTTCTCTCTGATATTTATTCACATATTGTAAAAATAAATTGTGCGTTTTTCCTTCTTTATTTCAATTTATGAAGATGACACGATGGCGAAGAACCTCCAAAAATGTATTTCTTAATAGACACAAATACTTTTGTAATATAATTAGGTGATTTTTGATAAAACAAAATATTTAATACTATCATCTAAACATAATAGAATTTTCCAAAAGTTTTTCAATTTGTTAGTGACCTTTCTTTTACAACCGACTGCCTCATTTCATAATACAGAACAGGTGTATCAATAAAAATCAACATTCGCATGAGTAACCTGTACGCAGTTATTAAATTTCCTTTAGTTTAAGTAAATTGTTATTTTGAATGACAAGTTTGTACTTAGAGATAGTTTAACTAATGAAGTCTGAAGGGAGATAACCGCTAGATGTGAATAGGAATGGTTTTCAAAGGAAATATGTTAGTGACAAAAGTTGGTCAGGAGACAAGAGCGTCAATCACTCCACGTTAATCATACAACTTGTGGAACAGGAAGAGGAGAAGGTCGTCCTCTGAATTAGGTCCCATCTCTTGTGTTGTCTATCCCAAAGTTAGCAAACTCAAACTTGTTTTCAATAGTAAGGTGTCGTTTGTCTTGGGTTTGTATGTGTGGGATTGTTTGTGGATGTGTTCAGACAGATAATTTAGATTCGATAGCAGATATCTTCAGTGGCGTGCCATCATAAGCTTATCAAAAATGTCATTGTCTATTATATCCTAATTCATTACACGACTTCCCTTTTCTTTGATCTGTATTATAAACTGTAGGTTTACTTAGGGCTAAAAGGACCTTTGGGACATGGATTTTTGGTTAGCACAAGGTTCTAGCCGAGCGTTAGTATGTGGATGTATTAGTTATAAAGGCATACGTGTTGTTGAACATGAATAAATGGATTCTTGATTTAAATTATTTTATTTTTGTAACTATAATGATTACAATAACCCTAATTATTCTAACCCTAAATAACTAATATAAGCTTATATTAAGAAAACCTACATTCGAACTTTCTTGAGTTTTTGAGAGAGGGAGATGGGGGTTTATCAATCTAGCCTAATTTGCATTTTAATACGTATCTAATAATTCCTACACTTTAAAAAAATAAAGTATTAAAATACTTGAATACATTTCTAACAGTCCTAGTAAATGTATTAAGAAAAATGGTATGCAGACTTACCCATCAGAAACACTCTTCAACAGACAGACGCGAGTCCCATATTTTCCAAGGTTTATATACTAAACTTCTGACCTACAGCTATAAACTTAACTGTACTAAACATTCCATTAGTCTAAATGCAGAGATTTTACAGTTAGCCTTGAAAACTTTGTTCCTGCCATATGTCAAAATTCTGTCTTGAAATATAATATGTCTAAGTGCTTTATTTCAACAATTGTTTTTATTTGGAATAATTAAAATAATCTATGAAATAATTAAATATCTACGTAAAATACTCTATGTATTCGTAATAACCTTCTATGACTGTGTTTTCTTCCATTTTATTTCTATATTTTTCACTCTTTTTTGTTTCATTGTATTTTATGTAGAGTATAATTTAAACTGTAATTTTCTTATGGACTTAAAACATGAAGAAGCATTTTAGTAAGATCTTCATTATGCCCCACGTTGTGACGACATTTTGTTTGTTTGTACTTTATGCGCGGCCATACCGTTGATACGATTGTGATGGTTTTTTTTGCAAAATGTTCAGGAGATTTCCGGGATGAACATAGGCTATAAGAGAGTTGTGATACTCAACTCCTACACTCTTAAAAACGCTCTTTGTTGTGAAAAAGTCCCCTTTTTACCCTTAAATGGCTTATGCTGCCTAAACCATAAACAAATACACAACATTATTGTACACAGAATTGAATATCTCAAACAACTCTACAGAAAAGTCCGCCACAGCATATGTTTATCTTTTAAGGATAATTCACAATAACCATTTTTGTCTTTTATTGATGCCAAGAAGATCGGGATAAACAGATTCCCGGGCAAGCATAACAGCGCACGACTGGTGGTAAAAACACATTAACATTTATTTAGGAGTAGCAGCGCACGCCGGGTATTAGCTAGTATTAAATAATTGTTATTATCATAATTTATAACAACTTCATTATTGGACTTTTTCTCTATTGGATTAACCAGTTTAGAATATAAGGTCATGCAGTATGCCTATGTCATTCTACCTATAAATGTATTGTAATATAGGTCGCTATACGGTTATAAGCTGTTACCCTTATCCTGCCAAGTAATAACTTAGTTGTCTTCTATATGTCCAATTGAGGCGATGTGCTAACTACATGTCACTCGTTGACAATATGTAGGTAAGCAACCGTAACTAAATTAGCCGGGTAAGAAACTCCCGCAAATGGGCACTAATGTCCCCTTGCGGGACTTATGTATGTACACATCAGTGCTTTCAACGAGTACATAGGAGTAAGGAACGGAGAGGTTAATAGAGAGCTGTGCAGAGATTAGGGATTAATGGAGGAGTAAAATAAAATTTGTAATGAGGAAAATTACTGTATTCTAGAGAAATTCCTAATAAACAAGATTATTTATATATATATATATATATATACACACACACAGTCCACCTCTGTGTTCTAGAGGTAGAGTGCTGCCTTGTAACGCAGCGGGCCCGGGTTCGATCCCCGGTTGCGGCAGTTTTTCTGGGTGAGGTTTTTATTGGGGTTTTCCTCATCTATAAGACAATTGTCAGGAAAACTTTAAGGCCCAAACGGTCCCCGAAATCATATAGACATCATCATCATCATCCTTATCATTATCATCATCATTATCATCATTCACTGGTGTGGAGAGCAACGAGAAGCTACCAAACCTACAATTCCCTAGTAAACCTGCCAAGCATAGCATGAAAATGCTATGATTGAAGTGAAAGACCTTCCTTCGGGCAGAATTACTGTGGATGGATATACATACACACATACATACACACATACTGTAGTAGCCTATGCTGAGTTGAAGCAAACCAGATGGGGGAGCTAGTACAACTGCAGAGATGAAATCATATACATCAATCCAGAAACGTTGCCCTTCGATCCGCCATATCCAGTCTTACTGTTTTCTTCTTAATATTCTGTATGTTTTAAAAATGTATAGTACTTCTGTCTGAACACGCTCACCCAATCTCTCACGTCAATGCAACAACATTACTCCAACAGGGGGTTGGTTCAGTTCATCATATAAGAGAAAGTGGCTTATTTCATAGATATTATCTGAGACAGTTACTTAAGAAGTTCTGTTCTAACTTGTGGTACGAATAGAAAGTTAAGCTACAATCATAGCATTTTCATGCTATGCTTCGCAGCTTTACTAGGGAATTGTAGGTGTGGTAGCTTCCCGTTGCTTTCCACACCGGTGAAGGATGATGGCAATATGATTTCGGGGACCGTTTGGGCCTTAAAGTTTTCCTGACATTTGTGGAAAACCCCGATAAAAACCTCACCCAGAAAAACTGCCCCTACCGGGGATCGAACCCGGGCCCGCTGCGTGACAAGGCAGCACGCTACCTCGAGACCACAGCGGTGGACAATAATAGTATTGATAACAGTAATTTTTAAAGAGAGAGAATTTTGCTCTATTTTTCTTCACTTCTATTAATTAGAGATTTTTTTTGTAAATAAAAAGGTTTCTATTGAACAAGGTAATTGAATATATGGCGAGATTAGATGCAGAGGGTTCTGTCTATATTTTTACATGTCTCTTCTTTACCTTCCTACCTTAAAATATTTCAAAGTTTACATAGAATTACTTACTTACTTCAAGACTTGATTTTCAAATAGCCCGAAACACTAAATTATAACATATGTAAATTTAAAATCAAAATAAAAAGTTCAGAAACATTAAATAATAGTAGAATAATGTATAATAGTTTGTTAATGATATAATTAATTTTGTATAATTTTTGTCATCTTAACGTCTGGGGGAACATGTGCATTTACGATTACAAAATAATTAATTTACCCTTTAGAATTATGTAAAGACAAACTTAATATCTCGGATAGCGGAGAAATGTCTCGCTGCCCCCCCCATGGTCCTGATTCATGACTATCCTTTCCTGGTCATTTAATTCCTGTAAAGCGACTATATCCAAGTATGATTTATCTAATTTCCGTGTTAATATCTGTAATGCCCCGCTATTATATAATATTCTAATATTCCATGTTACTGGGAGCATGTCCCTTGTGTTTGAGCCCTTGTCATAGATTGCCTGAAGTAGGCCCCTCGGAGAAACAGAAGGAGGACTATTTTATTTCCGGAAAATTTTATCCCAATTGAACCTATATCCTCGTTTCTTGACGGTTGTATTTTTACAGTAAAGAATGTCACTTTTTCCACCAAGGTACTTTTTCGTCAGGTTTATCGCCATCGGCCTGTCCGACATGGGTAACACTGTCGGCAGTAATCACTCTCGGAGTCATTTAAGCACTCAAGCCACTTCACCACGATAAAGTTAAGATACACTATCGAGAAACTGTTACGTAGCCTAAACCTGGAAAATGTGTTTATTGGACTGTAGATGATGTTATATTTATAATTGTTTGAGTATATAAACTTATACTTAACTTAATTGAGCAGAAATAGTAATTAAATATTTTAGATAATGATTCTATCTAAATATATATTATAATGATTAGGTATCGACCAATGAATTGGGCCTGGAAATACATATAAATCACACTAAATATATGGTCACACATATATGGCTAGAGCATGGAACTCACTTCCCAGCCATGTCAGGGACTGTCAATCGCTATCATTATTTAAATCCAAGTTAACTGATATCTTAAGTTCGACACAATGAAAACATTAACTGCATAACAACTATATAGAGCATTCCATTAATAATCATCTAGGAATCTACTTACTTTATTTTATATCATTTTAATTTTATTATATTCTATGTTTTTGTTAGTATTGGCTAGTATTAGATCACATCATCATTGTATTTTGTTTAGTCTGTATTTTAATCCATCCATAGTAATTCTGCCCGAAGGCAGGTCCTTTACTGCAATCATAGCATTTTCATCCTATGCTTGCAGCTTTACTAGGGAATTGTAGGTGTGGTAGCTTCCCGTTGTTTTCCACACCAGTGAAGGATGATGATGATGATGATGGCCATATGATTTCGGGGACCGTTTGAGCCTTAAAGTTTTCCTGACATTTGTCATACAGGTGTGGAAAAACCCCCGACAAAAACATCACCCAGAAAAACTGCACCGACCGGGGATTGAACCCGGGCCCGCTGCGTGACAAGGCAGCATGCTACCTCGAGACCACAGCCGTGGACTGTATTTTAATACTTACTTACTTACTCACTGGCACTATCGAACCCGAAGGTTCATGGCCGCGCGGACATAAGCTCTCCATACATCCCTATCCTGAGCTAATGCTTTCCAATCATTCCTTGTATAATCTACTTCCCTCAAATCATAGTTAATGTTGTTCTCCCACCTCATTCTTGGCCTACCAACTGGGCGTTTTCCCTCTGCCTTTCCTACAAGAAGCTTCCATGCACGTCTTTCATTCCCCATACGTGCAACATGTCCTGCCCATCGCAGTCTACGAGGAGACTTAACTGTTCTTATTATATCTGGCTTCCTATAAAGACCATGTAGTTCATTGTTATGTAGTCTTCTCCATTCACCTGTCTGTTCATCTCTCTTTACTCCAAAAATTTTCCTAAGAACTTTATTCTCAAATACTCGTAATCTCCTTTCCTCCCTTAAAGTAAGAGTCCATGTTTCGCACCCATATAATATAACTGGTAGAATAATAGTTTTATATATTTTCAGCTTAACGTTTTTTGAAAGGAGTTGGGACATCAAAAGTCTCTGCAATGCATAATAGCATGCATTTCCAGAATTGAGCCTATGTTTAATTTCTTTGTGCATCTTCATTCCTATTTGTGATTATTGTTCCTAGGTATTTGAATTCAGCCACTTCCTCAAAATTTCCCTCATTTGTCATTAGCTGTCCATTTCCATTAATACTGAATTTCTACGTGTGACCATATATTTAGTTTTATTGATATTTACTTCCAGTCCTAATTTCTTAGTGTTACTCAATAGTGTGTGCGTGTTGGCCTTTAGTATCTCCTCGCTATCGGCCAATAATACTACATCATCAGCATAAACTAACAGCTTATTAATACCATTCAGTTGTAAGCCTTTCTCATTCTCTAAAGATTTAATGGCATGCTCTAGTACAAAATTAAATAGTAGAGCAGATAGTGCATCTCCTTGCTTCAACCCATTCTGGATTTCAAAAGTGTCTGAAAACTGTTTATTTTAATAATATCTTAAAATTGTAATATGTACGTAATTTTTGTATAATTTTACTATTCGTTGGTTGAGTGGAAGAGAAGGCCTTATGGCCTTAACACTGCCAGCTAAAATAAAGCATTATTATTATTATTATTATTATTATTATTATTATTATTATTATTATTATTATAAATACATCATGTATTGGAAATGGACAGCTAATGACAAATGAGACAAATTTTGAGGAAGTGATTGAATTCAAATACCTAGGAACAATAATCACAAATAGGAATGATATGCACAAGGAAATTAAACATGGGCTAGATTCTAGAAATGCATGCTATTATGCGTTGTAAGGACTCTTACCGTCCCAATTCCTTTAAAAAAACGTTAAACTGAACGTATATGAAACTATTATTCTCCCAGTTATATTATATGGTTGCGAAACATGGACTCTTACTCTAAGGGAGGGATGGAGATTACAAGTATTTGAGAATAAAGTACTTAGGAAAATGTTTGGACCAAAGAGAGATGAACAGACAGGTGAATGGAGAAGAATGCATTACAGTGAACTACATAGTCTTTATAGAAAGTCAGATATAATAAGAACAGTTAAGTCTCGTAGACTGCGATTGGCAGGGCATGTGGCACGAATGGGGAATGAAGGAAGTGCATGGAAGCTCCTCGTAGGAAAATCAGAGGGAAAATGTCCAGTTGGTAGACCAAGAATGAGGTGGGAGAATAACATTAACTACGATTTGAGAAAAGTAGAATATACAGGGAATGATTGAAAAAACATTGGCTCAGGATAGAGATGTATGGAGAGCTTATGTCCGCGCGGCCATGAACCTACGGGTTCTATATTGCCAGTGAGTTAGTTAGGCATCGACCAATGGGGGAGCATTTGGTCATTTGATTTTGTTACGCTCCAGAATTATCTATGTGGCAATTTATACCTTTCATCGAAGAAACACATACGGCACACCAGAGAAAACAATTGGAATCCCCAGTATAGGGTAGATTCATTTAAACAACATGCACTAATAATAATTAACGGATACAAAAATATATAAATATTTTAAATATAAATTATTCATAATTTATATAAAAGGAAACTAAGAGCGGAGAGTTGAAATAAATCCGCCAATTGAGAGTTGATTGGGAGAAACAGGACTGTGTTATGGAATTAATAAAATGTGATAAATTAATTTAATACAATTTGTATTTCTGCAATTAAGTAATATTTGAAATACCTCAAGTCTCCTTGAAGATAGTCAACCCGAAAACTACTGAGTTTATCCAACACCAAAACCTACTAGGATTTATACGAGAAATAATCATCTCATCCAATCCTTCAGTAACATTTCCAATAATTATTCCTATTAACCTGGAGTGAGACTAACTCATCGTCAGAACCGAGGCAATATTAATGTAAGAACTTCTAGAACTTTAAGAAAAGCTATTACTTGGTGGGTATCCAATCTCTCCAACATTTTAGTGTCATAAACGTGGTGCCAAAATCAGCTAAGTAATTTAGGCTCGAATCTATGAACGCATTAAACCGTGAAAGTCGTTCTCTGCCTGTACTCTGCTGAGAAAGTTGCATCCAAATACGGTTTTGCGTACTCAAAAATCTGTTCATGCGATAATTGTCAAAATCCCTAAGTTACCTGGCGAGGTGACTTTGCAGAGAACGAATCGTGAGCAACCCGATGGTAACCGATGTAATTTGAAACCTTGCCGCGTTGCTTATCCAAGATGTCGGACCTTGAAGACTACGATCATGTTTTCGGTATTCGCGGAGAAGAGGAATTTGATAGAGTCTATCAAATAATTCAACTGGAAGAACAGGAGAATCGGCGTAATATTGCGCGACGCAGACATCGTCGTATACGGTATTATTTGCGGGACGCAAGCGTAAATGCGTTCCTCTAGCGGACGAAAATAACGGAAGTGGTTTTATCGCTGAGAATTCTGGGTAATTTCTTGCCAATATTACGAAAACGACGACTTTCATGCATGACTAGTTAGTGGGTAGCTAATTCGATCTTTGTACTTGCTCACGGAAAGTCAGCTCACCAGTGATTGGAAGTAATTTGAGTTGAGACTAATGTATTTGCATGCGGCTCTTAGTCATCACAAGGTAGGACTTCAACAACGAAATATAATAATATCCTTTCAATTTTTATTATTTTTATTTTATATATTTAGGTACAAAATTAGACAATTCTAGTGATAACACAGTGGGAATTAAAAATAGTATCAAAGTAACAAAACAAGCAATAAATGACTAAAACTCTGTTTGGTGGAGCAAAAACATTATAGAAAAATAGAAAATTGCAAATATATCAAACTATACCGGTAGTTCAGGTCATTTTAACATATGGTGCTGAAGTTTGGAAAATTCCTATCAGGAGAATTAAAAGAATTTTAGGAAAAAGTCGGTCAGTTATGTCTCAGACGAATTCTTCTAGGTTCCACAGAATCGCAGTGCGCATGCGCGAGTTGCGGGAGTTGCTGTAATAGTTAATATAGCCTCCGGTAGATGGCTCTGCAGTCGGCGTTACCAACTTTGGGAATAAGTTTCCAAATGCAAAAAAAAAAAAAATGGTCGTTAACTAACTTGCCATTTTCCTAACTAAAAAAAAAACAATTTACATGCATATTATTTATTCCCAAATGCTTAAAAACTGGACGTAAACCAACTTCCCATTTCCTAACGTAACAAACAATTTACATGCGTACTATTTAATGAACTACAAACTAATTTTACGTACACTAACACTAAATATAGTTTTTGATTATCTTCAAATGGTGGCAACGTTGGAACAACATGGAAAAGTAGCAAGTAATTAATGTATCCACGATCATGTTTTACGTAAATATATAAATACAAAACATTGTAAAGAAAGCTTGAAGACCGTTGCAAAATGTTTAAAACAGTACAAAACGTGTTTACAGTGGCATAAGAATGTACGTGTAGAATTGCGATTGGCATATAACCTACCTCACTCGAATTTTAACTACAGAAATGGATGTTTTAAGAAGAGCAGCTGGAAAATCTATAATGTATAGAATACGAAATAAAGAAATAAAGAAAATTATGGGTGTACAAGAGAAGCCGAACATTATATCATTATAGAGAAGAAAAAACTACAGTGGTGTGGCCATGTCAAAAGAATCTCAGAACAAAAATTGCATAAACTTACATGGAATGGATCCAAATGGAAAGGAATAAGAAAGAAAACCAAAGAAAACCTGGGGGTGTGAAAGCGGTTATGATTGTCAGAGGATTACAGGAAAATCAATGGATGGATGGAGAGGAATGGCGTTTCGTTTCCGGAAGACGGCGGCAGCTGCCATGATACTGGATGATGATGATTATTTCATTTATTTCGAGCGTTAGCCAAATACATTTTCTTACACGCTCGAAGGTAAAATCCTTATATGATCAATGAAATGCAGTCATACACCTGGTTAGTTTACAGTACAACTGGAACTTAGGTCGGAATAAGTATAGCTACGAGTAATTAATTTGATCTTCTTTCATTTATCGCATGTAACAAGAAGAATATAATGTTAAGTACAGAATTAGATTTACGCCACTGTAAGAGGGGGAAGTGAATGAGCTTATTGTAAACTTGGTTATGTGAGACTTACTTAACTGAACGACAAACAAGATAAATGGTTCCGAGGGCTTTAGAGAGAGGGAAAGACAAGGAGAGGCAGAGAGATGCCAGAACGGATTTTCAGTTGATTGGCTCGTATCGAATGCTGTGTGAATGTCATTTCCTCCTGCATAGTTACAATTCATAATACCAAGACCAGGCTGTGGTGTGAATTGTTAGGATAGAATATCCTGAATATTCATAACAGAATGTGCCGAATAATACACCACGCCTATTTTAATATTCCCTCGTGTGGTCAATGTGATATTTAAGTTATCTCAGCAATTTTCACAAAAACGTTCCCTTGGGATATTTTAAATAATTTAGGCAATATAAAAAATAAAACACGCATTAATTTTATATATAAAAATTAATGTTTGTTTGTTTGTATGTTTGTTCGTACTTTATGCGCGGCCATACCGTTGATCCGATTGTGATGGGTATTTTTGCAAAATGTTCAGGAAATTCTCGGGATGATCATAGGCTATAAGAGAGTTGTGATACTCAACTCCTACACCCTTAAAAATCGCCCTTTGTAGTGGGAAACGTGAAAAAAGTAGCTCTTCGGACACTTAAATGGCTTACGCTGCCTAAACCATAAGAAATACATAAAATTAATGTACATAGAATTGAATATCTCAAAAAGCTCTACAAAAAAGTCCGACAGCATATTTTTATCTCTTACGGATAACTCAAAAAAACAACTTTTGTCTTTCATTGATACCAAGAGTCCCTATCTCTTACGGATAACTCACAATAACAATTTTTGTCTTCCATTGATACCAAGAGTCTCGCGCCTTAGCCGAGTGGTTAAGTCAAGAAGTCTTGGCGCAAAACTACGGGACTTACGCTGGTTCGAGTCTTTACGAGGGAAAACATTTCTCTCGTGGAATTTCGGCCAGTATGGGACCGGTGCACAGTGGGTCAGAAATGAAATCTAGCTTTATAAAAAACTGTTTTGACTCACTCTCATCAATTTATCTTCTTTTTTTCACTCTAATATAATTGTTATATGACGGTTCTTAACTTATCTGCACAAAGGAGGGTACAATTCTAATGTTTATGAAGACGATTTAAACATCGGAAGTTGCCGATGGCTAAGAACTCATCTGGTCTGTATCCCAGTTGCGTTATTAGCGTTGTGTGTTCATCCGATTTGGATGATTTTTTTTTTCTGTGTGTTTGAGTGGGTCCCTGGATGGTTTAGATTCACAATTTGACTTGGTAGGTGGCGCGGCGATCGGGTTTTAGGATTTTTTTATGTCAGATGCGTAGTCATCTGCATAATCGTTATGTTCCGACATGACTATGTGACGTCATCATTCACACTTCTTGAGCCACAACAGAAGGCTGTAAGAGGTTTTCTTGCGAACTTATTTAATGATATCTAATAATATCATTATTGCTGAATTTTATGGTAAAAAAGTAACATATTTTTATCGTCTGCCCATGACATGAGAATTGAACGTTCGGGCAGGACAACGTCTGCCGGGTACGCTTGTAAGTAATAAAATTTAATTATTTAGGTTGTAATCTTAAATTTGTGGGGGTTACGATTCCCACTATTAATAAACCACGCTGACTGCTACCTTTTGTGGGGTTACGAAACCCAAACCACGCAGACTGCTACCTTTACTCCGGGATCGGGTTTTGTAATTTGCTGTTTCTATTAAAGTGGATCTGATTTCCAAAGAGGATATCTTATCAGGAAAATGGCTTACCTCGGGCCCATAGAAGGTAGCCGTTGATTCATCTTTCTTTCTCTGACAAATATATATAAGAGTACTGATTATTAAATACATACAGTGAGTGAACAAGACAATGACTGTGTTTTTAATAATGCTAATCAGAATGATAGTTGAGGAGCTCGGAATGGTTTCTTACGTGAGTGATTTTCATAACAGGATAGTGAACAACTATTTATACTTAAACAATGCAAGAGGGGCGTTGTTTAAAAGATAACTTTTAATAAACAAGTTGGCTGAGTAAAAGTAAATTAACAACAAAAAATAATGGCCTTCGATCAAACGATCAAAGTAGCCGTACAGAAAAATAAATAAGTAACATACCATACATCACACAACACTCACACAGGTCTCCGAGTTTCGGGGATATCCTCTTCCCTAGACTGTCGGACCAACTCAAACAGACCTCTTCTTGGCCTCAGGACAACTTGTCTATGTAGAATTCATGTTTAACTTTCCAGTCGCATATTGACCTGGAACCGGATTCCACTCTTGAATCCGTTCATACAACCAAAAACGCCGATTGCTAGGATGATCGAATGATATAGTTCTGTTGGTGCACTATGTATATAAAGGTTCCGAGGTAGAGGGGGAATGCGCCGTAGACATGCGCGGCAGGAAGGATGAAGAGGGAAGGGGTAGCCACTAGGAGAACATGGATATTGGCATATTTCACAAATGTTCCTGTGTAGGGAGGAGAACAAAGATACCACACTGAACCGAAAAAATGCACTTTCGGTTCAAATTTAAATAAATGGTAACACATAGAATTGCATTATTATAATTTAAATGGACAACAAATGACAAATAAGGGAAATTTTAAAGAAGTGGCTGAATTCAAATATCAAGAAACAATAATTACGAATAGTAATGAGATGCATAAAGAAATTAAACTTAGGCTCAATTCTGGAAAAGCATGATATTATGAATTACAGGGATTCTTGTCGTCCCAACTCTTTTGAAAAAACGTTAAACTGAAAATAGGCCTATATAAAGCTGTTGTTCTCCCAGTTATATTACAAGGGTGCGAAATATGTACTCTTATTTTAAGGGAGGAAATACGTTTACGAGTCTTTGAGAATAAAGTTCTTAAGAAAATGTTTGGGCCAAAAGTGATGAACAGACAGGTGAATGGAGAAAAAGTACATAACACTGAGCTACATAGTATGTGCAAGAAGCCAGATGTAATAAGAAAATTTAAGTCTCACAGACTGCGATGGGCAGGACATGTGGCACGAAGGGGGAATGAAATAGATACATGGAAGATTCTTGTAGAAAAACCAGAGGGAAAACGCTAAGTAGGTAGACCAAGAATGAGGCGGGAGAATAGTATTATCCATGATTTGAGGGAAGTATATTATGCAGGGAATGATCGGAAAACATTAGCTCAGGATAGGGATGTTTGGAGAGATTATGTCCGCGTGGCCATGAACATACGGATTCGATAGTGCCAGTGAGTTAGTTTGAGTTAGTTAAACTATAAACACAAAAACTGAAAGAAGCATAAATATGAAACTGTCGAAAAGTCAAATGATATGCGGAACTATACATAAAACATTAAAGGGCAAAAAAGAGATACTGGATTGAAGTTTTATAAAACATTGACAGTTCCTGCATTACTTTATGGGAGCGCAACTTGGGTAATGACAAAAAATATATAGTAGAATACAAAGTATAGAAATGAATTTCCTTAGAAGAACAAAAGGATGCACAAGACTGGATCAGATAAAGAATGAAGATACAAGACGAGAGTTAAATATATATCCACTAATTGAAAAAAAAACACAGAACATAGAGAAAAATGGTTTAAACATGTAGAAAGATTGAATGTAACAAGATTACGAAAAGCATCATTAAACTATAAGCCAAGACGATTAAGGAATATAGGAAGACCAATGAAAAGATGAACAGAATAACTGTGAGCGGAAACATGCAATTTGCCTACCCCGTGAAGAGAAGAAGAAGAAAAGAAGAAAAAGAAGAAGAAAATAAACATCATCATAGTTGGTACAACAGCCCACTTTGGGTCGAAGCCCTCCAACAGGAATTTAATCTTTTAACCCTCTTCAAATTCCACTACTAAAAACAGGCAATTTGCCTACCCCGTGAAGAGAAGAAGAAGAAGAAGAAAAAGAAGAAGAAAATCAACATCATCATAGTTGGTACAACAGCCCACTTTGGGTCGAAGCCCTCCAACAGGAATTTAACCTTTTAACCCTCTTCAAATTCCACTACTAAAAACAGGCAATTTGCCTACCCCGTGAAGAGAAGAAGAAGAAGAAGAAGAAAAAAAAGAAAGAAAATCAACATCATCATAGTTGGTACAACAGCCCACTTTGGGTCGAAGCCCTCCAACAGGAATTTAACCTTTTAACCCTCTTCAAATTCCAGTACTAAAAACAGGCAATTTGCATACCCCGTGAAGAGAAGAAGAAGAAGAAGAAGAAAAGGAGAAGAAAATCAACATCATCATAGTTGTACAACAGCCCACTTTGGGTCGAAGCCCTCCAACAGGAATTTAACCTTTTAACCCTCTTCAAATCCACTACTAAAAACAGGCAATTTGCCTACCCCGTGAAGAGAAGAAGAAGAAGAGAAGAAAAGAAAAAGAAGAAGAAAATCAACATCATCATAGTTGGTACAACAGCCCACTTTGGGTCGAAGCCCTCCAACAGGAATTTAACCTTTTAACCCTCTTCAAATTCCAGTACTAAAAACAGGCAATTTGCATACCCCGTGAAGAGAAGAAGAAGAAGAAAAGGAGAAGAAAATCAACATCATCATAGTTGGTACAACAGCCCACTTTGGGTCGAAGCCCTCCAACAGGAATTTAACCTTTTAACCCTCTTCAAATTCCACTACTAAAAACAGGCAATTTGCCTACCCGTGAAGAGAAGAAGAAGAAGAAGAAGAAGAAGAAGAAGAAGAAAAGGAGAAGAAAATCAACATCATCATAGTTGGTACAACAACCCACTTTGGGTCGAAGCCCTCCAACAGGAATTTAACCTTTTAACCCTCTTCAAATTCCACTACTAAATACAGCATCCTTTTATCCTCAGGAGTTACTTGAGTTCATCATGTATTATACTAGAAAATAATTATAATCAAGCCCTATAGGGTATATTCCTTACAGTTATTTTAGGACTTATTTTACAGCTTTGCAGGCATTCGACTATTTTGAGGCCCATTCGCAATTGCTGATTCAATCTACGGCTCAATCTTTTTTTATAGCAACATGTTTCCTCTGAAAATCCGAACAAGGTTCTTGTCAAGAGAATTTTATTATTGACTTCTGTACCAAGACCCAACGTTCGCTAATCTCTTTCACCCAGAAAACACTATAACCTTTAGTATTTCATCTTTCCCCCTAACTAACTAACTCCCTGGCACTATTGAACCTGTAGGTCCATGGCCGCGCTAACATAAGCTCTCCATACATTCCTATCCTGAGCCAATGCTTTCCAATCATCTCCTGTATAATTCACTTCTCTCAAATCATAGTTGATGTTATTCTCCGACCTCATTTTTGGTCTACCAACTGGACGTTTTCCCTCTGGTTTTCCTACAAGAAGCTTCCATGCACGTCTTTCATTCCCGATTCGTGCAACATGTCCTGCCCATCGCAGTCTACGAGACTTAACTGTTCTCATTATATCTGGCTTCCTATAAAGACCATGTAATTCACTGTTATGCATCTTTCCCCCTAGGTTTAGGAATTCTTTTGGGACTTTTCCCTTCCACAGTTAATTAACTAACTGGAACAATCGAATCCGTAAGTTCATGGGCATGCGAAAATAAGCTCTCCATACATCCTTATCTTGGGCTAATATTTTCCAATCATCTCCTGTATAACCACTTCTATCAAATTATTGTTTTTTGTTCTTCTCCCATCTCATTCTTGGTCTACTAATTAGGCGTTTTCCCTTTTGTTTTCCTATAAGGAGTTTCCATGTCCTTCTTTCATTCCCCATTTCATTCTCCATTTGTGCAATATGTCTTGCCCATCGCAGTCTATGAGATTTAACTATTCTTATTATATCTAGTTTCCTATAAAAATCATGTAGCTCACTGTTAAGCAGTCTTCTCCATTCGCCTGTCGCTTCGTCTCTTTTTGACATCATCCATTCAATGGCGTGACAGGCCTAGAAGGCTCTTGGTCTACCAACCGCCTGCTGACCACACATCCATAAGTGTAAATCACAGAGGTAGAAGATTACCCAGCCAGTATAGTGGTGACATGTGGTCTGGATATCGGGTTCCCAGCCGTTATAGCTAGTTTTCTCAACCTGGAGCCGCTACTTACTGCAGCTACCCAAATTCTTCACGATGCTGGGAGGGCACGGGTCCAATACTGGCCGAAATTCCATGAGAAAACTTCTTCCCCCATGGGGACTCGAACCATCGCAAGTCCCGTAGCTCTGCGTCAAGGTATCTTGACTTAACCACTCGGCTACGGCGCGGGATCATGCTCGTCTTAGTCATTCATAAATCCATAGAATTCTGATTGATATTTTAGTGCAATAGCTAGATATTAAAGTGAATTATTGATTTTGATTAAAGATTAATAAAAAGTACACCGAATTTCCTGTGGAATAATACATTGTTTTTAAAATGCACATGGTAGAAAGGAAGATGGAGCCATTTCATCTTGAAAGGAAATATACTTCAAAATAGTAGAGGTTAAAATCAATACATGAATATTTCATGGGATGCATGTTCAAAGAAACAGTTTATGATACTTTCATGTTGTAAAATCTTGTAGCATGGATTATGAAGTGTGTTGAACTGATAGCTATTGTTCAATGTTACCATTTTTTACATATTCTTGTAAGTTTGAATACAATGTAGCAAGAGTAGAACACAATACGATATAAAGAATATTGTAAAGCATACATTTGTTTTAGAGAAAATGAATGAGTATGTGGAAATATATGTTACATGAATTACTCTTTGTCATACCTCTGCCTTAGTTATTGTTAGCGTCCGCATTTCTATGTAATTACTTATTTTTACCTCAGTCTGAGAATTTAAAATGTTAACAAATTAGACTACTAGACTAATTAACTCATGCCCCAATTGGGGGTCAATCACTAATCTCGTTTCAATGAATGACAATTGTGTTTTATCTTTCTCTTTATCAATTTATCTTTATCGGCTCCTGCTTTTGTGATAAAGAAAGATCTTCCTTTTAATATTCTGAACAGGTCAGAACATTTTTTCCTCCAAAAAAATTACACTGAATAAAACAATTAATGACACATTTCTTTATTTTACTGAGTTGTTTACTAAATAATAAATGAATTACCTATAATATTGATTATAATATACAGTTTGATGTGTTTCATTATTTCTCGACTAGGCTACAATCTTACAAAATTGCGATCCTATTTGGCAATACATAATATTATCAAGTTCCAGTGTGGTGGAGTGGCTTGCGTGCTTAAATGATCCCGAGAGCTATGCCGGTGGTAGCATTGCTGCCGATAGGGTTACCCATACCGGACTGATAGTAGGTGATAAGCCAGACGAAAAAAGTACCTTGGTCGAAGGAGTGACGACCTTTCATTGTAAAAATACAACCGTCAAGAAATGTGGACATGGGTTGAACTGGGGTAAAATTTTCCGGAGTAATAGTCCCCCATTCGGTTCTCCGGTTCTTCAGAGAACCCATGCCAAAGGCTCCAGTGAATGAACATAACATCATATTTCTGATTTGTTTTCAAACATCGCTATTTACATTACATTTTAATATTTTAAAATACGGGTAAATATATTTAAATAATGATTAAAATCACTATTTAAATACAGTTACCGATATTTTAAAATATCTATATATTTAATGTAAACAGCGATGTTCGAAAACCAAGCAGAAATGTATAGTTATGTTTATTCACTGCAACTTGATCATAATATTTATTGCCAAATATGATCGCAATCAGCGATAACCCACCAAGATTGCAATATTGTAAGAATACACCCTAGTGGAGAAAAAAAACATCAAACTGTATATTATAAGCAACATTATAGGTTATTTTTTTAGGAAACAACTCGTAAAATCATTATTTAAAAACACTATTATTGAACACACGATTATCAAATGTGTAGTTCGAAGGAATCTGTTCATTATTTGCTATATCCAACGTATTTGCAAAATAATGCTCTGACCTGTTCAGAATATTAAAAAGGAGGAGCTTTATTTACTTTGGTAACAGAATTCAATACATAGCGAGGTGAAACACTACCGTCATTGGTTGTAAAACAAAATTCATTGACACGTGATTGGTCACCGACTCCTATTTGGGGCATGACTTAAATAGTGATTTCCAATTTATCTAGAGAATTTGGAAATCAAGAGTGGCATTTGTTAGGACTATTTAACGAATAAAATTAAGCTGTTTACTCATAAATCATTGTTTAACTATAGTTATTTTAAAATATTTATATATTTAATGTAAATGGCAATGTTTGAAATCAAATGAAAAACGTTTGTTACGCTTCATTTGTTCATTCACTGCAACCAGATCATGTTATTTATTGCCAAATAGGATCGCAATATTATAAGAATGCACCCTAGTGGAGAAAAAATGAAACACATCAAACTGTATATCATAACCAACATTACGGGCTATTCATTTATTTTTTTAGTAAACAACTCAGTAAAATCAAGGAATCTTTTCATTATTTGCTATATTCAATATATTTGTTGGAGAAAAATAATGCTTTGGCCTGTTCAGAACATTAATAACATTAAATACAGTTTCCTCTCTGATTACAACTCGAGGTTCTCTGTCTTTGATATTTTGATATATATATTTGTGTCGACAATTTGTTTTCTGTTTTGTCAGTAGATGGGAGAGCGATCAATAAATAGTTAACCGGAATAGTGATTGGTAGTTTATGAAAAATAAAACAAGGTAATTGCTATTTATCGGATTAATATAATGTTTAAGCACTCTGTATTAACAAAATAATGTAAATTCTTTAAATTGATAGCACAGTAATTCATAGTAGATGATCTGAAAAAAACATCGCAACAGTCGGTTAAAATCCTTCAGTTTATAAATGGTGCATCATTCTCCCTCAACAATGCTTATCGATATACTGCCTTGAGATTACAATTTTTGAATTCGATTTGAAGTTCATGCTTCTAAATCGATATAAACGTGTTACAAATTTAATACAGATTTTAATAACGAATGAAATTTGCACGTTTATGAAAATATTAGTTTAGATATCTCAGTTTCAGTCAGCAAGCGGTTTTACTCTTCTTATGCATTTGATTAAGTGATACCTTTTTACACTCTTTGCCATTACGTTCACAAATACACTTATCCTTCGGTTTGCGCAATGACTTCGTTACATGTATTTCTTAGTGTAATCCATTTACCGCGATACGTGTTACAATATGTCTATGTTCATCATGACGTGCAATTAGAAGTTTTCCCAGATTCTTAATCCTTTCCATTCATTTCTATGGTCAGTTGCACTTGTAGACAGGAACCCCAATCTGATTCTGATCTCCTCTGTGTAGAATGTTCCCTTTGCTAGGTCGTATATCAGTCTTGTTAGTGTGTATTTTAATACGGAAATCATGCGTTTCATGAACTTACCTTCACTCTCTCTATAGTTGCTAAGTCGATAGTCGTCAGATTTTGCGACTGACCAGATGCGACGTATGTGACTATAGGCGTTATTTTAACGTTGAATAGGAAGAGAGCTCTTTTAAGATATAGAAGTTCTGGTCAGAAAATGTCCTGGAAAGCTCTGACATATGCTACTGATATTTCCTTTATATGGATTCTGAAGGATATTCTTGTCGTCTGTTGTATAATGGCGAGATTAGCAGTAATGTTCGTTGACGTTGCGTTGCGTTACGTTTGAGTTCGTTCACGTTTATCAAATGCACCTGCCACGTATAATATTATGATGAACGTTTGCGGGATACAGAGCATGATGACGTTCGTTGTACATTGGCAAGATCAAGTTTCAACAAAAGATAACATTACGTTATATCGGTTCCTGCATTTCATTTGTTAATGTAACAGATAGAAATATTAACTCAATTTATGACATTTTTTACACTTGTGGCCCTCTTCTTCCCAAGCATGGCCAAATATTTCTCAGCCATTTTGGATGATTCGTCACTGTATAACTACTGCTAGATGTTGAGCTGAACAACCCGCTGCGCTGTAAGGATAAATGATGTTGCAGTGACGCCAGGAGCCGGGTGAGCGTATTCAGACATGAGTGCTGTACATTTTCAAAATATACTAGTCACGTTATTCAAAGCAGCAATACTCAATATCGCGGCTTGAAGGTCAACGTATCTGGATTAATGTAAATGATTTCTTCCCTGCTGATGTACTAGCTTCCCCACCTGGTTCGTTTTCGTTCCCTCATCCACAGCGGATTGTTCAACTCAGCATATAACAACATGTAGTTTGTGGATCGAAGATCCTATTTCTTGCCTACATGCCGTGGGAAGGGGAAGGGCAACTCTAAAATCGGATGAAAGGTAAAATGATAAAGAAGAGAAACACTTTAATAGGGTACCGACACAACTTCAGAGATTCGTTGTGACGCTTCACCTATTCCCCATTTTCAGCCCACATGGCAGGCCTACAATATTAAACATAAAATTCTATTTTCGAATAATCTTCAGGCATCTTGAACCATGATAGAGTGATATTATTGGCCTGTCATATTACAAACTTTAATACAACATCCATTTCTCTTCAACCATGCCATTATGTCTGACCTATTATCACTACTTAGACATAAATGTATATTTTCGGCATATAAAATAACTCCTGTTGGTCGCGGTGGAATAGTAATTACGTTCCTTGACTCTGGTCCTTAGGGTCGCGGTTTCAAACTGAATAAGGTGGTCTAGAAACTCCTAACAAAGGAGAGGCTAAGGCTGAACATTGTTGCTTCATTGTAGATGTTACAGAAAATAACTCCTAGTCCAAGGAAGTTCTATAATTTGATTCCAACAGGAAAAAAAAAAAGAAAAGAAAAGAAAGAGAGAAGACTAAAATTTTCACGAATACAAGGGATAATTGGTCAATGAAAAAAGTATATATATATATATATATATATATATATATTGGAAGATGGAACATATAATAGTAGAGAAAGATGTAGTATGGCTATAAAAAAATTTTGAATAATAAATGCAAAAACGTTGAAAGATACATTGCCTCTGCTTCTTATATAACTCATCTCCCCTTTATATTTCTACTCGCTTCCATTCGCTATTTTTCAACCATAACGTGAACACATGATCAAGAGAAAATTTAACTCTGGCTTTTCCTCTACATCGCATATCTCACTCTTCTTCGTCTTTCCTTGTTTCAGCCACCGACTCTGGAATTCCTTCCCCTCGTATTCCCCTCGTATATCAAAGATTGTCCGACTCAAAAACATATAAAAAAACTCACTACTAAAAATGTCGTTAGACAATATAATATATACCCGTGTTCCACGCATACTTTTATTATTCCTTTATGTTTTAACTTTCTCTTTCCAAGCCAATTACTTAATCAAATTATAGTTATTGTTATTATTATTAATAATAATATTATAGTTATTATTATTTATTCATTGTATTATTTGAATTAGGGATTCATCAATGTTTGCTATAGGTAATGCTTCTCTATACTATGGAGTAAAAACATAATTAACAGAACAAAGCAACTAATTTATAAATCTATACTAGAAAGTATAATGTTATATGGATCGGAAGTTTGGACACTGACACAACAACATGTCAACAGAATAACTTCAGTTGAAATGGATTTTTAGAGAAGACCTGCCAGAAAATCTCGACTGGAAAAAAATAGAAATACATTCATTAGAAAATGGATGAATGCAAAAAGGAATATAATGGATGAGATTGAACACAGAAGGTTAAATGGTAGGGACACGTAAGAACAATGCTGGATGGAAGACAAGCAAAGGCCGTCTATGCATGGTAAATTGAAAGAAGGAACAGAAAAGGACAACCAAGAACAACCTGGAAGAAAAACATTCAAAATGCAATGAGGAAATTTAGTGTAATAGATGAAGACACAGAGGAAAGAGAACGATGGAGAACTTTAATTAAGGGAAATTTGTGAATGTTTGTTGCAAACTGATAGTCCGCAGTCATTTATATTTATTTACTTATTTACTTATCTATTTTTAATTCAAAGTTAATTACTAAGATTGGTTGGAGAAACCCCTCAATGATGAGGAAAATTCTCAAAATGACGATGATGATGATGATAATTATTATTATCATCATCATCATCATAGTACATTCACGAATTTAGGCCATTTGTTGACCTGTTTCGGCCTCAAGAGAAACACCATCCAGAAGTCTTTTGAGTGGACGTCCTGGTCTTCTTCTTCCTGCAGGTTGATATCTTAACATTAGTTTGGGTATTCTGTGATCTTCCATTCGATGAACATGTTGTATCCATCTTGACTTATAATCAGAAATTTTGTTTTCTAAAGATTCCATGTGTAATTCTTCTAAGATGTCTTCATTTTTTTTGTGATCTAGTAGTGTGTATCCTGCAGTCCTCCGAAGATATCTCATTTCAGCAGATCTAAGTCTCTGTATATCCTTCTGTTTCAACGTCCATACTTCGCTACCATACAAAAGAGTTGGAAGAGCCAGTGTTTTATACACTTTCAGTCTTGAATGCTTTTGGACTAACTGTGGCTTGAAGATAGAATTTATTAACCCTAAAATTCTTAAAAATTTAGATATTTTTGCATTTACACAACATCCTTTTCTTCTTCATATGAGATATTGCATCCTAGATATGTAAAATTATTCACCTGCTCCAAAATTTTATTGTCCAGTACAATTTTACTTCTGACAGGATCTACACCTTGAAATGCCATAATTTTTGTTTTTTTTCTGTAGATATCTTTAATCCATATTCTTCTGTAATTTTGTTAAGTTCATACAGACCTTTCTGTAGATTATCTTCGGAATTTGCTATTATTATTTGGTCATCTGCAAACAATAGGGTGTTTAATTTTCTATTTTCTGATATTCTTATTCCAAATTTATATGTTTTGTTCCAGCAACATATTACTTCATTGATATAAATTGCAAAGAGTGTTGGGGATAGGGGGCAGCCTTGTCTCACACCACGATTTATAATTCCTTCTTCAGAATTATTATTATTATTATTATTATTATTATTATTATTATTATTATTATTATTATTATTAATACTATCTTTGTTTCTTTCCCTCTGAAATTCGATTTGTGTAGTATATATATATATAATGTATCATTAATTAACATATACATAGTTCATAATTGTTATTACATGTATAATTTAACATTGGGTGAAGTGGAAGAGAAAATCTTCCGGTAAGATGAATAAATAAATAAATGAAAACATATCAAATTATAGTCAGAATGCAAATTGTACTGAGTTAAAGAATGTTGCATCTTGTGTAATACTAAGATGTTTTCTTTCAACATGACAAGTGTCCACATATGCCTTCTATAACAGAAAACATGTATGGTTATTAAAATATATATATAGTCAATATGCCCATTTCACCAATTAATGTTTTAAAATGGTCAACAAGTTTCTACAGCCAAGCTGTCATTCTCAAGACCAGTCAGTCAATATCTGGTCTTGAGAATGACAGCTTGGCTGTAGAAACTTGTTGACCATTTTAAAACATTAATTGGTGAAATGGGCATATTGACTACATATATATTTTAATATTATATCACCAAGAAGATCACTTGTGTATTAAATGTATGGTTATGTAAGCTGAGTATTCTTAATCAGAGAGGATATAATATCTGTGAAGCTGAGAACTAAATACAACGTTATCATTTATTGCAGTTCCGATTAAGTAATAAATTCCATGACATAACTTGCTTTGTGAGACTTATCACTAGGCCTAGCGGATTGTACACCAAAACAAAGGTTACAGGGTAGGTACAACGGGGAGAAGTGTGTGGTCCTGAGCAGTATCATTGAACTGTGTAATACGTTCAGGGAGTAACATTTCAGTTCTGATACATATACTTATTGTAGGTATTGGTGGACTTACAAAGCTTGCATTATTTGTCTCCTTGTGTTTGCTAGCATCGACAATACTGTATTATGTTTTAGTTACTTTATTGTACGGCTGTGCTTTTCTGCTGTATTATACAATGTTTGCAGCACCTAACTGTAACTGGTCTCGTCTTGACGTTGTGTTCCAATTGCTTCCGTCCCTCGTCCATGCAAGCGTTGTTTACATGTTTCAAATAATCATGTCGTCCTGCACTTAAAGGGTTCGGTAAGGTAGTTTAATGTAGAGAGTTGGTTCGATCGTTCACGCATATCAATTTGTGCGCCGCCCGTTCCAATTATTAGTTAGTTCAATTTAAAAACGAACTAACTACTTCATTATACAGTATGCACATTTTCTTACGAACTTTGAATAATCTCTCCTTATAATTTCGCCGATAGGTGACATATGTGTACATAAACCTAAATATCTTCTCATTACTTCGCTCATGACTTTGAAAATCACTTTTAGAGTAAGTCTAAGTATTTTTTTTTATTTTAGGAATTCCGAGCTTCCGCAGGACACTATTACTCCCTCTTAATATCTTAATTAAACGTATACCTTTTAAAGTCTAATGTAGTTGATGCAGAGTGGCACTACATTCCAATTTCTTTTCATTTTGACTTTTCTACATGGGTTTATATGTATCTCTATCTATCTTCGGGTTTTTACAGCTGCTGTCGTCTTCCCGTGCCAAACCTCCAAAGCCTACGCTCTATCCATTATATAAATAAATAATAGTTTTAAAAAACTAAAAGAACACGCTTTATTAGAAAACTTAAAAATGAAAAATAATTTTAATTTCCAATATGCTTCGGATAAAATAAAGTGGTCAACAAAAAAATCATCTCCAACACATATAGAATAAAATTAGAGTTATCAAGAATAATAAAATAATTGTACCATCAAAAGCATGGGGTGCTCTATATCAATTAATATTGTCCCGGGGGGGAACGAGAGACCCTTTTAACCATAAACACGCTCTTGCTACCATTTGTCCGGGATCTAGTTTTGTTGATGCTGTATTTATCAATGTGGTCGTGACATTCAAAGATGTTATCATAAGTAATGCCACGAGTGATTTCCAAATTATCGATAAATTCACGACTCACGAAGTGAGGAGTGAATTTATCTAGAGAATTTGGAAATCAAGAGTGGCATTTGTTAGGACTATTTAACGAATAAAATTAAGCTGTTTACTCACAAATCATTATTTAATATAGTTATTTTAAAATATTTATATATTTAATGTAAACGGCGATGTTTGAAAACAAATGAGAAACGATAGGTACGCTTCTACTGCTTCTTTTGTTTATCACTGCAACCAGATCATACTATTTATTGCCAAAGGAACGCAATATTGTAAGAATGCTCTCTAGTGGAGAAAAAATGAAACACATCAATCTGTATATTAATTCATTTCTGATGTCGTATGATGTAAATATGACAATTATATTTTTCTCGATTATTACCTGGGAAAAAATACATTTAAGAAAGTGCAAACAGTGGTTTCTTTTTTTGGTGGTATAATCAATTGCTACAAATGTTGACATGTAAGCACTATTATATACAATCTGGTAGCCGTATTTGTTATAGGCTCAGTCACTGCAAAATAACGGTCACACCTGTTCAGAATATTAAAAAGGAGGAGCTTTGTTTAATATATGATAATCCTAACACTGATAAATATTTCGTGAAACACGACTCTGATTGGTTGTAAAACAGAAATCATTGAAACGTGATTGGTCATTGACTCCCATTTGGGGCATGAGTTAAATAGTCAGTAAGAAAGCAGCCTGCCTCGGGCCCATAAAAGGCGGCTATTAATTCATCTTTCTTTCCCTGATGAACGTACATACAATTATAGATACTATTTCTTAAATGCGTACAGGGAGTGATTTTGTCACAGGACAGTGAGCAACTACTATACTTGAATAACAACAAAAGGGGCGTAGTATAAAAAATAAGCTTTTAATATAAACAAGTCGATAAAAAAGTAAATTAATAAATTAATAACAAAAGAAAATATACTTGATCACTCAATTAAGCATAGCTTGTAAAAGAAAAATAACTGAATAAATAACATACCACACATAATGCCACAGTCACACACATGTCCAAGCTTTTTAGGAATGCCTTCTTCCGTACATAGCTGGACGAACTCAGAATCGACCTCTTCTCGGTCTTAATCAACTTGTCTATATTTGTAGACCACCATATTAATTTCTCAACTGCATGGTGAACTAGAGTCGGATTCCACTATTTGAATCCGCTCTCAAATAACTAAAACGCCACTTGCTAGGCTGATCGAATGATGATGTTCGGTAAGAGTACACTGCCTATAAAGGTTCGCAAATAGGGGGGATATGCGCTGTAGAGATGCGCGGTAGAAAGGATGAAAAGGGAAGGGTTAGCCACACGGAAAAGAGGACATTGGCATAGTTCACAAATGTTCTGTAGTAGGGAGGAGAACAAAGATACTATATTGAACCGCAAAAAGGCACTTTCGGTTCAATATATTTGATAATAAACAGATATTGGTAAAAGTAAGCTCTCTAAGAAGAAAATGTAAAAATCATAAAAAGCACCCCACGCTTTTGATGGTAAAATTATTTTATTTTTCTTGATAACTCTAATTTTATTCTATATGTGTTGGAGATGATTTTTTTGTTGACCACTTTATTTTATCCCAAGCGTATTGGAAATTACAATTATTTTTCATTTTTAAGTTTTCTAATAAAGCGTGTTCTTTTAGTTTTTTAAAACTATTATTTATTTTTAATTTTTTAATTTTAATATTTTACAGAATAAGATAAAAATGTAAATATCTTTAAATTTGATACTATTGTAGTATGAGCTAAAAGTAATACTGTTCTATAAAAAAAAACCCTCCCAGCCGGATTTGAACCAGCGACATATGGATTACTCAAATTATATACCACTAAGAGTTCACTGCTCTACCAACTGAGCTCTTACAACGATTAACTAAAAAGTCGACAAGTCCGCAACCTATTGTACCAGTTTTCATTTTTTTGATTTTCGGATGATTCTGGCCACGATTTTAGAAACAAAATACGAAATTATTGTATTGTCACGGCTCCTTTATACGTATATAAAGTTTCAAGTCGATCCAATGTTTCTAAGTGGGTGAAAAACGCGTTGAAAGATTCCGTTACATTGATACAAAACCCCTTTTTTTATTTTCTGATGATTATGGCCAGGATTTTAGAAAATAAATATGAAATTGTTGTATTGTCACGGGTCCTCTACAAGTATACAAAGTTTCAAGTCGATCCAATGATTATAAGTGGGTGATAAACCCGAATTGAAAGATTCCGTTACATAGATAGATAGATAGATAGAGGTCAAGCTAATATAAAGCGTGTAAAAAAAGAGGAGATTTCTTTATCACAAAAGCAGGAGCTGATAAAGAGAAATCGATAAAGAGCGAGGTGAAACACGACTGTCATTGGTTGTAAAACAACATTCATTGAAACGTGATTGGTCATTGACTAGCATTTGTGGCATGAGTTACATAGTCATAGTAAAGCCAGGTCTACACGTAACGTCTTGACGTCAGACTTGCATGATCATGCCTAGTTTGTCAAACAAAACGTTGCGTGTGCACGGAAAATTGGACGTTTTGCTTGAACTGAATGAAGTTTGACAAACTCGCAAAAGACTGATGGGCTGGAGCTTTGTGTACAAGCAAGACAGCGGACAAGTTGGTGCATGTAGATGCATGTCAGTAAAATCGGTCAAACTTCGCTCCGCTCTTCTGCCAGTATTTTCTCGGCGAAATTGGAGGTTTTAAGTAGTATTTTTACTGTGTATAGTGACGTAAAAATTGACATCAGATTACGACGCTGGTCTCATGAAATTTTCATGGAATTCATAGAACTGTACCACATTTCCCTTGCCTCTGGCACGTGAAATTGAAGGGTTACAGCAATATAGATAATAAAAACCAAGCTTACGCCGCTTTGGTTAGGAAATATAAAGAAGTGGATAGCAAAACAAGTAAAGAGTCCGTCACAAAAAAAATCAATTCATTTCTAACAGTTTACCATAAAGAGTGTGCGAAAATAAAAGCGTCAAAGAGTTTAGTTTGCGTGCCAGTCTTCTGATGCAGTCGGTAAGGTAGGGTAACGACTGACCCAAAGACTGAGTACAAGTTTGAATAGTGTAGCCGCACGGTTTTTGTGTCAGTCTTATTTGATCATGCAAGACTGACTACAAAATGTTACGTGTAGACCAGGCTTAATGACATTATTTCAAATATCTATAATGTACCAGCTAATACACGGAGTGCGCTGCTACGCCTAAATAAATAAATAAAAATTAATGTTTAGTTGAATAAGTAAATGGAAAGATAATTATAAATTTACATTTTTTAGATACCCCGTGCTGATTACCCGGTGTTGCCCGGGAATCTACTTATCCCGATCTTCTTGACATATGTGAGCTGAAAGACCAAAATTAATGTACTTCTTACGATTAGTTGAATAAGTGAAATGAAAAATAATTATATATGTGTATCGTAATTATTTTAAGATTCCCCGTGCTGATTACCCTATGTTGCCCTAAAATCTACTTATCTCGACCTTCTTGGCATAAATGAGCTAAAAGAGAAAATTCGTTATTGTGAGTTATCCGTAAAAGAATACCCGCCAATGTGCTCCTATGCTTGCATAGAAATCTACGTACTTGTCTCAATCTTCTTGGCATCAGTGAAAGAAAAAAATGGTTATTGTGAGTTATTCGTGAGAGATAAACATTTGCTATCATGGACGCTTTTGTAGATCTTTTTGAGATATTCAATTCTGTGTACATTAATTTTGTGTATTTGTTATGGTTTAGGCAGCGTAAACCATTTAAGCGTCCAAAGAGCTACATTTTTCGTGTTTTCCACTACAAAGAGCGATTTTTAAGGCTGTAGGAGTTGAGTATCACAAATATCTTATAGCCTGTGTTCATCCCGGGAATCTCCTGAACATTTTGCAAAAAGCCCCATCACATTCGAATCAACGGTATGGCCGCGTATAAAGTACGAACAAACAAACATTCATTCATTGTTATAGGCTATATTAGATATGTATATTAATAAAATGCATGGCAAAATTCTGCTGAAGTGTTACTTAAATTATATACAAATTTATAATATAAAATTATGTACATTTTATGCAGTCTCCTCAATTACTGAAATGGTTAAAACATTGTGAGCCTTTCCGGACAATACCCATCCTCAGCAGAATGTTGTACGTTATTCTCCAGCTACTATCCAGGTATTGACAAGTTGATGTATATAGGGTTGTGTGCATTGGTTGCGTTCTCGTTTAAAATCAAACTGTTGTCAACTTTCTTTAAACTCCTCCAGCATGTTTATCTTAACAGGGTTTCATTCTTTCCTCCATTCTTCTATACGCCGCAAATGATGTCCTTTCCTTACTATATGTTTCGTGTAAACTGATTTGTCTTCTGTGCTGCGGTGGACTAGTGGTTATGCTCCTTGCCTCTGGTCCCGAGGGTCGCGGGTTCAAACCCGGCTGGAGTCGATGGATTTTTTAGGAGGAAAAATCCAAGGAGCAAGTCCTCCGGGAGGGACTTTAAGCCGTGGTTCCCGAGTCTGAAGATTTTCAGGCTCGTAAAAAATCCTTAAGCCTGAATGAAAAGGCCTCTAAGCAAAATTTACCGAATTTTCCCGTCTTAGTACTACCTTCATTTCCTAGATGTCAGTATGAGGCGGAACGCTGACCACGTACCACTCCAAATGACATCTATACGAAAACAAGTATAACTAAATTAGTATGGTTCAAATTCTTCCCTGTAGGGGGAGAGCGCCTAAATCTCTGTAAAGGGATAACATAGGCTTACAATACATACATTTAAAATCTTTAAAATGTTCTTTAAATCTAATATTAAAACTTGTGCTGGTATTGCTTTGTAAGATTTGTTATATTCTCCACATGTTGGCTTATATGCGTCTCTGTTATTGAAATTGTTTTTTCTTCTATGGTATTATTTATTATACCGATTAGTTTCCACTTTTTATGTGATTTTTATGTTTTTATCAAATATTTTAAGCATGTTGGGTAATTTTGTTTTTTTTTCCTGTATATGTGCCATCCAGCTATTTTTATTGTTTTCAGAATATTTTTCGACTGGTTTATATTGCATACATTGTTTTTTTTCTTGTAATTTTATTTATTATTTGTTCACTGTATGTACATCCCCCATACGTTTCGCGTGTGAAAAGGGTGTTCCCTAGATTAATTTAGTTACGCTTCCTTACCTACAGATATCAACGAGTGCCATGTGGTTAGCACATCGCTTCAATGTGGCATCTGGAACGCAAATGTGTTATTTGGATGGATGAAGGCCGGTTAAAATTTGCACAAAGGCCTTTTCATTCAGGCTTGCGATTCTTTTACGAGTCTGAAATTCTTCAGACTCGGGACCCATGGCTTAAAGTCTCTCCTGGAGGATTTCTCCATACTACAAATTCATCGAACCAGGTCGGGTTTGAAACCGCAACCCTCAGAACTGGAGACAAGGAACATAACCTCTAGACCACCGCGGCTGACAATATATACAAAGGTAACATGAATTAAAGAATATGACTAAGACAAATTGAATGTACTGATGTCTGTCGTATTCAACTGACACGGCGACATGAGTTGACGAGAAGACATTCAGTGATGTTTGCAAAACAAACAAATCATTCCTAAACATACCTATATATTACCTATTTGTTTTCAATTTGTAATACATTTTCCTTACTTACCCTAATAATAAATTTATTTTCATGGAGTTTTCTATCTTTGAAGTGACAGCTTCAATTGGAGATACATATCAGTGTCCATCTTGTTTGGACTGCACACGAAGCATACAGTAATATACGGCACCGCAATACAACTCGATTTTCTTGTTTTCTGCAAATATTTATTTTAAAATCTGATTAAGTTTTGTTTGTGTCGTTACAAATGATTTGAGAATGAGAATGAGAGAACGTTTAAAATAAATACTCAGCTTGCGTATATTTGTCACTTGTAAACCGCTAAATCAATCTTCATGAAAATTTGTACATTCTGGTTTTCAGGTACGGCTAGAGCTTAGCCCTTATCTATTATGTTCAGTGTGAATGTATCAGGAAATTGAAATCAATACACCCAGAAGCTTCGGACCTCTGTCCAATGTGCGGGAGCTTTGAAGACGAGATACATATATTAGGAAAAGTAACAATTAGGAATACTGTATTGGAGGCGTCAGTTATTACCGGAAAAGATTTCTAAATTCAAATCGTGAAAGATTGGCATGCTACGAGTTATTAGTAAGCCCAGAAAATTGGATAAACTTGGGTAGATTTCTGGACAAAACGCGGCAAATAAGAACATGAATAAATAAATAAATATGTTAACAAATTGGAATACCATTAATTCTTAATAATTCTACATAACTAAGTTAATGTATAATGTAATTGTATTGTTATCTAATTGTAATATCATTGTGTGTGTTTTTTTAAAGTACCAAACATCAACTTATTGTAACGGACTGTCAACAGCACGTACGGCTTACTGCCCGTGCGACCCATGTTTGTAAATAACATTGTATGAATCTTACTTTTAGTCTAATAAAGTCCCTATGTATAGTATCTATTATGTTCTAAACCATTAGGTGTAGGAGTTTACCCGAAACGAATATTTAAACATTCGTCTAGCAGTCGTAATTTTCGATGTTTCAAAACGATTCTCAATATCCTATTAAAACAAACAGAGGTAGGTTTTATGTAAATTAATGAAATCCGACAGTTAGAAGTGAGAATTTACTTGAAATTCGAAATTGACTCTAGCAACGTCATATTTGATTCGTTAGAATATATACCTTTGTACATAGGCCTACAAATATTCAGGTGGAGCGAGTGTTTTAGCAGCTATATATTACACTCTGAAACGATTAGGTGTATGAGTTCACCTGAAAGGGGGAAAAAAATACCTGTGCAACGTCAGCCAATAATAAGTTAGTATAGTTATAAAATATATCACGATATTCGATTAGAGATCTAAGTCTTTCTCGATGGTAGTGTAAGTTTTTTTTAACATATTTGGGTTTAAAATTAGTTTTTTGAAAACGTTAATGTCACGAGAATTAAGAGCTTCCTCAAAAAAATGGTACGAGTAAATCCCGTAATCCTTGGAAATAAAATCAACATTTTTTTGTGTCTACTGTTATGCTACCAGATTGCCTTTTATGAAATTTCTAGTTTTCTAACTTGGCATTGGTAGAATTGTAATCCATTTCTTAGTTTGGGCCACCTGGTAGGCGGAGTTACATTACCCCGATAATATGATAGGTGATAAATTATAATGAAGCGCCAGGAGAGTTCTTAACATAAATTTCAGACCATGGCCAACCACAGTAATACTTCTCTTTAAGGATAGATTCCTATGGTTTGAGCGGGAATCGAACCCGGGACGCCTAGAAAGTTATCAGCAATTTCTATATTTTCCGATATAGATCCAATCGTGTCCACCGCTGTGGTCTCGAGGTAGCGTGCTGCCTTGTCACCCAGCGGGCCCGGGTTTGATTCCCGGTCGGGACAGATTCCTGGGTGAGGTTTTCTCGGGTTTTTTCCTCACCTGTAAGACAAATGTCAGGAAGCTTAGGACCCAACGGTCCCCAAAAATCATTCGGCCATCATCATCATCATCATTATCATTATCATCATCATCCTTCACCGATGTGGAAAGCAACGGGAAGCTACCACACCTATAATTCCCTAGTAAAGCTGCAAAGCATAGCATGAAAATGCTATGATTGCAGTGAAAGACCTACCCTCGGGAAGAATTACTATGGATGGATGGTTCCAATCCTTTCCCTTAATTTGGTATCCAATATAGATCCAATCCATTTACTGATTTTTTCACTATTTTCCATGACTGAATCTAATTTGTTAATTCAATTAACAAAAACATAAAGTAATTAACAGTAGACCTACAATAAACAATAATAATTAAATTTTATATAATTACGAAGATAATAAAATTATAGCTATTTTTAACAAGTGCTTAGAAGAAAAAATATATTACAATAGGTATGACCTAGAAGCAAAGTGAGGGGAAATAGTATCGAGATCAGAAGTTACGAACAAACGAATTTGTTTATTTTCTAGTGCGAGCACCGGTTCAGCTGATGTCAAGATAAACGGCAAGTTAGTGATGCCTACTGCTCCGTATACTTGGTAAAGTTCTGCTCACTCCGACAGCAAGTACAAATTGCAAACTTACATATTCACAACTGTATTAATTCACCTGTTGTTCAGCACTGAAATTAATAGCTAAGTTATCTATGTTACCTGTAGATACTATAGTCGTGATGTAATAGTCGAACATCCTCTGTTTGAGTTTACAATTAAGTCGCACTGTGTAAGCATATAAGCATACAATTTCCATATCATTTACCCGCAATCCGGCCTTTGCTTTGAGATGAATCAGTAGTAATAAATGTCCCCTGACCGCGTTACGAGCGCTGTGCAGGGTAAGGATAATGACAGGGCTGCTGTCTCAGAGCATCTATCCATGCTCCTCTAAGAATTAAACCCTTTAGAGAGGGTTGCTGCTTCCGCCCCTTGAGCCGTTGTGATGATCGCCTGGTATCACGTTGCCTCGTAGACCGTTGCAGACTTCTTGGTCGATGTCAACCTTCTGGCAGACGTCTCCCACGTTGCGGACTATTCTTAGTTTAGACATTAACAAAGGCAGATACTAAACAAATAGAGGCTGCAGAAATGAAGATGTTGAGATCAATAGCAGGATACCAAAAGATCGACAAAAAGAAAAACGAAGATATAAGAACAGAACATAATATATGTAATCTCTGTGAAAGAATAAAATACTATCAAAATGCTTACCATCAGCACGTATTACGAATGAATGAACAGCGCATACCAAGAAGAATGTATAATTATAAACCAAAAGGGAGAGGATTGTTGGGTAGACCATAGAAGAGATGGAAGGACCTATTCGACCTATAATAAGATCGGAACAGGTCATTGGGCTTAATTCTTGTTGTTGATGATGATTTACCCGCAATCTGCCTATAATTATAATGTACATAAATAATAACGAAACAAAAAAATAGTTTGCATTCAGTATCTGCAAAGAAAATCGGTCATTAATGTAATACCGGTAGATCTTAAAAATTACAACCGTTTGTTTTTTCCACCGCTGCAGTCTCGAGGTAGTGTGCTGCCTTGTCACTCAGCGAGGTCGGGTTCAATCTCCGGTCGGGACAAGTTTCCTGGGTGAGATTTTTGTTCGAGGTTTTTCCTCGCCTGTTAGACAAATGTCAGGAAACGTTCAGGCACAAACGGTCCCCGAAAATCATAAGGCCATTATAATTATCATTATTCATATTCGCCTAAGATTAAATTTAGGATCAAGGGCTCTCCTGGCGCACTACTATCATCATCGTCACACATCATATCATCGGGTCAGTTTAACCACGCCTTCAGGAGTCCCAACCTCAGAAGTGGATAACTATTGCGCTAAAAGCCAGGAGAGAACACCAGACATGTCGAAATGACAACCTGAGACATTGAATGAAAAAGGTTTGTTATACGAAAGAGGGGAATGATTGTATTTAATTTTTGGTGTAAGGCATCTCCGTTTCAAATAAGACAAAGAGTTGAGTTTTGACGCGACACCAAGCGTCGAATCATTTTCGACAGGTGTAAATGATCCCAGAGAATTTTGCAATGTGACACGTCGCATTGATACGTATTTGTCTAACCTTAATACGATTCCAAACAGTTGAATGATTGTTATCTGTGCATAAATAATTTGTGTACAGTTATTAGATATACTGACACTATGTACAATAGCTGTATACAGTATATCTGTCAACATTTGAAAAGTATCAACTCTCTTGGTCAAAAAATGTTCTTAAGAACTTCATTTTCAAATTCTCATAATCTTTTCTTCTCTCTTAAAATAAGAGTACATGTCTCGGATCCATATAGTATTGTATTGTAAGCCTATGTTTTCCCTTTACAGAGATTTAGGCGCTCTCCCCCTACAGGGTAGAATCTGAACCATACTAATTTAGTTACACTTGTTTTCGTACAGATGTCATTTGGAGTGGTACGTGGTCAGCGTTCCGCCTCATACTGACATCTAGGAAACCAAGGTAGTACTAGGACGGGAAAATTCGGTAAATTTTGCTTAGAGGCCTTTTCATTCAGGCTTAAGGATTTTTTTTATATAACAGTTATATATATTTTCAGTTCAACTTTTTTAAAGAAATTGGGACGAAAAGAGTCCCTGTAATGCATAATAAGTTGCATTTCTAGAATTTAGCCTATGTTTAATTTCTTTGTGCATCTCATTCCTGTTTGTAATTACTATTCCTAGATATTTGAATTCAGCCATTTCTTCAAAATTTCCCTCATTTGCCATTAACTGTCCATTTTCATTATAATATATTTCTAGTCTGGCTAAATACACACACATACACTCACATATATATATATTTAAAATGATCACTGTACTGTTTAATAAAATAATAAATGGGGAAGAAGTGCCAGAAGAGTGGAAAGTCGCTATTATAACATCGATACATACGAAGGAAAGTGTGAAAATTATAGAGGCATATCAGTAACAAGTACATTAAGTAGAATATAATAAGTAAAATGGTTGATTTTGAATACAAGGATAAAGAAATGGAAGAACAATCTGGCTTTAGAAGTGGTAGGTCATACACAGATAATATATTTTGCATAACACAAATGATAGGAAAAAAAGCTACTAACAGAGATATACATTTGCTTTTTGTCGATTTAACTAAGGCATATGATAGCATTCCTCAAAAAATGTTATGGGATACTTTAGACAACTCTAACATTACCAAAAAATTAATAGAAGCTATAAAAGCATTATACAAAGGATCTATTTCGAAAATAAAAATTGGAAATCATATAACAGAGGGATTTAGTTTTACAAAACGTGTAAGGCAAGGTTGCAGTTTATCTCCAACTCTATTCAAAATTTATCTCGAAAGAGTACTAAGAGACTGGAGGAAAAAAATGTCAAAAATGGGCATATCAATCCAAAATACACATGTATATTCACTAGATTTGGCAGATAACCATTTATTAATAGCACAAGACTACGATGACATAGAATATGTGGCTAAAAAACTAAAAGAAGAATATGAAAATGAGGACTTTATATAAATATTGAGAAAACTAAATATCTGTGTATAAGAGAAGAAATGGAAAATATAAATTTCAACAATGGAGAAGAACTAAAACCTAGTATTGAATGCAGTTATTTATGAACAAAATTAGACCACGCAGGCGATAACACAGTGGAAATTAAAAATAGAATCGCACAAACAAAACAAGAAATAAATGATTTAAACTCTGTTTGGTGGAGGAAAGTACGTATTACAAAAAAATAGAAAATTACAAATATATCAAACCATAATCCAGAGCATTTTAACATATGGTGCTGAAGTCTGGCAAATTCCTACCAGGGAAATGAAAAGAATTTTAAGTACAGAAATGGATATTTTAAGAAGATCAGCTGGAAAATCTAGAATGGATAGAATACGAAATAAAGAAATAAGGGAAATTATGGGTGTACAAGGGGAGCCGGACATCATAGACTTTATAGAAAAGAAAAGATTACAGTGGTATGGCCATGTCAAAAGAATGCCAGAGCAATGATTGCCTAAAATTGTTATGGGATGGATCCCAATGAATAGGAGGAAGAGAGCAAGACCGAAGAAAACTTGGATAGAAGGGTTACAAGCAGCTATGAATATCAGAGGATTGGAGGAAGATCAATAGATGGACAGAGAGGAATGGCGTTTGGTTTCCGGAAGACGGTGGCAGGTGCCATAATACCAGATGATATATATTTATTGATGACTACTTTCAATCCTAATTTATTAATGTTACTGAATAGAGTGTGCGTTTTGGGCCTAAGTATATCCTCTCTATCACCTAACAATACTGCATCATCAACATAAACTAACAATGTATTAATGCCATTGAGCTGTAGGCGTTCTTGAGTTTCTAATGTACATGTAGAGATTAGTTTTCATATATTTTTGAAATTTACAATGGGTAAAAGTAAGGAGATGCACTATTTCCTCTACTATTCCATTTTTTCACTGGAGCATGCCATCAAATTTTTAGAGACTCAAGAACGTTATTCATAATTCTATCTGTATTTTTAAATATATTATTCCATTCCATTAACGGAGTTTAATCTCTCACCTTATAAGTAATTTTGCGTGCTACGCGCCACCTGGGCCTTTCAAGCAACACGACCTATCGGGAGAGAGATTTTAACTATGGATCACATATATACTTTTTTGACCACATTATGACACGAAAGGCCTCCCGAATAATTAATTAACTAACTCACCGGCACTATCGAACCTGTAGGTTCATGGCCGCGCGGACATAAGCTCTCCATATATCCCTATCCTGAGCTCATGTTTTCCAATCATCCCCTGCATAATCTAGATCCCTCAAACCATAGTTAATGTCATTCTCCCGCCTCATTCTTGGTCTACCAACTGGGCGTTTTCCCTATTCTTTGTGTTATTTAGATATATTCGAACTAGTCTTAACTTTTTAGGAACTCAGAACTATAGCAAGATACTAGGCCTATATAACAATATAAATAAAAATATCCATGTCTGTACATTTGTGTACATAAAGCAATGCCACTACTTATGTTATCATTAGGGGGATATCTGAACGGACGTATAAGTCACAGGCAGTTACTTTAGGTTTTAACGTCCCATAAAAACATTGTTTAACGACCATCAACTCTCTTGTCAATCAGATAAGTATCTGCTTCAAATTGAAGCATTTATTGCTGCAGATCCTCTTTGTTTACTCATCCACTCCATATTAAAATAAATCACAACACAATAAAAGTTCCCAATAAGGCAACATGTCTAACTCAGTACTGACACAGCTACCATCACAATCTGTAATACATGAACGTTGCAACTTTAAAGATATGTCAGAAGAAGAAAAGAAATCCATTCCATCGTGTTAAACAACTTTTTTCATGAAAATAAAATACGTTTTATTCAGTATCTGTATGTATGATCTTCTTGGTGGAGATTATGACTAATTTCGTAATTACGGTTCTGCATAACGACGTTAGGCGATGAAAACCTCGTAACTCCATCAATCATTGAAAACCACATAACTCCAGTAGCCAGCATAGAAATATGTGATGCATAACCTGTTGAGAACACGGACTTCAAATTTATTAATAATTTGACTTGTATTCTGTCGTAAAGTATGTGGGAACTAATATATTGACTTAGGCTTTCACGGCCGGAGTTACTATGATGATCTTGTGGAAGATTTCCGGGCTGTTGGCCGTGGTCTTGAGGCTTGTAGTTCCCCAACGTTTCTCCAGAGACTGCGTCCGGCATCCTCAAGGGTTGTCGTGAGACTGGCAATTTTGTCGACTACCTGCCCTATTTATACATTTATCCGCGACCTGTTCTCTGCGCGGATAAATGTATAAATAGGGCAGGTAGTCGACAAAATTGCCAGTCTCAAGACAACCTTTGAGAATGCCGAACGCAGTCTCTGGCGAAACGTCGGTGAACTACAAGCGTCAAGACCACGGCTAACAGCCCGGAAATCTTCCACAAGATCAGCATATGTGGGAACTATTGTTTATCAATTTTCATAATTATTTAAAACAATTACATGTTTCTCCTGTAAAATTTACCAAAATGGAGTTACGAAGTTTTCATTGCCCGCCATTGATAATACGAAACCCAGTCCCGCGCCGTAGCAGACTGATTAAGTCAAGATGTCTTGGCAGAGAGCTACAGGACTTGCGCTGGCTCGAGTCTCTGTGAGGGAATAAATTATCTCATCGAAAATCGGCTAGTATGGGACCAATGCCCACCCAGTATCATGAGGCAATTCGGTAGCTACAAAGTAACGGCTCCAGGTCGAAAAAAAAATGTAGCTGTAACGGCTGGGAGACCCAACATGCTGACCACATGTCACCCCTACACTGGTTATATGATCGCCTACTTCTGTTATTAACACATGTGGATGTGAGGCCAGCAGCCGTATGGTAAACCAAGTGCGTTCTAGGCCTGTCGGACTATGGAGTTACAAAATAAAACCCAATCACCAACTGCTTATATGTTTATAATAGCCCGTATTTAAGTTCACCGCTATGGTCTCGAGTTAGCGTGGCTACTTCTTACGCAGCGGGCCCGGGTTCGATCCTCGATCACGAGAAGATCCCTGCTTTATGGCTCTTTACGGGGTTCTTCCTCATCTGTAAGAAGAAGTCAGGACACGTTAAGGTCCAAAAGATCCCCAAACATCATTTGGCTATATAATCATGAACATATTCCCATGTTTAGTATGAATATGTGTGTGTGTGTGTGTGTGTGTGTGTGTGTGTGTGTGTGTGTGTGGATTGTGTGTTTGGTCTTAATGTTGTGTTGTCTCTGCGGATACCTAACATTAAGTACCTCAATCGAAACAATAATCACAAACAGGAATGAGATGCACAAGAAAATTAAACATAGGCTCAATTCTGGAAATGCATGCTATTATGCATTGCAGAGACTCTTGATGTCCCAACTCCTTTCAAAAAACATTAAACTGAAAATATATAAAACTATTATTCTACAAGTTATATTATATGGATACGAAACTTGGACTCTTACTTTAAGGGAGGAAAGGAGATTACGAGTATTTGAGAATAAAGTTCTTAGGAAAATGTTTGGACCAAAGAGAGATGAACAGACAGGTGAATGGAGACGACTACATTACAGTGAATTACATGACCTTTATAGGAAGCCAGATATAATGAGAACAGTTAAGTCTCGTAGACTGCGATGGGCAGGACATGTGGCATAAATGGGGGAATGAAAGACGTGCATGGAAGCTTCTTATAGGAAAACCAGAGGGAAAACGCCCAGTTGGTAGACCAAGAATGAGGTGGGAGAATAACATTAACTATGATTTGAGGGAAGTACATTATACAGGGGATGATTGGAATACATGGGCTCAGGATAGGGATATAGAGCTTATGTCCACGCGGCCATGAACCAACGGGTTCGATAGTGCCAGTGAGTTAGTTACTTAGTTATTCGGGAGGCCTTCCATGTCCTTATGTGGTCAAAAAAAGTATATATGTGATCCATAGTTAAAATCCCTCTCCCGACAGATCGTGTTGCTTGAAAGGCCCAGATGGTGCGTAGCACGTAAAATTACCTTTAAGGTGAGAGGTCAAACTCCATTAATGGAATGGAATAATATATTTAAAAAATACAGATAGAATTATGAATAACGGCAATTGCCCTATTCCTATCAGCGTCCTTTTTTCCTTGGTTGAAAAAAAACTCACGTTGTGAAGTTTCTTTATTTTTCTCTTGACATTGCAAAAATGTCACGAAACTAGTGAATGTTGTGTTTTATAAATGTAATTAACTGACATTAAATTGCTATCGATTTATCTACGGGAGATTCGGGATTTTAACATGTAATGCGAAATTGCACCCTCAGCATTAAAACGTAAAGTTTACGGACAAAGGGGGCAGACGCTAATTGGGATTTCCGGATCTTTGATCTGGTCAAAAACACCGATGGAACTGATATTTAACCTCTGTGGTGAATTTCGGTGAATTTCGGAGGGTCTAACTAAGCTATATCCACTCTCCTCACTACCAAGTTGGGGCCCCGCGGGACCTTCTTAACATCTTTTGAGATTTTAAGATGGAAAAGAGAGAGTGGGTGTGTGGAAAGAAACGGGAAACTACCACACCTATTCATCCCTAGTAAAGCTGCAAACATGACATGATGAGTCTTTCCACGGAAAAAGACTCCGGACGTAAATAATCACCCCATTCGGATGCCAGGGAGGGGGATACTGCGGAAGGAAAGAAGTCTGAGGATTGGATAAAAAATAAAGATTTGCTAGACAGAGTGGGTGAAGGAAGACAATGCTGGAACTCATAAAGAAAAGGAAAAGAAATTGGATTGGCCACTGACTAAGAAGAAACTGCTTGCTGACGGATGCCCTACAAAGAATGGTCAACGGAAAGAAAGTTGGAGCCAGAAAAGACACCAGATGATAGACAACATTAAAATAAATGGTTTGTATGCGGATACAAAAAAGGAAAGCTGAGTTAAGGAAATAGTGGAGAATGCTGAATTTGCAGACCTACCTTGGACAGAACACTATATTGATATTGTTCCTATTAAAAAACGGTGTCTACAGAGTCCCATCTATACAAGCCCTGCAAGTTTATAATGGGAATTTTTTAACACTCTGTTTGCTCGTAATAAAGCGACTTAATATTTCAAAAGTAATTTTAAACCATAAATTTCGTTTATACACGCTTTATACTCGTATTAATAGCTTGACCTGTATCTATCTATGTAACGGAATCTTTCAACACGGATTTCACCCACTTATAAACATTGGATCAACTTGAAACTTTGTATACCTGTAAAGTTCCAATGAAGATACAATAATTTCATAAATAATATATAATATATAAAAGGTTGCGGACTTATCGACTTTTTAGTCCATCGTTGTAAGAAATAAATATTATCTCCTCTGGTAGCTCAGTTGGTAGAATGGTGGACTGTAGTGGTATATAATTTCAGTAATCTATATATCGCTGGTTCAAATCTCGCCCGGAGTTTTCAGAAGAGTATTACTTATAGCTCATACTACAATAATATCGAATTTAAAGGTATTTACATTTTTAGAAAACCAAACTAAAAAATAAATAATAGTTTAAAAAAAACTAAAACAACACGCTTTATTAGAAAACCGAACTAAAAAAATGAAAAATAATTTTAATTTCCAACACGCTTGGGATAAAATTAAAGTGGTCAACAAAAAAATCATCTCCAACACATCTAGAGTAAAAATAGAGTTATCTACCAAAAAAAATAATTTTACCATCAAAAGCGAGTGGTGCTCTTTATCAAGTAATATATTTGATAATAAACAGATATTGGTAAAAGTAAAGTCTCTAAGAAGAAAACGTAAAAACCATAACAAACACTCCACACTTTTGTGGTAAAATTATTTTTTTTGTATATATCTCTAGTTTTATTCTAGATATGTTGGAGATGATTTTTTGTTGACCACTTTAATTTTATCCCAAGCTTGTCGGAAATTAAAATTATTTTTCATTTTTTTAGTTCGGTTTTCTAATAAAGCGTGTTGTTTTAGTTTTTTAAAACTATTATTTATTTAATGAATAGCATTTCATACAACTAGAAGTTAAAGATAATGATAATATTGATTGAATTCTACCTACACACAGATTCACAATCATTTCCTTTCTAAATAATTGAGTATAACCTATCGTACTGTTGTCATTAATTCTGCACAGATCCGTTACTGGACTTTGATCCCCGTATCTAGTGAATTATTTAGTTTTGATTGTCAGATTAGTTACATAGGTCAACTTAATGTAAGGGCATGGGCAGTTTCCATTAGTGTAACATAATAAGACATTGGAGATATGGAAATCCTCCAAAACCTGAATAATCTTTTATCTCGTGACATGGAATAAATATTAAGTACTATTAAAATCCAAGGAATAAGTCTTTCGAGAGGTATTTTAAGCCGTGGGTCCCATATCTGAATAATTGTAGGCTCGTAACATCCTTAAGCCCAAATAAAAGTGCCGCTAAGCAAAATAGACTTCAACATCCTAGTAATACCTTAGTTGCCTTCTAGATGTCTCATTGGGTCGGTGTGTTGACCGCATACCATTTATAATATCTATGAGCATTATGGTTAGTCTATAACGTTTTGGACTTTTGTCAAATAAGATATTTCCTATGCAATGAATGGGTGAACTTTTGCTTAAAACCACTGAGAAAGGCCTTCAACTCACTAAGCTTGAAGAAAAGATCACCCCCAAATCAATATTAAATATTGATATATAAATATATTTCGGGGTGACCTTTTCTTGAAGCGAAGTGAAATGAACACTTTTTTCATTGGTTTTATGTAAAAGTTCACCCATTCATTGTACAGAAATTATTTTATTTCACAAAAGTCCAACAAGTTATAACTCTAGTTGGCATATCCATCCATCCATCCATAGTAATTCTGCCCGAGGGCAGGTCTTTCAATGCAATCATAGCATTTTCATGCTATGCAGCTTTACTAGGGAATTGTAGGTGTGGTAGCTTCCCGTGCTTTCCACACCGGTGAAGGATGATGATGGGCATATGATTTCGGGGACTGTTTGAGCCTTAAAGTTTTCCTGACATTTGTCTTACAGGTAAGGAAAAACCCCGAGGAATACCTCACCCAGGAAAACTGCCCCGACCGGGGATCGAACAGGGGCCCGCTGCGTGACAAGGCAGCACGCTAGCTCGAGACCACAGCGGTGGACAATCAGCATGTAAGGGGAACTAAATGAACTTGGTCCAGTAACTCCTAACAAAGGAGAGGCTATGGCTCAACAGTGGGTTACTCCATTATAGATATAGACTAGCTAATTCCCGGCATGTGCTGCTACGCCTAAATAAATGAAATGTGTTTTATGTTTAGGTGAGTAAGTAAAAAAGAAAAATAACTATACATTTATATCCCTAATTATTTTTAGTTACCACGTGCTGATTACCTGGCGTTTACCGGGAACCTACTTATCCCGATCTTCTTGACATCAATTAGCTGAAAGACAAAAATGGTTACTGTGAGTTATCCGTAAAAGATAGACTTATGCTGTCCTGGACATTTTTGTAGATTTTTGTTTCAGATATTTAATGTTGTGTACATTAATATGGTGTATTTGTTATAGTTTAGGCAGCGTAAGTCATTTAAGAGTCCAAAAAAACGACTTTTTTAGTGCACCGATGCCCCTGTTTTCACCTCCGGCCCTCTATTACGTAGATAATATGTTATATACGTTAATTGTCCCAGAAAAAAGTCTCCAAATGATGGTAAAACACCATTCAGATCGGTCAAGTAGTTTTCAAGTTCATAAAGTACAGACAGAAAAACAAACAGACAGACTGACTGACACGCATTTTTATATATAACTAGCTAATGCCCGGCGTGCGCTGCTACGCCTAAATAAATTAAAATTAATGTGTTTTTACGTCTAGTTGAATAAGTATAACGACAAATAATTATAAAATTATATTTTTAGATATTCCGTGCTGATTACCCGGCGTTGTCCGGGAATTTACTTATCCTAATCTTCTTGACATAAATAAGCTGAAATATGAAAATGAATGTGTTTTATGTTTGGTTAAATATGTGGAAGGAAAATTTATATCGTAATTATTTTTAGATACCCTGTGCTGTTTATCCGGCGTTGTCCGGGAATCTACTCATACCGATCTTCTTGGCATAAATGAGCTAAAAACAAAAATTAATTTACTTCTTATGATTAGTTTAATAAGTGGAATAAAAATAATTATAAATGTATATCGTAATTATTTTAAGATTCCCCGTGCTGATTACCCGGTGTTGCCCGGGAATCTACTTATCTCGATCTTCTTGGCATAAATGAGCTAAAAGACAAAATTCGTTATTGTGAGTTGTCCGTAAAAGAATACCCACCATGTGCTGCTATGCTTGCACAGGAATCTACGTACTTGTCTCGATCTTCTTGGCATCAATGAAAGACAAAAATGGTTATTGTGAGTTATCAGTAGGAGATAAACATATGTACAGATTTTGGAGATATTCAATACTGTGTATATTAATTTTTTGTATTTGTTATGATTTAGGCAGCGTAAGCCATTTAAGCATCCAAATAGTTACTTTTTTCACGTTTTTCCACTACAAAGGGCGATTTTTAAGGGTGTAGGAATTGTGTGTCACAACTCTCTTATAGCCTATGTTCATCCCGGAAATTTCCTGAACATTTTGCAAAAAATCCCATCACAATCGGATCAACGGTATGGCCGCGCATAAAGTACAAACAAACATTCATTTTTATATATTACCGGTTAAAAATAAATTTCCTGTGCGTATTGACTAGAAATCAAAGAAAAGGTAACAGTCGGAAAAATATATAAAATTCAGTTTAGAGTGTACAGCCTATAAAAAGATAACAGACCCAATGTTAAGGTTTTGTCACAATGCAGTCTAGTACGACAGGTGCGGTTACCGAGAGGACACGAGTGAAATATTAGGTCAGTCGAAAATTAATTAAAAGTAATAAATAGGCCTACTGCAATAAAAGTAATTTAAGTGAGGAGAAGGTAGGAAATGAAGGAGAACATTTCAGGTGATCGTAAGCAGTCACTGGACACCGACATAGAATAATACTGGTATACATGTATGTGTAAATAAATACAAAAATTAAAATAATCAGATTTAAAAGGTAATAATAAAGATATAATGGGGTTTAATAAATTCCTAAATCCATATTTCTTCTTCTTCTTCTTACTTTTATGTGATAGACCTAGCGCTTTGTTACGGTCTCAATCCAATGTTTGAAGGGTCTGCGCAATGATCTCTTGCCTGGTGGCTGGTAATTTAAGATTTGACGTGGCATTCTTGTTCTGCTCGTTCTTCTTACGAGAAATTCATATGCAAAAGTTGAAATTTTAATATTCAGGACAAGCGTTTTCTATACCAGAACAAACGCTACAGGATAGGCACTACACGGAGTAGTGAGAGAGGTGGGGAGTAGTATACAGTCCTGCGCAGTATCGCCCAATTACTATATAACTGTGTAATAAGTTCAGGGAGTAACATTCATTTCAACTATGATAGACATATTACAGGTACAGGTGGGCTTAAAAAGTATGTTTTATTTTGTTTATGTTTGTTTCTCTGTGTATATAAGCACTGACAATACTGCATGATGTTTTAATTGGTTTATCATAATTGTCTACTGTATCATATATTTTTGCAGCACCTAACTCGTCTCGTCTTGACGTATTCCTATTGTTCTCATCCCTCATCCGTATAAATGTTGTGTACATCGTTTATACAGTCAGGCCGTCCTGCACTTGAAGGGCTCGGTGTAAGATTCGCTAGGCCTGATTATTATGTTTCAACTTTTCGAGTTGCTCCAAAACACACATCCTGGAACTCTAATCACGAACATTCAAAAGGCTATATTATTTGCGCGTAAATAATGGCTTGAATCAAGTAAAAGCTTAGCAAAATGTGATATTTCTGATGGCTATTCCTTATATCTAATCACAAAATTACGGCCGGTCTGACCATATGAATATCCGCTAAGTTACGGCTGACTCCATTAATTTTAATTCGGAGATTGGCTAAACTTTATAACCTGTGACGCGGCTTTTTTTAATTCCTTCATAAATTCCTGTCAAATGTTATTCTTAGGGTTTCATTTAAAAAAAAATTCCTACCATTTAAAATGATTTTTGCATTTTTTTCTAACGATTATTTCAGTAAATTTTCTATGATATTCAACTACATACGTAGCATGAAGACGTGGCAACTATGTTGATTTTAACAAATGTTCTATGCAACAACAAATACATGTTCCAGTGCAGCCAACATAGAGTATGTACTAATTAACTGTACACATATACTTCAAAGTCGGTCGCGGTGGACTAGTGGTTATGCTCCTTGCCTCTGGTCCCGAGGGTCGCGGGTTCAAACCCGGCCGGGGTCGATGGAGTTTTTGGGATGGAAAAATCCAAGGAGCAAGTCCTCCGGGAGGGACTTTAAGCCGTGGGTCCCGAGTCTGAAGATTTTCAGGCTCGTAAAAGATCCTTGAGCCTGAATGAAAAGGCCTCTAAGCAAAATTTACCGAATTTCCCATCCTAGTATTACCGTGGTTTCCTAGATGTCAGTATGAGGCGGAACGCTGACCACGGACCACTCAAATGATATATGTACGAAAACAAGTGTAACTAAATTAGTATGGTTCAAATTCTTCTCTGTAGGGGAGAGCGCCTAAATCTCTGTTAAGGGAAACATGGGCTTACAAGATTACAACAAGAAGATACATATATTTCAGAATTTCAGAACTTATTATTATGGGTATTGCATTCTTTCACAGTTTAGAGTGCTTAAATTGCGTTAGTTTTACTTTTAGGTTGATCTTTCACAGGTTAGAGTACTTAAATTGCGTTAGATTAGCTTTTGGGTTCGTTAAATATCGTACATATGTTGGCTGCATCCCGTGATTTCATAGTATAAACCGCTTCGCGTTTGTTGGCGCATGCGCATGGAATATTTTTGGCGTCATGTTGTAAGGTATTTCCGAGAGATATTATTTTTTACTCCTTCTCACCCCCTCACTCCCTTATTCCTGAGACGTCAACTACTTTTGATAGTCGGTGATTCACTGAATCGCCAAGAAAGAAATGAGTAGCAATCGCCAAGGTATTTTCAAAATAAACTAACGAAATATTTGATTCACAAATGTAGAAGACATGTGTTACATTTTCACGATAGCTTGGACAACGTTACTTTAAACAAAATTATTTGCACAATTAATTTTAACTCAAGTATAAACAACGACAATAAAATATTACACATTGAACAAGTGGTAAATGCGACGATATGTTCTATGTGGAATTGTTGAATGGCAGCCAAAGTGAGAGTGATTCGAGGATACTTGTAGAGGATGTCAATGAGATTTAGAAGGCGCTATCTCCGTTACCAGTAAGGATCATTATGCAAAGTAATTTACATAGAGAAGAGATATCCATTCATGTGGAAATTATCGAGTACATCTCGCTCTCGAGAAAGGTTCTAAGAAACCGATGACTCACCCACTAAATATCACTGACATCAAATACACTATTTCTCAGAAAATGTACAATGTTAATGCACGTTATTGATGGACTAGATGCAAATTTAATGATAGGCGTTTTACCTTCATGTAAAAGCGAACTATGAGCTAGTTTTAAATTTCTAGTAAATATCGTAAATATAATTTATCATAACTAATGCCACGAGTGATTTCCAAATTTATCCAGAGAATTTGGAAATTAAGAGTGGCATTTGTTAGGACTATTTAACGAATAAAATTAAGCTGTTTACTAACTATTCAAAATTTAACTATAGTTATTTTTAAATATGTATATATTTAATGTAAACGGCGATGTTTGAAAACAAATGAGAAACGATTGGTACGCTTCATTTACTTCTTTTCTTCGTCACTGCAACCAGATCATTATATTATTGCCAAAGGAACGCAATATTATAAGAATGCACTCTAGTGGAGAAAAATGAAACACATCAAACTGTATATTAATTCATTTCTGATGTCGTATGATGTAAATATAACAATTATATTTTTCTGGAAAAAAATACATTTAAGAAAGTGCAAACAGTGGTTTCTTTTTTTGGTGGTATAATCAATTGCTACAAATGTTTTTATATTAACTCCCGCATGTGGTATGTGTTGACATTCATGCACTATGTATACAATCTGGTAGCTGTATTTCTTAGCGAATCAGTCACTGCAAAATAATGCTATGACCTACTCAGAATGTTAAAAAGGAGGTGCTTTATTTATTATGATAAACTTTAGTTGGTAAATTCTAGGTGAAACACGACTGTGATTGGTTGTAAATCAAAAATCATTGTAACCTTTGGGGCATGAGTTAAATAGTCAAAGAGAACATTAAAATATTGTGTAAATAAATAAACAAATACATTTAATAAAACGTAAAGATAAAGTGATCCCACTACAGGCCATAGAGGACCCTTGGGGTAATAGGAGGTTAAGGTTTACACTGTAGCCACTGATTCTCCGGCCTTGACGTTTTCACGACAGTGTTGCCGATATGAATATTCAGTGTGAGTGGCCGCTTTATATATGCGGTTAGCAGACATACAGCTAACATCTCAGCAATTTCAACCCTTACTAGCGCGCAATAGCTGCGTCAAGAGCAGTGATTGGTTGTGACAAACGTTCACTCCCACTACAAACATTTCCGTATTGGCAGTAGAGGGCGAGTTCGCCCTTTACCCCTCGTTCAGAGCCGGAGAATCGGCGGCTCGGGTATAGACAATTGGCACTTGATGACAGCGGGTTGTCATTCCTACGTGACGGCCGCTTTTACCCCCAGAAAAGCATCGGGTACTCATTTCCGTTAGAGACTCAGTCGATCTCAGGGCCATGGTACTACCAGAAGGTTTGGGTCATGACCCCATCGGGTTCGAACCCAAAACCTTCCGGTTTGTAGCGCACTGCCTCAACCATTACATTGAAAAATTACCAGTAATTAAATTTACTCTTGACAAATATATGAAAAACCATTATACTAATTATTTAACTCGCTGGAACTATCAGACCTGTAGGTTCATGTAAGATCGGACATAAGCTCTACATGGATAACTATTCTGAGGCAATGTCTTTCTACCATCGTCTGTATAATCTACTTCCATCAAATCTTAGTTAATGTTATCCTTCCGCCTCATTCTTGGGCCGCTTTCACTCTGGTTTTCCTACAAGGAGCTTCCATGCCTTTCTTTCATTCCCCATATGTGACACATGTCCTACTTATCGTAGCCCACTAGAATAAATTGTCCGAATTATATGGATGCAACATGTCCATCGAATGGAACATCACAGGATACCCAAATGAATGTTAAGATATCAACCAGCAGGAAGAAGATGACCAGGACGTCCATTCAAAAGACTTCTTGTAATAATAATAATAATAATAATAATAAGAATAATAACTTTATTTTACCTGGCAGAATTAAGGCCTTAAGGCCTTGTTTGCCACTCAACCAGGTTTTAAAAAATACAAAAAAAATAGTCACATCTAAATTACAATATACATAAACGATTACATGTTAAGAATACAATACAATTAATATTTATTACGTATTTTGATTTACTCTAAATTTAACGAATTAAATATATAATATGTACAAGATGTATAAAAAACGAGGAAAAGATTATTAATGACATAGTATAAAATTAAATAAATAGAGAAAAATTAATTATTAGACAACAGGTAACTGTATAAGCGTGACTTAAAGGTGCCAAGTGTGCGGCAACTCCTAATATCTTGAGGAGGGAGATTCCAGGGGCGGGCAGAGGCTACTATGAAGGAAGTAGAATAAGAGGAAGTGCTATGAAGAGGAATTGTTAGCAGACTGCTATCTTGTGACCTAATGTCAATATTGTGGTAAGAGGATAACTTCTCAAACCTGGACGCCAGGTAAGTAGGAATGTAGGAATTCATAAGCTTGAATAGTAGTGAAAGAGAGTGCAATTTACGTCTGTCAGTAAGACAGAGCCAAGAGAGGTTATTAAAGTGTTCGGAAATATGGTCATAACGGCGGATATTGAAAATGAATAGAACGCAAGCATTATGAACACGCTGCAGTCTCTGCGACAAGTCATAGTTTAGATCATTATATGTTTATATGTAATGTCACAATAATCGAAGTACGGCAACACAAGATTCTGCACAATGATGTGTTTTAACGAAACTGGGAGAAAATTCTTTAAACGTCTAAGATAATTCTGGATGGTGTTTCTCTTGAGGCCAAAACAGGTCAACAAATGGCCTACATTCGTGAATGTACTATGATGGTGATGATGATGTTTATTTCCAATCTCAAATCACTATTACTATATAGTTATTTTTATTATTCCGGCTTTTACAATGAATATACATTTTTCCGGTACCCATGTTCACAGTTAACTACACATTTGTTTCAACACATTTTTCCATTCTTGTCTGTTCATCCATATATCTTCTTCTATTTCCCATTCCCTCTTAGTTTCATTGATTCCCTGAATCCACGTAATATTTGGTCTACCCTTCTTTTTCCTTCCCTGTGGTTCCCAATCCATGATTATCTTAGGTAGTCTTCCTTCTTCCATCCTTCTAATGTGAAAGAAAAAAAAGATGAATGCAAAAACTATAGGGAATTTCAGTCAATAGTACACTATATAGCTTGATTATTTAAATAATGAAATTAAAACTAGGTCATGTATTGTATATGTGAAGGAATATTTCCATATTCCAAATCTTCTTTAGAGTATTATTTGCGACTTTTTACTAAAATAAAATTCGTTACATCTGGTTACACCAATGATGAGTGAATGAATGTGGGTGAACATATTTTCATTAATTAAACAGCTATGTCATGCCCATCCTCTGAGTTTCAAACTCACACATTTACCTACTTCATTTGTGTTTTCGAGGTTGTGGATCATCAAAACAGTGCTATCCTTCATTGAAATTAATATTGGATGTATGAAATACCAACAAAGCGAAAAAATTTAATTTTAACTCACTTCATGACACAAAAAAGTGTAAATCTACAAGGTATTGATTACAATGCTATCAAGCTGTGATGAAAGCTAGTAGGAATTTATAAGCAAAAATCCAATTTCGTTAGGACGAAACAGGTAGAATTAAAATATTTGTTTCATTCGCGTATCTGTAATAATGCAGGATTTTTTAAATTGTGGTTTTAAAATATGTCCCAGTTTCGTTACAGAATCTAAAATATGTATTATTTATTTTCTTACCAATCTCTGAAAAGTGATATTAATATAGAAGGTGATATAGAACCAAAATGCATTCTTCAGTATGAATGCTTTTCTATGAATTTTAAAACACTATATCATGATCAATGTTAAATACCAGTAAATATACAAACGAGTATTTCCAAAATGAAACTGGATTCATTTCAATCAATGTGCATCCTTTTAAAATTTAATTAAATGAAATTAATGGCAGTTATTGTTTTATTACACGTACTACTATTAAAAAACGTTAAACTGCAAATATATAAAACTATTATTCTATCAGTTATATTATATGGATGCGGAACATGGACTCTTACTTTAAGGGAGGATAGGAGATTACGAGTTTTTGAGAATAAAGTCCCGCGCCGTTGCCGAGCGGTTAAGGTAGGAAGCCTTGGCGCAGAGCTACGGGACTTGCGCTGGTTCGAGTCTCCATGGGGGAGAAATTTTCTCATGGTATTTCGGCCAGTATGGGACCGGTGCCCACCCAGCATCGTGAGGCAATTGGGTAGCTACAATAAGTAGCGGCTCCAGGTTGAGGAACCAGCTATAACGGCTGGGGGACTCGACATGCTAACCACATGTCACCCCTACACTGGCTGTTGATCATCTACCTCTGTGATTGACACATGTGGATGTGAAGGACCAGCAGCCGGCTGGTAAAAGGGCAACCGCTGAAAAGTGGAAAGACCCTCAATCGGAATCGGAGAATAAAGTTCTTAGGAAAATGTTTGGGCCAAAGAGAGATGAACAGACAGGTAAATGAAGAAGAATGCATAACAGAGATTTACATGGTCTTTATAAGAAGCCAGATATAATAAGAAAAGTTAAGTCTCGTAGACTGCGATGGGCAGGACATGTGGAACGAATGGGGAATGAAAGACGTGCAAGGAAGCTTCTTGTAGGAAAAGCAGAGGGAAAACGCCCAGTTGGTAGACCAAGAATGAGGTGGGAGAATAGCATTAACAATGATTTGAGGGAAGTAGATTATACAGGGGATGATTGGAAAATATTGGCTCAGGATAGGGATGCATGGAGAGCTTATGTCCGCGCGGACATGAACCCACGGGTTCGATAGTGCCAGTGAGTTATTATTATTATTATTATTAATATTATTATTATAATTATTATCATTATTACTAATATTATAGTAAAGTAAAGTGATCCCACAGCAGACCCGGAGGCCCTTGGGGTAGTAGGAGGTTAAGGCTCCCACTTTTTCTAGAGAATCGGCACTTTATGTCAGCCGGGTTGTCAGCCCTGCGTGACGGCCGCCTTTACCCCAGAACAAGCGTCTGGTACTCATTTCCGTTAGAGGCTGAGTCGACCCCTTATTATTATTATTATTATTATTATTATTATTTATGTTATTATTATTATTATTTATTATCCAAAATACATAAACCCTATTTCACCTAAGCTACTTAGGGATATAGGTTTTGTCAAAGTTATGATTAATTATAAAATGTTATCTAAAACTAAAGCTTTATATGAACCTTACTAATGAAAACATTAAAAAGATTGTAGTTCAATTCTGTCAAAAGCACTTATGTAATGGTGGATGGTTCACTTAAACTGGAGGTGTTATTTAAAAAACAGGTGATTTCGAATCTTTCATTCCAGAACAAAGGACAATCAAATTGTAATTGTGGTATTACAGGCAAAGTGTTGTATTCTCTCTGATGTTGAATCGTTGGAGGTATTGACTAAATTTTCTGTGCCCAATGAGGAATTTTGTTAGTATAAAATTTGGAACAATGTGTTTGCATTTTATTCTGTCATAAATACTACTGTTTCACTATGAGGCTTATAGAGCAAGAACCAAGAAAAAAAATTGATTTTTTATTGGCTAAAACGACAAAGTGTAAATTTCTGGACACTATTTAAAATTTGCATTTAAAAATTCCAATTATTAGTGATGATTAGGACTAGGTTTTTTATGAACTAAAAGATAAGATTGCAACATAGTATAATAAGAAGTTAGATTTATGATTATCATTTGTTTTGGTTTCACACACAAACAGTTGAATAATATAATGATAAGATTGATAAGTAAGACTTTTGACTGTCTTTTATTTTGTTTCACATAAAACCTGTTGAATAATATTTTTTTTTCAAATGCCCCAGGTTTGTATTTCGACATTCCTGTTTTCTCTCCTAACATGGCGTACTTGTAACCCACTTCTGAGGTTGGGGCGCCTGGAAGGCGGGGTTACGTTGCCCCGATGATATGATGGCTTAACCTAAGATGAATATGAATTATGATGATTGCGATGGCCATATGATTTCGGGGACCGTTTGGGCATTAAAGTTTGCCTGACATTTGTCTTACAGGTGAGGAAAAACCCCAATAGAAACCTCACCCAGAAAAACTGTCCCGACCGGGGATCGAATCCGGGTCCGCTGTGTGACAAGGCAGCAGGCTACCCCGAGACCACAGAGGTGGACACCTGTTGAATAATATACACTATCTGAATTGCAATATTGTCTTTTATTACATGAAAATCCTAGCCCTTGTGATGGTACAGCCATGTCCAAGATTTAAGACATGTAAAAGAGCTCTAGCCTGGAGAAAATACAACTGAACAAAATTTATCGGCGCTTTTATGTCCAGATTTCAATTCCGACGCTAATGATGTTAGTTGTTAAAGAGCGTCATTAAATGAGGTAATAAGTTAAAGTTAATTAGAAATACGTAACCTACCTATAAGATTCGGGTATGAAAACTCCTTGTAGGAAAACCATAAGGAAAACGCTCAGTAGATAGGCGAATAACACTGGCCAACATGATTTTTGTCTCATGAGTACCAATAGTTGTACTTAATGCCGTTTTTTAATGTGTTTTCAAATATGTATTCGGAATTTCTCCATCACCCACAGTTTTTTTATTTCAATTTCAATTAAGGGATTTAAATAATAATTTTTTTAATAAACGTTTTTTCGTCCATTTGTCCATTGTAAAATAAAACCAAATGAGCTAACTCAAATGGTTACAGCTATGGAAAAAAGATATCAAGGCAAATGGAATCCTAATATGCTAGCCGATTATTGTCGGACCATCAAGAAGGATACTCCACAGGCGAAATGTAGCAGAAAATGGTCATTTCTTACTTTCTAGGTGAGTCCGAATGTTTGAATATTGTGTAGTTATGAATGTAGAAAATATTAAAGTGTTTGAAATTATAAATTCCTGTCTCTCGGAAACCTTGCGTGATGGAGAAAAACTGATATCATATTTGAATTCAGCAGAAAAAATACTATAAGAATCACATATTTTTCTTTCTGAGACAAAAGAAAAGTTTATTTTCTTGTTGCTCAGTGTAATTAACCATGATTTGAGGGAAGTACATCATACTACATTTTTTGTTTATTAAGAGCCCCACCACCATCTCCCTAGGTTTCCTCGGGCTTAATGCCCATATCCCCAGGTCTGCTCTTGTCTCTAATTACTATCTATTATTTTTATTTTGTTTTTTTTTTCTGATTACAAGTTTCGGGCATTTGTTCTTAATACTACTTATTTTTACAGTTATGTTTACATATTAATTCCTAACCAAAATCTTAAATCTACAATCTAATCTAGTAATATTTACATGGTGTTGTTTAACCTATATTTTAAAACTAAAACGTATTTAACTAAAGTTACAACTAATTTTTTGCTGAGATTAAATCACATCCGTTCTTCTTTTTGGTCTGCGGATGTCCACTTCCTTGGCTTTGCTGAGGGACCCATCCGATGAACTTGCTCCATGCTTGATAGGGTTTTGTTTTTGTTTTCTGGGTCCAAAACCGGGAGAGGAGGCGTCAAAGTTCACATCTCCGTTTAGTTCAGCCTCACTTAAGTCCTCTTCGTCTGGGGCCTCGAGTTTTAATACCTTTCGTACATGACAATGTCCAGTATCCCTCTCTGTTCCGAAGCAATCAATCGTAATGAGGCGTTTGTATGAGGCCTCTTTCATGGAGTTTGGCTTTGAAAGAGCCGTGGCCGCTCAGGAGATGCGTGATATGATGATTTGGTTGCATCGAAGTTTTGCTTAGTCTCTCTTTGATGTTAGGCAGAAATTCATACGTTATGCGTCCATGTATACATCATAGTACAGGAGATGATTGGAAAGGATTACTTCATGATAGGAATATATGGACAGCTTATGTCCGCGCGTCCATTCGATAGCGCCAGTGAGTTAGTTACATGTTATGTTAGCTGCAATGAATATTAAACACTATATTAATACAAAGCTAAGAGATTCCATTCTATTAAATGTTAACTAATAGGCCTATACATGTCAGAGACTGCCAAACTTTACCATTTTTCAGGAACAAAATAAAATTATTAACAGAAACAACTCACTGATATTACTTTTTAAACATTAATAATTTGTTTTTTCATTATTTAATACAAATAGTTTTAAGATTTGTCAATATATATTTTCCTAATGCCTTGTATAATAAGCGATAGATTAATACATTATAGTTTATTACTTTCTTTGTATTTTTTTCTTCTTTTATTTTTATGTGTAATAGATTCGAGCTGTTATTCCTTTCTGTATACATTCTCTCATTAGTTTAATTTTAATTGTATTTAATTCTATTGTATTATTAGACAATATTTTGATTATTATTCAATTTGACAGACTATTTAACTCATGCCACAAATGCTAGTCAATGACCAATCACGTTTCAATGAATGTTGTTTTACAACCAATGACAGTCCTGTTTCACCTCGCTCTTTATCGATTTCTCTTTATATGCTCCTGCTTTTGTGATAAGGAAAGCTCCTCCTTTTTAATGTTCTGAACAGGTCAAAGCATTATTCTTCTCCAACAAATACATTGAATATAGCAAATAATGAAAAGATTCCTTGATTTTACTGAGTTGTTTACTAAAAAAATAAATGAATAACCTGTAATGTTGATTATGATATATTTTGATGTGTTTCATTATTTCTCCACTTGGGTGCACTCTTACAATATTGCGATCTTATTTGGCAATAAATAATATGATCAAGCTGCAGTGAATGAACATAACCTCACATTTCTGATTTGTTTTCAAACATCGCCTTTTACATTAAATATATAAATATTTTTAAATAACTATAGTTAAACAATGATTTGTGAGTAAACAGCTTAATTTTATTCGTTAAATAGTCCTAACAAATGCCACTTTTGATTTCTAAATTCTCTAGATAAATTCACTCCTCACTTCGTGAGTCATGAATTTATCGATAATTTGGAAATCACTCGTGGCATTACTTATGATAATTAATTGTTTATTATGTACTATTATTGTAATTTGTTGTGTTTATATGTAACATATGTTGCCCTGGTGAGTGGAAGAGAAGACCACTTGGCCTTAACTCCACCAGGCCAAATAAATCTAAATGAATATATTCTATAAAGTACTTGAATATTAAAACTTACATTTTTCTGACCTATACAGGACGATGGAACGATCTATGTTAGAGTATATAAATGTGAAACGTACAGAGGTACGGTGTTTTATTTCGTGTAACGTACAATACAGTATCGATCGAGATGATTCTTGAAACTTTGGGAGGTCGACGTACAGTTTCGCATTTCACTTTGAAATTGCATACATTTTGTTTGAAAGAGGATGCGCTGAATCCATCTCTCTCCACGTTTTACATCCAATGACGCTTTCTGCGACTTCCCTTATTGCCGCAGTCGCGGTCGGAGTCCCGTTTACGAGGACGTGAATGCAGTTAAGGTACCTATAAAACCCAAGAGTCGCCTCCTATCGTCAAACAGTGAACTATTCATATTTCCGCACCTCCACCACTTATCAAGAACCTATACACATTGTTTGTTATCTGCTTTCGTTTTATATTCTGATACTTCGTCTCTTCTTGCAAAACTATAGGGCCGGGAAATGCAATGAAGACGCCACTGAAATAATATTGTTTCGCCATATCTATTTTCACGATATTAAAACCGTAAATGTTTTGCGCCTCCAACACACCTCACCTGCTCCCTTGCTTTCTGTGTGGTAAGTTAATTTCAACAGTTAAAAGCTAAAGAATATAATTTGTATAAAATGTCAAAATATTAAAATAAGTTATTAAATTAATATTGAAAAGCTTACTATGATAGAAATAAGTAAAGTAATGAACACAATTCAATTATTGTAAATCAATGGTAAAGAGAAAAAATTGCCTGAACCGGGAATCGAACCCCGAACCTTTACCTTTGCGTGCTAACGCTCTGTCCACTGAGCTAATTCAGGCTTCATTCCCATCCAAGCCTTACTCTACAGGTCGCGCATTCAATTGCAATGAATCATCATTCACAAGTACACAATGAATGGCTTCTACATTAAGAAGACATGAAGGGACTCCACACAGCTATAGCATTATTTATTAAATTAATATTGAGAAGCTAAAGCTATTACTATGATAGAAATAAGTAAATTAATGAACACAATTAAATTATTGTAAATCAATGGTAAAGAGAAAAAATTTTGCCTGAACCGTAAATCAAACCTCGAACTTTTAGCTTTCCGTGCTAGCGCTCTGTCAACTCAGCTAATTCAGGTTTCATTCCCATCCAAGCAGAAATTCTTCCTTTACCTTGCTCTACTGGTCCCACATTCAATTGCAATGAATCATCATTCACAATACACAATGAATGGCTTCTACATTAAGGAGACGTGACGGGACTCCACACAGCTAAAGCATTATTTATTAAATTAATATTGAGAAGCTAAAGCTATTACTATGATAGAAATAAGTAAATTAATGTACACAATTATCATCATCATCATAGTTTATTCACGAATTTAGGCCATTTTTTGACCTGTTTCGGCCTCAAGAGAAACACCATCCAGAAGTCTTTTGAGAGGACGTCCTGGTCTTCTTCTTTCTGCAGGTTGATATCTTAACATTTGTTTGGGTATCCTGTAATCTTCTATTCAATGAATATGTTGCATCCATCATGACTTATAATCAGAAATTTTGTTTTCTAAAGGTTCCATGTGTATTTCTTCTAAGAGTTTTCATTTTTTTTGTGATTTAGTAGTGTGTATCCTGCAGTCCTCCGAAGGTATCTCATTTCAGCAGATCTAAGTCTCTGTATATCCTTCTGTTTCAACGTCCATACTTCGCTACCAAACAAAAGAGTTGGAAGAGACAGTGTTTTTTACACTTTTAGTCTTGAATGTTTTTAGACTAACTGTGGCTTGAAGATAGAATTTATTAACCCTAAAATTCTTAAAAATTTAGATATTTAGATATACCCAAACAAATGTTAAGTATCAACCTGCAGGAAGAAGAAGACCAGGACGTCCACTCAAAAGACTTCTGGATGGTGTTTCTCTTGAAGCTGAAACAGGTCAACAAATGGCCTAAATTCGTGAATGTACTATGATGATGATAATACTTGTGTTCAATAATTTACTTATTTCTATCATAGTAATAGCTTTAGCTTCTCAATATTAATTTAACAAATAATGATATAGCTGTGTGGAGTCCCTTCATGTCTTCTTAACGCAGAAGCTATTTATTGTGTATTTGTGAATGATGATTCATTGCAATTGAATATGGGACCATTAGAGTAAGGTAAAGGAAGGATTTTTGCTTGGATGGTAATGAAGTCTGAATTAGCCTAAATCAATGGTAAAGAGAAAAAAAATATAAATACCTGATATATCAGTCGTCCTCAACTAAAATTACCGTCTGTTTAAAAAACCTCATCAAACAATTAAAACCATGTAGGCCTTTCAGAAACATGATCTATCTTCAGCATGTTAAAATGACATGAGGAAGATGGAACGTGTTACTTAATTTAACATTTAAACATTTTACTGCATAACTCAACGGTGATTTACGATGAAATTTAGACGTATAGCTCGCGCACTCTAAATTTGCAGCTCCGTGACGTTATTTTTGTACTTGGGATCAAGAGGTGAATTGGCACTATTTACTGACTTAAAAATGTCGACTCACTTATTTTTACTGAAGAGGAATTTCAAATGCGAATTTGCACTCATAAAGGAACTGTCAACCATTGCATGCCGAAACCTACAGGGTGAATCATAAATCTGGCTATACGTTTGATCGCGTTGGGTGATGAAAATATTACCATTATAGGAAATACGAAATTACCGTTGGAAAGGCAATTATTCAAATTACAACAATGGAATAAAACAAAACAGTGTAGAATTTACGTCATTAGTCAACATGATGTTGAATATGCAACAGCAAATTACAATTGCTGCATGGGCAATAACGAATGCTAATGATCGTGAGGCCGCAAGACGGGCAAGACATGAGTTTAACGTAGCATTGCAGCCGTCGACTGTGGGAAAGTGGAGAAAACGACTGCTGGAAACGGGAAGGATGGAGAAAATCAAACCTCCTGGAAGGCCTGGCATTAGCACGGATGCAGAAACAACGAAGAGAATTGTGGAGGCGTTCGACGCTAGCCCACAAAAATCAACCCGCCAAGCAGCACGTAAGCTTCATATCAGTCAATCGAGTGTGTGTCGTGTAATTTGAAGGATTTCCTTTCCAATGATAACATCATATTTCCTTTAATAATAATATTTTCGTCACAAAATGCGATCAAACGTATAGCCATATTTCCGAATCACCCTGTACACTGGAATGTCTTACAGAGAAGCGTTGCGATGTACCAAGACCGTATACGTATATATATATATATATATATAACTAAAGGAGTTAGATGTAACTTTGCGGAAAGTCTTCTTCTTCCTTCCAAGTATTAGGCCAAGGCCTGTTACGATCCTACAGAAAATTTTCCTTCCAGCGTTTCATAGGACGGCCCAGTGATCTTCGTCCTCTTGGTATATAATTATAAACAGCTTTGGGGATCCGATTTGAACTCATTCTTTCAAGATGGCGTTTCCAATTTAGTTGGTACTGTTTAATATATTCAAAAATTGGCGTAGTCTTCAATTCTTTTAAGATATCGGTGTTCCTTTTCCGATCCCATCTGGTGTAACCCGCTGTTCTGCGCATGAATCTCATTTCACAAGCAGTTATTCTGCTTTCATGTTGTCTTTTTAGTGTCCATGTTTCACTACCATAGGTCAACACTGGTCTAGCCAAAGTATTATATAACGTAATCTGGTGTTTTTTTGTACAAGGGATGGTTTCATAACTTGATTAATAATTCCTAAACTTTTATTATAACTAGTAATTTTTTCAGGGATATCCTTTTCATCCCAGATAGAGAGATAATATCCAAGATATTTAAATTGTTTAGATCTCTCTAAAATTTTATACTGGAGACAGATTTTACTTTGTATGGGGTCCTTCCCATGAAATGCCATAATTTTAGTTTTGTTAATTGATATTTTCATATTAAATTTGGCACCTAATTTTTGTAAATTGTAAATTGACCGTTGCAAATAATTTTCTGAAAGTGCCAGAAGAGCTAAATCGTCTGCAAAAAGAATATAATCGAGTTTGAGGTTCCTATTGATGGGTACATATCCTCGTTGTGCTTTCCTCCATTCGTTTATTAATTTATTCATATATATAATGAAAAGCACCGGTGAAAGTCCACATCCCTGTCTTACTCCAATGTTGATCTTTTCCCAAGAAGATAATTTGTCATCTTGTTTAACAGAGATTTCATTATCTTTATAGATGTTGAAGATATTAGTAATATATTGTTGTGGAACGTTATCATCAGCTAAAATTGGTAGTAATATATTTCTGTCTACTTTGCGGAAAGTCATAATATACAAAATAAGACAATGTGCTATTAGAGGAATTCCTACAAGGTGCATTGTT